>JAVDPK010001622.1:76184-89668 GCA_034780415.1 Cichlasoma orientale | reverse complement strand
AGTTATATTTCTTTTAAAATTCAGCTGGTGCGGCTTATATTCAGGTGCGCTCAATAGTCCGGAATTTACGGTAGTTCTTTATGTTACAGCTTCCAGTCTTCATTGGTAAGTCTTAAGTCTTTCCACATACAAACAGCCACTCTGTGATCATACCTTTCTTTTTTACTTCCTAGTTTGTTTGCCGTGTACTGATCCCCGTAATCAATCAGGTTTAGCTGCCGTGAGAACACGCTCACTCGACCCCCGATAAACAAGTCCTCCTGATGGATGTCGTATTTGGTCCTTCTTAGAAATATCCGCTGGTTCTTTACATCAAACTGTAAAACAAACATGTTGGAACTTCAGACATATTTCAAAAATTGCTACAAATAAAATTCTGAAATATCAAAAGACATTTAATTAACACGAGGAAGAAAGAGCCAAGGGTAAATGCAGGAGTAAAAACATACCATTTCTACTGAGCCATCTCTCGGGTAGTAAAACAGTTGGTAACGCCGCAGGAGAGCGGCGGTGGGGTCATACCACTCAGCAAGAAAGGCGTAACGGTCCTCCTGGGGGGGGAATAAAAAAATCAAAACTCAGATCAACTCACATATCTGGCAAATGAGCCCCCCCCAAAAAAATCTGCTGATTCTTTTGTAACCCGTATGGTTTCACTTCCTCCAGCAAATTAGACATTTCAGATTTGATTCAGAAGAGTAACACTGGCTTAATTTATGCTCATGCCTGAGAAAAATACACATTGAGCTTTTAAAAAGGCCACAATGTTGCCTGAAACCATGAGGCACCGACAATTTACCAATGAGACATTCAGATGAAATATATGTGCTCAGGCCTTGTTCACAGATTGACTGGTTTTTTTTTTTATATTTTGGTGAACGACAAGTACATCAGATATAATGATTATCAAATAAATAATGCAGTTCACAATGTGGTCAGTATTTTCAAAACTTGGCTTCTTACAAACAAAAGTTTCTGTTTGCACTGCGGGTTATTAATGAGCACAGAAATCTCACGACTGAGATTTTTTTTACTTTTGTTAATAGGGATGTGCGCAATTACTTGACTACACAACTAATCATTATCACCATGGCTTCTCCTGTCTCTCCTGTACTTTCCTATTTCATAATTATGGGATTCATAATCCGATTAGTCGACTAATCGTTTCAATAGTCGATGACTAATCGACTATCAAAATAGTCATTAGTTGCAGCCCTAGTTTTGATGTGTGTCATGAATTGAAGAGCAACGAGCATCGTTGATAATGCGCGGCACAATGCACCACACTTTTAAGTAGCAATTTATTATTTTTTCGGATGTTATTTTCTCATATTCAATGATGCGTGAACATCGTTTGCATTAACACATTTTCATATATTTATATCAATTGATTTTATGTTTTTATTCTTCGTTGTTTGGAGTATAACGTGCAGCAGTCATAATGCACCCTACCGCACAGTTAAGCAGCATTTAAACTGCGATTCATCACAGAAGATGATTAATGGTTTGAAATGCCTTTGTTTAGAAAGTTTTTGACATTGTCCATTAAACAGGCATAAAATTTAATTTCATATGAATGTTTCTTAGCTTTAGACTAGTCGGTCAGTCTAATTGTTTTTCTTTGTTTAGTCGACTAAGAAATTAGTCACCAGAAACATCCCTAGTTGTTAATTTTAGGAGTGACTAAGTCTGATCAGGTATGGTCACCTGAGCAGTGGCAGGCTTAATTTGGTTCATCTTGTCAATGAAAAACAATTCAGTGGAGATAGATAAAAAATAGTTCGATTCAGGGATGTTCCTCATGACTAATTTCTTAGTCGACTAAACAAGGAAAAAAATAGATAACTGGTCTAAAACTAAGAAAGACTTGGATATCAAGTTAAATTTTAGAGCTGTCTCAAATAGCTGTCTTTAATAGACAGTCTCAAAAATTGTCTAAACAAAGTCATTTAAAACCATTAATCCTGTTCTTCTATAATCGCACGTTAAATGCTGCTTAACTGTGCGGCACCGCGCATTATGAACACCGCACGTTGCACTCTAAACAACGAAAAAAAAAACTTTAAATAAATTGATGTTAAATATATGAAAACGCGTTACTGCAAACGATGTTTAAGCATCATTAAAATATGAGAAAATAACAGTGTGGCACATTATGAACGATGCTTGTTGTACAATTGATGACACGCATCTCAAATAAGTTCGAATCTAAAATATTAATAAAGCAATACAAACATCCATACATTTTCCTCCGGTTATCTGGGGCCGCAGCCTGATCAGTGAAGCCCAGACCTCCCTCTCCTCCAGCTTACCCCTGATTCAGACTTGAACGCTGGGTCTTTGTAGAGGTACGACATAACCTACGTAGGTGGCCGATGTTTATACCTGTACAGGTGCGCTGTGGGTGTTAATTACCTTTCAGTGTGTCCTGGTGTTTTATATGTGTTACCGGCCGACAGAGCCGAGATTAACAGTTATGGTATTTTTCTCTAACGATGTCAGGGCTGCAGCTCCATCTGGTGGCAGATGGCTGCATAGCATTTAGGACAACCATTTACGGCACCGGGTATCAAATAAATGTTTAATTTGGCAACACAGACCTGGGTTTGGTTTGCAGGTCACTGCCTGCAGTCCACACCTTTCACCAACTGAAACATCAGGAAACCAAAAACAGGACCAAGGACTACCCAGGACTCCTGAGCATTCAAGTCCAGCAGCTGCTGTCCTCAGTTCCCAGATGTTTACGTTTTGTTGTTAAAGCAGAGGAGACGTAACAACTTAGAGACATGTTCCTGCCATCAAATTCAAAATTACCTTTTTATTGTCTATTTTCTCAGTTTAATCATTTGATTTGTTTTCTGTGTTACTGTGAATAAAATGCGGGTTTATTACACAGCGTCCCAACTTTTGTGGATGTGGAGGTTTTATTTATTACTACTGAACCCGTACCTGCGGCAGCAAAGGTGTGTTGTATAAATTATATTTTTACAGGAGCTAGCGGCTAACCCGTTAGCCTGAAGCAGGGCTTCAGACTGCTCGGCTAGCTTGTGTCTAACATTATTTTCAGCCTCTACCGGGAGTTATCGTCACCAAAGCCCCCACCCGACCCGGCGTGCTGTCTTTACTCACCATCCTTTAAAATATCACGGAACTCTGTGACCCGAAAGGCTTCTTCACCTAGCAAATGTTTGCCGCGCTTGGTTTCTATAGTAACTGCAGAGGTGCATTCACGGGACGTTTGTACTTTTTGTTTCTATCCGGACACGGCGCACATTAGTCATAAACGTTATATGGTTAACGTTACTTGCATTTATATACATGAATAATTGTAATAAACCAGTGCAGAACAAAAGCTTTGCCTGGCTGCTGGCTGCGCTGTCCTATGAATATAAATGTGAAATAGCTGAAATACGTCTGCCTGCCGGTGCCGGACTCTGTGCACTGACTATGGATGAGGAGGCGGGCCTGCTCATTCTGCAGTTCAGTTTCTGAGCTGCCATAAACGCACCTTTCCCCCGGAAAAACAACATTATGAAAGGTGAGGACGCTGAGGCTTTGCTCCTCGGTGTTTTATTTCCGGTAGTAATGTGATCGCAGGACCTTCTGCAGCAGTCCGCACCTATGATCAGTGACGGGGGGCCGCTAGTCCTAGACGGCGGGCTGGCCACTGACCTGGAAGCGCATGGAGCCAAACTGCAGGTAAACCTGCGGGGTTTTGGCAGTTGTGTTATTGACACAAAGGTCCGCGCACCTGAGCGTCGCTGCTCATGCCGAGGTTCTTAAGATAACTTTATTTGTCCCAAAGTTAAACACAGCAAACATGGAACACAGTAGACAAATAAGTAGAAAGCGCAACAGAATAAAATAAAATGTAATATGACATCGTATATGACCTGTAGGCCATATAAGGTAAAAATGCAAATAACTTTGACTTCAACTTGTGTTTAAATGCAATGTAAACAATTACCTGAATAATATTTTTGATCTTTACAGATAAAGTATAAGATATAAAGATGAGATGATCATCAGTTTCAAACTTAACTTTATATCCAAAAACCAGGATTAATATTGCTCTCTCAATCTGGACTGCGTGTGTGTGTGTGTGTGTGTTTTACATATCCAGGGAGATCCTCTGTGGAGTGCAAGGCTTTTGCATACTGATCCCCAGGCAATAAGAGATGCTCATTACAGGTACGTCCATGCCAAATTTTCTAAAATACAAATTATTAATCAACATTTCGTAACTTTTTCAAACAATTTCTTGTTTCAGGGTCTCAAATCAGTGAATTTGCTGCTCTTGTTGGTATTTGTTCCAGTAAAATGAATGTTTTACAACTTCTTATGACACCACATGGGATACTCCTGCTAGTCTCACTGACTGACAGAAATGCTAAATGACAGTCTTGTGTGTGTGTGAGAACAGGTTCCTCCTCAGTGGTGCTGATGTCATCACGACAGCCACATACCAGGCAAGTATCCCAGGATTCATCGAGCACCTGGACATGAGCGCAGAATGTGCCAGAGAGGTGCTCATGTCTGGAGTTGATCTGGCCAAAGAGACGGTGAAGAGGTTTGAGTCTGGTAGGTGAGCTCACGCCCAGCTGACTGTTTGGCTGTGAACTGTGAAATAATTTCATCACTTATTTCTCTGTAAAGGGCAGAGACGCCCCCTCGTGGCGGGCTCTGTGGGGCCGTACGGGGCCTTTCTGCACGATGGCTCAGAGTACACCGGAGCTTACGCAGAGCAGATGAGTGTTGAAGTGAGTGCCTCTTTGACTCATAACGAACTTTATGCATGCTGTGAAAAGATTTCACAGAATAAAAGCATCATTTATATCGCTTATAGACACACTCCACCGATGTTTCTCAACAATAACTTCAGTCTGCTTAATGAAGCCATGCCACTTTTTTACCTTTAAGACCATGAATATTTTCAGCTACAGGCCCTCAAAGTGCACAAGATTGGGTTCAAATTTTGTGCTTTTTCAAAAAAATTACAATATTTTTTGAGTCCTCATAAGTACAGCAGCTATTTCCACATTCTCAGGGCTGAAAAACACATTTAAGCTTTGTAAAAAAAAAAGAAAAAACTAAATCAGTTTTACAACTGCAGCAGTTTAATGTCTGTGACGTAAAGGAGCAAAAACAAGCACTGGTACTCTGGATGTTTGAGCTGTTTCTGATATTTCAGAGGGGAACTGTACTCAGATTTGATTATATATGGCCTGAGCTTTCTAATGTTCATTCTGTGTTTATAGATCCATTTACTGTAGGCAGGCGACAATCAGTGTTCTCAGGTGTATTCAATCTCTTCGAAGGAGCTTAAAGTTTGGCATCGGCCGCAGATTGACTGCTTAGCAGCTGCAGGAGCTGATCTCATCGCCTTCGAGACAATCCCGAGCATCAAAGAGGCAGCAGCTGTAGTGGAGGTGCTGAGAGAGTATCCAAACTTGAAAGCCTGGCTGTCGTTCTCCTGTAAGGTAATCACTGCCGGCGAACAGCGTACGACGGGTATCAGTCCTTTGTTAGTCACATAACGACTCACTTCTCCATCAGGACGAGATGCGTATATCGGACGGCAGCCTGTTCACCGACGCCGTGCAGGTCGCCAGCAGATCCACGCAGCTGCTCGCCGTTGGGGTCAACTGCTGTCCTCCAGATGTGGTGGAGCCACTGCTGGACTCTGCTGGATCACTGCGGAGCTCAGACATGAGCTGGGTGGTGTACCCCAACAGCGGGGAGGAGTGGGACACTGAGCAGGGGTGAGTCTGAAACTGAGAAACAAGCTCAAGAGCTCCTGCATGTAAACCTTCATTTTAAACGCTACTGTCCAAACACCTGATATCACAATGTGTGCATATGGTAAATACAACAAATACACAAAAACCTACCGTAAAAATGTAATTCCTTACAGAGAAAAAGCAAAGTACGTCTACTAAATATTTGTATTAATTCAGTAAAGGATCTTTTTCATTCAAAGATGGCAAACATCAGGGAAACCATCAGCATGGACTCCTGATCTCATCCGCACATGGGTGAAGCAGGGTGCTGCTCTGATAGGCAAGTTCAGCTGCTTTCTCTTGCATTCAGATTTCTTCTGTTTTGCAGCATTTTCTCTGAGCAGTGCCTCTGTCTTTTAGGCGGTTGCTGTCGTATCAGCCCTGCTCACATAGCAGAGCTGAGACAGCAGTTAAAGGGATGCTGAACATCTCCAGCCTCTGCAGAAAGGTCCTAAACTCAGCTCTCTAGAAGACAAGGACAGCACGCTGGAGGACGGAGGGCCTGTCACTGCTGACTGCAAATTTCAAAAAATCAGTGATTAATGAGTTTGCTGCTGACACTTACACTCAGGCTGTGTGGGGATTCCTGTTTGTGGCATTAAATGCACAGTTTATGCTCACTGTAATAGTCTGAGGAGACTCTGAAGAAGGAATAAATTATACAATATTTGATTCAGCTGTGTCGTGACTACTTTAAAGTAAATCGATCAGTGCTTCCCATCGACCACCCTCAGAATCAGCTGTTTTTGTAGAATAACCTTTGTTTACACAATGATGTAAAATATTACCTTCATACTGTGAATATTTTCCTAGTTACAGGCCCTCGAAGTACATAAAGGTGCTCAAAACTTTATTCACATTATTTCTTCCAGCAGTTTTGAGCCCTTGTAGCTTCATCGGTGCAGGAGATAGCCACATGAAGTTTTCTGAGCTGAAAAACACACTTAAGCTCCCTCAGAGACTGCAACAACATTTTACACCCACTCCGAGACTAAATTGTCTGGTTCTTATATAGCACTTTTTTACTCTAGTTGTGCACTCAAAGCACTTTATACAACATGCCTCATTCACTCATTCATGCAAGCACTTTTCTCTACACCTAAGTGCTGTCTGACATTCACACTCCAATGAGCACATCGGAGAGCAACTTGGCTCGCAGACTGGAACAGTCAGGGATCGAACCGCCAACCTTATGATTAGGAGATGACCTGCTCTACCTCCTGAGCTACAGCCATCCCATCTGAGGACAGTTTTGTTCAGCACAATTTTTTCTACAACCGCCTCTGAGCATCAGTAGCGTGAGATTTATGAGTTTCCTGTGAAACTGGAAAGAAGCTATATAAAAACAGTCTAAGTTACTCATCGGTATCACAGCTCGGTCATTCAGACAGAGTTACAGCCCCGGTGGTGTTAAGGTCTCTGAGAGCAAGGAAAAAATAAATATAAAAATTCAAACTGAGGTTTAGCCTGTTTGTACTCTTTCAGGTTCTAAAGGCTTACAGAATAAAGCATTTATAACTGCAGCCAACAGGAAAAACAGGACCAAAGCTCCTTGTAAGAATCTAGATTTCTCACTGAAAGACAAAGACTATCCATGCTCTTTAAAAATCTTCAGATGCTCTGACTATCTAATCTGACTGGTTAGCTGACACTGATTTCATACCTGGTGAGCACTAATCTGAAACATAATGTGCTCTGGAACAGGTCGGGTCTGCAGCATCAGATGATATGGTACCATGGTAAGAAAGCAGGCTTAAATCTGAAGTTACCTTTAAGTTCTGCTTCGTAGTGCAGCCTCTGCAGGTCCAGGATGGGCTGCCAATTCTTTTTTCCTGCAGTGCAACTGGACTGAAAATGAGACTCAAAGCTACGTGAATAAAGCAACACTGGAAAAGTCATGATTGTTAAACAGAAATATGAATGCTGCAGGAGTGCTTAAAAATCCCATTTTATTGTAAAATCTATAAATAAACAACTACATCAAACTCACGTGGGTACACAATCACATCTGTGCTGGGTCTAACTGACCCACAAAATGTGCAAAGAAAGGTGTAAGGAACAGCTCGTGTGTGGAATGAAGCATGCAGGCTTCACTCTGAATGTCTGATGCCTGTACAGCTCCTGTCTGTAAACATCGGGATCATCTACTGTCTCACTGGAGGTTTCACGAAACACAAGATCAGCAGCTTTCACAACACTTTGACTGGACGAGCCACTGAATGGCAGGTGAGAAACAAGCCCGCATCCTGCACCTGTACAATGAGCTATGTGTGAGAGAACGTACAGCTCAAACCTGCAGAAACGAGCAGCAACACTCTGAAAACTGAGAGGCGTCGATGAAGCTTTGCTTTCACTGGGTCAAAGTTCTTATTCGCTTTTATTCCAGATTAATTTGACACAAAGCATGTTTCTGCTGGGACTGTTTCACCCCAGAAAAAGTCCGCACTCAGGCACGAGTTTCCGAAAGTGCTGCAAGTTTCCGATTGGTCAAATATTCAACTTTTTACAACAGGCAGTTTAAAAGCCTGCAGCTACAAATAAGAATATTGATTTTTATTTCTTCCACTGTGCTTCAACACAACAACACAGAACCACAGAGGAAATTCTACGACTGCCAGTCCACATCTCCGCAGGCTGGAGAACCGAACATCACGGACGTTACAGAGGAAGTTGGGATGATTTACACTGGAAGAAAATGATGGCTAGCAGAATCTGTGGAGTGTATTTGAGAATTATTGCTGAATTTGTTATGGTTGTTCCAGCTTGAGGACTAGCCAGTACTCGCCTTTTAAGAGCAAATTACTGGAACTGCTTCAATGGCACATCGATTAGAAGGATGCGTACGACGGACTTCAGGCTTTATCCACATGAAGAAATCCAGTGAGTTTCTGCAATAACAATGTTTACCCTAAAGGTTTGATAAGCTGTCACCTTTTAATTTGTTTGTTCAGTAATTTACTGCTTCAGTGTGCAGAAAACACAAGGCTGAAGAACCATTTCAAGTCACCATTGACCTGAAAGCTGCATGCAATGCTTCATGGGACAGTGTTAATGTGGCTCAGTCATGGAGCTGCTCTGAAATGATTTAGAAGCAGCTGTCAGTATATTGCTTGTGATCACTGCTAAAGGACAAAGTAGCAAAGAAAAGGTCATTGGAGACACCCTCAGGAACAGTAAGTGATAACACCTTAAACAGAATATTTGCTTCAAAGCACTAAAGTGGCCTAAAAACGAGCTGAATCAACATGTAGTAGTCTCAAATATTCACAAAGGAGTCTGGTGATTTCTGTAAAGCTTTTACCGTCAATAAAGTCAATAAAACTACCAATGAGTACATGAGACAATGGGAGTGCAGTGTCATACTTTCCATTGCTCCTCACTTTGCTACTCTTCTTTACATTTTTGGGGTTTGGGACTATCCCAGCTGATATTATGACCGCTGTGGCTCTCCACTCATGCCCCCTGCACCAGCCCGAAAGGCCAAAGTTGATGTTGAACTCAGTCAGTGATGCCTCTGGTTCAGTTTGTGATGGGATCTCAAGGTTTAGCCAGGACAAGGATGGTGTTTGTTTCAGGAAACTCAGAATTACATCTCTGCTTTTTGCAGATGATGCAGTTCTGTTGGTGCAACCTTCAGCAGGTAGTGGAGCACCTCCAAGCCTGAGGCCATGGTTCTCTGCTGGAAAAATGGATTCCTCCCATGGGCCGGGAAAAGAAAGAGGCTGCCCATTAATGAGTGATGGGTAGGTGTGGTGTGAGGTGGACTGGTGGATCAGTGTGGTGTCAGCAGTAATAGAGTGTTATGCTGAGAGGAGAGAGCTGAACCAGAAACCAAAGCATTTGATTTACTAGTCAATATTCATTCCAGCCCTCACATATGGTCACGAGCTCTGAGCAATGACCAAAAGAATGAGATATGAGACATACAAACAGCAGAACTGAGCTTCCTCTGCAGCGTGTCTGGGCCCAGCTTTAGGGCTGGAGTGAGGAGCTCAGATGTTTGGAGGACAGTCACTGCGCCTCTGTGTCTGAAGGAGCCAGCTGAGGAGGTTCTGCTCAGGATGCTTCCTGGCTGCCTCCCTCCACAGGTTTTCCAGGCGCGCCCAACTGGGAGGACACCTCTCAGTAGACTTGAAAAGATTGTTATCTCATTTGATCACATTGGGATTCTCAGGAGGAGGTTATTGAGGAAAGAGGACATCTGGAATACCCCACTTAGCCTGCTGCGACAGTGACCTGACTTGAAAGCTGCATTTCAGGAGACCATTTATAAAAGTGCAACTATGCGTGTGACCTTCTTTTTGAAGATTGAAGAACCCTAACGCTTCACTAACTGTGCATGTTGGTGTTTTCTTGTCATTTATTGACAGCAAACTGCAGAAAATCACAGACTTATCCTTTAACACAGATCTCGTCTGTACCATTAAGTTATTCAGTCCTCCCCCTGCACACCCCCATGAACCTCTTCAGTCTGTGACATCTTCTTCGAGGTCGCTGTCGGGTGAGCTGCGCTGTCTGTACTCCGTGCTGTTGGACAGGCGTTTCCAGCTGGTTTCTTTCTGGCTTCCCATACTGTGTGAGCGGCCCAGCTGGGCCAGCCGCTTGGCTGACGTCCTGTCCTCTGCGTCGTCGCTGCCGTGGGCCCGTTCAGTGCCAGAGTGGTGGAAGTCGTGCCGCAGGTTCTCCAAATTTAGTGCCCAGGGACCGAGCTTCTGCCAATTGACCCTTTGGAAGGCCATGATGCAGTGCAGGTTTCCACCCACCTGAGAACCAGGAAGGCTTTTAGTTACTGACTGCATCAAGCACATGAAGAGCAACATTTAAAACAACAGGTCTGAGAATGGGAACCTTTTTGGTTTTGCGACGCTGAATCCCCCTCTCTGTGTGGCGGATGTCCAGGTATTCTGGATTTTGTGTGTTGAGGTCAGTTACAATATCCAGCCACCTGCAGAGAGAGAAATTCCTGTTAAATGGCTGAAAAACAGCAGACAAGGAAATGGAGTAAAAACTAAACAGGGACCTACTTTTTACAGTGAATAGCCGGATGCTTTCTGCTAGGTTCACCGATCAAGATCCAGTATTCCATTTCATTTGTGGGCAGAGCTCCCCTTCACACAGAAAAGGACATCTATTAGTCTGAACTGATCAATTAACTAATAAAAAGGAACTCTGACTGTGAAGACTGCAGACCTGATTACATTAACATCTGCAGTGTCAAACTCATAGGCCACCATCGTTGTTTGTGCTGGGTCGTCGAATGGCTGCAATGACGCTGACTGTTCAACATTTCCAGTTTGAACCCGAGTGATGTAAGCACGGCGGAAAACATGGCACACATTACTCAGACTGTGCATCAACAGGAAGACGATCAGTGTGGTGGTATTATTATTATACAGTCATGGTAAAAAGACACCACCCTGTGTCAGTTCTGTGTGATTTCTTCAGACTGTCACATCACATTCAGCTGATTGAGGTTTGCAGCATTCATTCATGCACAGCTCTGAAGGTTCCAGCACAGCAGTCAGTCAGGCTGAGGTCTGGACTCTGTCTGGGCCCTTGCTGCACCTTCATTCATGCTGCTGTCCTTGGGATCATCGTCCTGTTGATGACCCAGTTTGGTCCAAGCTTCAGCTCTGGGACAGACGGCCTTACATGTTACTCTAGAATACTTTAGTATACAGAGGAGTTCATGGTCCACTCAGTGACTGCAAGGAGCCCAAATCCTCAGCCCTCCTCCACCATGCTGACAGCTGGTCTGAGGTGTTTGTGCTGATGTGCATTATGGACAAACATCTGCACTTTGGTCTATTTGTCCCAGAAGTCTTTGTGCTTTGTTCAGATGCAGCTTGCTGTCAGCCAGCTGTGCTACAGTGTTCTTTTAGAGAGATTAACCTTTCTCCTGCAGCCCTTCCAAACCAGCCATACATGTTCGGTCTGTTTTAACTGTACTGTCATGAACTTTAACCTTTACCATTCTTACTGAGGCCTGTAGACTGAGATAGAGCTCTTGGGTTCTTTGCAGTTTCTCTGAGCGTTGCACAGTCTGAGCTCAGGGTGAATTTGCTGGAACATTCACTCCTGGGAAGATTGTGGCACTGAATGCTCCAGCCCTGCAAACTCTGAAACTGCTTTTACAGAGGTGCTCACACCTGCTGATGATCAGTTAATCAGTACATCTGATTAGCAGCACCTGCTGCTACTTAGCCCCTGATTTCCTGTGGAAGCAGTGAGGGTGCACTTCAGAGGACTGCAGAGTCCTGTTCTTTTTCACATGACTGTACAGTTTGTTATTTAGCCTGACAGCTGGAAATTCCTGTTATAGCAGCCAAAAGATTAAATACAATCTATAACAAATGAGCTTAAATAAACGGGGTTCATACACCTTTTCCAGGATAAAATTCAAGCACTTTTTAGGCACTTTCAAGGTCTTTTCAAGATTTTCCAGCACATTAACACTGATACATTTTCATACAAATACATACATGCTCAAAATTATTTCACATTTTTAATCACATTAAAATGATGGTATTGTGCCATAAGTGACATGACATTAAACAGCTACTGATAGTTAATTCTGGAAACTTTGTTCTCCACATTGTGAGCAAATCTGGTTTAAAACAGCTCTGATGTTGCTGCGTTTTTCCTTCCCACTGTCACCAAGTGCTTGCTCATAGTTTTGACTGTTGGGTTTTCTCTGTATTATTGTAGGGTCTTTGCCTACAATACAAAGCACCTTGAGGTGACTGTTGTGATTTGGCGCTATATAAATAAAATTTAATTGAAAAGACTTGAGACTGGGAAGGAGATTCACCTTCCAGCAAGACAATGACCCTAAACATGCAGCCAGAGCTACAGTGGAATGGTTTAGATCACAGAATATTCATGTGTTAGAATGGCCCAAAGTCCTGACCTAAATCCCATTGAGCATCGGTGGCAAGACATGAAAATTGCTGTTTACAGATGCTCTCCATCCAATCTGGCTGAGCTTGCACTATTTTGCAAAGAAGAATGGGCAAAAGTCTCAGTCTCTAGATGCACAAAGCTGGTAGAGACATTCCCCAAAAGACTTGCAGCTGTGACTTTTTATTTGATTAAAAGTTTGAAAACCATACATCATTTTTGTTCCACTTCACAATTACGTGCTACTTTGTGTTGGTCTATCACTTAAAATCTAAATTAAATACATTTAAGATAGTGGTTGTAAGGTGACAAGATGTGAAAAATTTCAAGGGGTATGAACACTTTGCTACTGTAGTGCAATGTGTAACATGATTGTGCAAAATGACATGTATATATGAACTATTGTGTGCAAATGTCCAGTATTATTTCAGCAGTAGCCTGATGGCTGCGGGTAGAAACGGTCCCTGAATCTGCTGGTGCGGGTCTGGATGCTCCTGTACCGCCTGCCTGACGGCAGGAGCGTGAAGGGTGAATGACTGGGATCAGAGAGGATCCGCTGGGCCTTCCTCCTCCTAGTTTCTTCCCAGGGGCAGAATTCATAGACATATATATGTCTATGATAGAATTCAGATCAGCGCGCGTAAAGTTTCCTCACGAGGGCGTGAACCTGCAGCAGTGCACGCACAGCAGCGCTTGTGTGCGCACGGCTGCTGAGTTCTACGCACGCTTCTTTCCCCATACCCCCAAAAGCTAAAGAGACACACTTTAAAATTATGAATAACATCTACCCATCTAAAGAATTAC
>JAVDPK010001620.1:1176984-1188461 GCA_034780415.1 Cichlasoma orientale | reverse complement strand
GCATTATATTATATTATATTATATTATATTATATTATATTATATTATATTATATTATATTATATTATATTATATTATTTGTTGTTGGTCTAGTTACGAAATGAAGGTCTCCAGGTCAACAGGGCGCAGTCTTTCTGTAGTTTGTCAACCTTCAGTGGCGCGAACCATTTGTTTTCTTCCCCAGGTAAGTCTTTCGTTGAACCTGAATGTGTGTAATGTCACGCGCACACACCTATTATCTACCTGCTGCAAGTTATGGCGGTCTACCTTCCGACGTGCTGCGCTTCGGTCGTGACTCTGATTTCCCTTAATGATGTTATCAAGTAAAGGAGCACACACGCACACACACACCCTCTCGTCCAACTCCTCCCTCTCCACATTGCCCTCCCTCAGATTTTTTTTTTTTTTTTTACAAATCTGTTATCTACCGCGGGTTCAGTTGCATTTCAGCGTCCCTGCAGACAGAGCCTGCTTCTTCTTCTTTCTTTCACTCCGCGGCGGCGACACGCTTTTTATTTTCTACTCGCTTCAGATTTATTTTATTTTGCCTTGTAAGCGCCCCCTCCTCCCCCCTCCTTTATTCTGGCCTCACTTTAAGGCAATGCTGAGTGCGCTACAGCCCGTCTTTGCGGAAAAAAGAAAACAACGATCGAACAAACATTTCAGCCGACGTTAAATTTAGGAGGAGACGTGTGAGCCTGGCGGATCCGCTGAACAGGTAAGAGACTGAGCACGCAGAGACTGGCGCAGCGATATGAACGCACCCTGACGCATTTGTAATAACTGAGTTTCATATTTAACCCGTATTGCAGCCATTTAAGATCCCTCTTTGACTCCAGCCTGTTGCGTGGACATTGAAAGCTGCCGCGGTTATTGCTAAAGGCATGCGTAAAATGCTGCGTTACAGCTATGCACGACAGTAATAACATTTATAGGTATTTGCACGATTAGGGGACTGTCTGGGAGATGAGCGCAATGCTCTGTGTGGATACAGGTGATGCAGGGAAAAGCAGTCTTTTATTTTTTAGTCTTATGTGGAGGATTTTACTGGATATTTAAAGTCCAAGTTTTTTACTGTCGTCTTCCCAGAGTGAACGGCACCATAAATCTTTTTAAAATTAATGTTAAATTACTCCCCCAGTCACCCTCTCTACAGTAATATTGACTTTAAATCTATTACAGCTGCCCTGCAGGTTTCTCCCTATGTGTGCAGGATTTTGCTGTCATGCGGCCAGCCTTGTCCTTGTTTGTCCTGTATGAGGTCAGGCACTCAAGCCACCATGCCACGCTGTGTTGTCACTACTTTCCTGCCTACACTGTATGCAGTTTATATATTGCCATCATATCGGACTCATCTAACACTGCAGCCAGTCAAGACAAGTTCACACTCCCTCCAGGCTGTGGACTCTGTACCAGTCTAGCTAGTTTTTCTTTACTTAATATAAACACAGATAAACTGACACACACACACACACACACACAAGGGCATACAGCTGCATTTCCCACATAACCTGTTTTCATTTTCTCTCTCACACAGGCACACATTAACAGGCCGGCATCTTTTATGGCACAAATAAAACCATTCACCGACACTGTAGCAGTGATTGCAAGTCAGAGATGTACAATGTTTTTATTGTCTTGGCTATAAAATAGATAACTTTTATTATCACACTACAAAGATGTGAAGCTTCCAATCGAAACCAGTAAGAGGGGGAAGTAAACTGAAAGCTTCCCTCATTCAAAACTCTGTGTGAAATAGGCGAGTTAAGCTGCATGGTTCTGACTAATATGATTGGTGTTGTCCTGAATGATGAAATAGGTTTGTTGTAAGTTTGCTTGAATGGGAGCTGTGGTGCTTTAATGAGCTGAAAGGATTACTGATACTTAACCTAATTACTCTGCTCCCTCACTCCTGGCTGCTGGCTTTCGCTCTCATGGCGATTTATGGATTGTTCACCTTTTTTAATCAATCACCTGGTCACTGGTGTTGGCTTGGTGTGCGCTCCTTAAAAAAAAAGTTGTCTGTTTGCTGAGTTGTAACCCACCAGATAAGTTGTGTGTTTTCACAGCTTTGGTATTTGTTTCATAGCTACCTGTGCCCTCTAGAAGCAGAAATCATCAGGCTTTCGGGGAATGAGGAAACTCCAGATTAAACAACAACAACAGCAAAAAAAAAAACTCCCACAGGAAACTCAGAGGTTCTCATGTGAAGCCAAAACATTTTTTCAGTGTACAAATTTCAAAATCCCACCCAGTCTTCCCCCAGTCAGTTAAAGGCAAAACTCTTTACTTTTGCAATACCAGTCAAATGTTTGGACATTTTGACTGGCGCTGTCTATCCTCTTTCACTTTGTCTAATCTTAATATAGTCTCAGCTTCAGAGGATCAGATGTAGGAAATTCACCCACCCTGCTTTATTATTCTATTGTTGTTTCTGTCAACATGTAGTATTAACCAGTAATACTTATCTTTTAACAACTGAAAATAAACACAAAGCAGCGGAGAAAGGTCAGTTTTAATCCATTCAAATTGGACCACTGGGGGCAACAATAAAATACTCCATTATGCAAAAGAAACATGGGCTTGTTTTCCACCTCTCGCTTAAATGCATGTCTTGTAGTTTTATTGGCATTAGGCTGCCTATTAGTGTGTCTGTCGAGGTGGCAGCCAGCCTACAAGCCAGACATAATGCAGACGTCAGAGCTCCAGTGAAGGTTACGCTGTCGGTGCACCGTGTTTGATGAGGGACGCAGTGCGCTGGTGTCAACAGCAGCCACCGTCATCGGTCCTCCCCCATCCCTGAGCCGCCTACGTGTTGACCCCCACCCACTGACTCCTGGAGCCCCTCTGCTCGCTGCAGACACCTGGAGGACAGGCAGCATTTTAATCACTGTTATAACTAGGGCAGTCTGTATTTATTCACCGTGCTGCATCCCTGTAATCGCTTGTTTGTGCTGCATTGGTTGAGATTATTTAAGTAAAAAAATGTACACTTCTTTGTTTAGCTCGCCTTTAATTAAGCAGGAATGCAGCTGAGTATTTTTCTGATTGAAGAGTAAAACTATTTGCCAGTTAATTTGCTAATCATGGGTCGTCTCTATAGCTCACCTGGTTGAGCAGGTGACCCTATGCACTGAAAACTGTAGTCTTCACTGCAGTGGGTTCAAATGCCCCATGTCACAAATCACCTATCCTCCACCCCATTCTGCTCCATCCTGCAAAGGTCTAAAATGCCCACCCAAAAATATAGATAAAATGAATTTGTTGCCATTAATCCCTGAACAACACTTTACCTGCAGTGTTTGAGCAGAAAATTAACGTTACTAAAACTATTAAGCATGCAGCATCAAACCCGTGTCTCCTGATCAGTATTTAGCTTTAAGAGCCTTTGAAGGCAAACGCTTTCTCTGTCACGTTTCCTTACTCGATCCTTTCACTTCATCTACTTCTTAATTGTGTGTGCTCATTGACTGTTACTCCCATTTGTGTCTTGTGGACTCCTCGTGTCAGATCTCTGTTGTGGTTGGTCGGGTTGTGCAACATAGCTGCTTGGCAGTAGATGCCAATTCCGAACCGAAGGAATTTTATTTCTTAAGACTGTGTTTAAGAACACACTGAGACCGCTGATTAGAACATAAAATATAAAACAGATCTTATTAAGAATACTTACGCACAGTTAATTCCTGTGAATCTTTTGGTAAAAAACTTTTGTACATGTTCATCAAATGTTTAAAGGCACAGTCGTCAATATGTTACTAGACTGATCTCAGTGTTTTTTAAAAAAAGTGCTAGTCTGTCACTCCTGTTTGGTCCCAACCACCGATGTTATAAAAAAATAGATGCAGCCACTGGTTAGTAAAGTCCCATTATGACGCCTTAAACTGAGTGTTTTCATTGTTTCAAGCGTTTTCTTACTGTTTTAAAACTGTATATGAAGCGCAAGGGGTGGATCTGACAACGCCTGCTCATTTCAGTGATCGTATCCTGGATAATCCTCCCCTCTGACTCCAGTAATCTGACTATAATACATGAAATCTCTGTCTGTCTGACTGTGTTTGCTTCTTTGTCTGCAAACTCCAGCCACACCATCAGGAGTTGAGCAACCAAACTTGGCCTGCAGATCATGGCCCCCAAAGATTCTTGGGCAATGGGCAATTAATTTTCCCAAGGAACCACATGAAGAACTGGGACTGTTTTGGAGGGCGCACTAATAAGCTTATAGAGAGATAAAATTAACTAAATTCAGATTATTGGTGTGGGCCTTCATAGTAGTCCCTGCTTTTCATGTGGCTCTTTGGGAAAATTAACTGCCCACCCTGTTCTTAGCTATATCCGATATTATGACATCATGTTGCTAAGTAACCTTGTAGCAACTGGCTAAAATGACCTGTTTTTAGCATTTATGCACCTGTAACACACTATGAAAACATCCCTTCCTCTTCATTTCATAACAATAACATTTATATCCACAGAAGTTGAATTATGCTTGATACATTATGTATGATAGCATCATATTTCCTAGCAACGACCTTGCAGCGGGATAAAATAGACATGGGAATCAGCAGACCCCTCACGATATAATACTGTCACAATACTTCACTCGCAATATGATACTATTGCGATTTTTAATGTTTTTTGATATTCCGAGTATTGCAGTAACATATATTGTGATTTTTTGCCTTTTATCAACTTCAAATTATTTCATCAAAATTAAAATTTGTCAGTATCTGCTTTATCCGATCAGATAAAGTTAACTCACTTCAGTTATTTTTTGGCTGCAAAATGAGATTGTCAAGCATGCCGACACTGTCACTGAAACCTGCAAAATGTTGCCATAATCAGTCGGCTATCAGTCTGCAATCGAATGGGATGCATTCTGTTGGTGATAATGCAGCAATTAACTGTGAAATGGTGATCAGAAAACATGTATCTGTTGCTATCTACATAAACAGAAATTCACATTGAACTCTTACATTTGTGCTCAGCAGCCTTCCTGTTCTGTAGGGATATAACCAGAACACAACCAGGTGGCAGCCAGTTGAGTCGGGTCTCCTCAAGTCGTACTCACTGACAAAAACTCATTCAAGCTGATGGCAACATGTTGGCGCTCTGTCTGCATTTATAAATTCAACAGCAATTATTTGCATACCTTCAACAACCTCTCTGAGAGTGATTGCAGTCAGTCCAAATCAGACTGCAACTGTCTGCAGAAAGGTCGCCTCTTCTCGGGCGACCTGTGCAATCAAAAGTGGTCGTGAGTGTGCAACACCGTCAAGCTCCGGGCAACCATTTAGTCACCACAAGTTGCAATTAGTTGCAGAATGTGGAAAAATTCAATGCAATCACCAGGCAGCCACCTTTTCTTTTTCTTTTGTAGATGCAAGTTGGCTGCTGTCCTATGTTTTTACTCACTGAGCCATTAGCTTGCTTTGAATTAGGAGATGGTTTTGTCAAGCTACCTTCAACACCATCCAGCACTGTGTTGGACGGTGTCCCTTTGAGTTAATCAGGACTCGCGTGTTTCTGCAACATTGGCGAGATTGCGCAACCGCATGGTGAACCAAACTAGTCGCACGGAAAGTTCTCATATGTGAGAAGACGTCAGTCTCAACTGCTGGAGCAATTAAACGACCCATTTTTGGGATATAAACAACATCTACCGACCCTATATATTTTTTTACTTTTGGTATTAAGTACATCAGTTTACCAACAACACGAGTGGGTCAAACTGGACTGTGGCATGTGAAATGTGTAGTTTCTAAGTGATGAATATCTAGATGAGGCTGAAATTTTAAAGTTTTCATCTGTATCGTGCTTTAAGATACTTGCTGCTTACTCTATTCCACTGTAGAATGTTTCATCAGGTACCAGTGGTGCATACCAGAGAACTGGCAAGATAAAGGCTAGTTTTAATGTTCTATAGCATTTGGGCGGCTTTTTTATAATAGTTATCCAGTGTGTGATCATTTGCTAACTTATCTAAGTTAGCAAATGATCACAGCCTTGCACTAAAGTTTAATGTTAAACAGAAAGAATTACTAGCTTGTTGGGATTGTGTGGAAATCTTGCAATATTTTGCATGTAGCTCAGCGTCTCACACTGAGGCTTCATCCACCAGGAAAGGAAAGGCTTGATAGTTGATTCAGAGTACTTCAGTATTCTTAGTTTGCAATAAAAGTCATCTGTTCTTTTCCATGTTGTTGCATTTCCATACTCTGAGATTTAGCTCCAGCTGTTGTTTATGATCATGCTGTAAAAACAAAACAAAACAAAACAAAAAAAAACAGAACCCCGAAGTGGCCATGTCACATTGAACCTACTTTCACATTTTTCTATTGCATCATTTCTTGATTATAGCTGTCCCCTTTGTCTTGCAGTATCCATAAAGGCCTCAATAGAGGCAAAAGGCAAACCGAGGAAAGCAGAGTCACAGCAGCTTGTATCAGGAAGTGAAAGATTGTTCCTATGTATATTCAAAGTTGCCCAGTGCAGTGTAAACTAGGCTGACTTTGGAGGAGAGCCAGTATTTCCATCCAGCTTTCCAAGAATGGTTGTAACGGCAACTGTGCACCATTTGGTGTCTGGTGTGGCGAGCACAAGGAGCGTTGCTGAGGAGCATTTTGATGATGTGTGTTGCATATTACTGAGCTGCATCGTCAGGATGTGCGTAAGCAAAGGCGTTTGACACTGATGTGGACCTGAATGAAGGACAGGCAGAGCTGCAGGAGGAGGAGTGCTCGCCTTGTGCCCCTGAGAAAAGTTTCTATCGATCTGTAGGTAGGCTGGGAGGAGGGAAGAGGCACAGACAACCATAGTGGTTAAAGCAAGCAAAGCAGTTGCTGTACCTGCTCATCTCTCATTCCTGTCTCTTTTGGCTGGGATGTGTCTTTGTTCTTGTGTTTGAAGGTGGTTGTATCAATTCAGTTCCCACCTCCCCCTTATCCCGCCATCTCCCACTCTGCTGCAGTGTTCTCCTTCTGGGCTGTGTATCTGCATGCTCACACACACACACACACACTCTCGTTCCCTCACATTCTCCCCCCCCGTCGCTTCCTCCGTCTGTGTCTGCCGCCATCAGTCGCAGGGAGTGATAATATCTGCTCCAACGCCCTGTCCTCCTCCTGTTTTTTTTTTTTTTTTTGTTGCACTCCTTCTCTCCTGCATCTCTCCTGTTGTTAATTAATTGCACTCGTGCTTAGGTTTCATACAGCACAGCCCTCTGTTCCTTCAATTTACAGTTTTCAAAGTCCAAAAAAAATGCCGTCTGGACTTTCCCTTTCCCCGAGAAGCTACGAGTTTCTTCTCTGTGCATGTGTCACCTCACTGATCGTTATCTGCATTCACTTAGTGTCCGGACACGTCACTCTGCTCCTTCAGAGTGAGCAGCACAACAGGCTGCATGCATCATCCTTGCATCATACTGCAGCACGGTGCACAGTTTGAATAACTCCTCCACATCTGTGAGAAGACAAAGCTGTTTGGAGTCAGCTCAGAGCTCTAGTACAGTGTGAATATTAGCATGTGGCTCAGCCATGACTGCCATGACTGTGCTTGTACCAAAAAAAAAAAAAAAAAAAATCACAGAGGAACAAGGACAGGCTGTGTGAAGGGAGGAGCTAAGCTTTAAACTGCTCTGTCATTGGTCAGCCACGTGCCCTGCCTGCCTGTAAGAGTCTGCCTGATTGGCTGTTGCTCTGCATTGAGCACAGCAGCTGCAGTTGTGATGAACTACCCCTTCTCGCTCTCGCTCTGTCTCTGCTTTTCCTGCCTCCACCACTCACATTAATAAACTGTCTGGCAATCATCTATGTGGACCAGCGTGCCAGCCTGTGCAACTTCAAGGACACCTCTATCTGCTGTGTATTTCTGCGTGAATTATGTCAAGTTTGTCAGTTACTTTCTGCTCCGTGGCACTCACGGGAGTTAAAGTGACGTCTGCACTGCCTGCAATCTCCCTCCCTCCATCCTCTCCCTCTCACACTCCCTCTCTTGTATCACTTAATCAAGACATACTGTAGCTTGCCCTTTCCTGTTCAGTGCTGCCTCCCTCCCTGCTCCCCTATTTGTTTGCCCTCGTCTTCTCCTCTTTGGCTCTTTCGCGTCCACCCTCCCTGCCTCGTGGTCCTCATCGTCCTCCGTTTAAACAAACTCCACACCAGGTTGTAGTTCTACATTCACGCTCTCTCCTCAACAGGCTGCTGCATTGTTAACACTCCTCTGTTTTTACAATCCACAGCAAGGCAACAAGCAAGGACATGCAGCAGAGAGGTCAGTGAGGAGGATGACAGCAGAAGAATAGGGAACGGTCAAGAAGGGATGAGAAAGAGACTGAAGTAAGAGGAGGAAGTGGAAATCCAAAGTGCCTACTGCGAGGGTACGTCTGCCGAGTCTGCTGGATTACAGCGGGACAGTGTGTGTCTGGCCTTGAATGGAGGCTGTATTTTATCCTGACAGCCACAGAGTCATCCATCCCACGTTGCTGAGCTGCAGTCCCAACATACCCTGAGCTGAGCAGCCACTTCATCTCATCATTACAAGGACATCTCCGTGTAAGGCTCTGTTTTTTTTTTGTTTTTTGTTTTTTTTTGCTATAAAAGAAATCTTTAATTTCTCTGTCAAGCTGCCCAAATATAACTAAAGTAGAACTACAGTGAATGCCCGAGCCTGACCATGTTGACGTGAATGTAACGGTGACTTACAGCGGGCTGATACAGGTGAATGCACACACTGAGCGACATATCCAAGCGACATGCCAGAGTGATGTCCCCAGATTAGTTTTCTTTTTTTTTCTTTCTTCTTTTGAGACAGAGCTGGCCTCTGCTCACAGTCAAGCCCCTCTATATATCTCACTGCAGTGAGACTTCAGCTGCCACTTTTCCCAGGAAGAACTAATAAACATCCCCCAAAATACACCAACCAAAAGGACTCGCTGCCTATTTGCACTGAGGAGAAACCGAAAATATTTTTGCTTCTGTTTCCTCTGTGGTGGGGGATTTTTTTTTTATTATTTTTTTCTTGAATCACCATTAGTCACCCTTGCTCACATCAGACAGTTTTCCATCTGTTTGCCCCAACCGCTGCACAGCGTCTGCGAGCGTCTCTGATGGCTGTCAGCATGACCATGGGACGAGACACCAAATGGCTGACCTTGGAAGTGTGTCGTGAGTTTCAGAGGGGCACCTGCTCGCGGTCTGACGCCGAGTGTAAGTTTGCACATCCCTCACGGAGCTGCCATGTGGAGAACGGCCGAGTCATCGCCTGCTTTGATTCGCTCAAGGTAAGGGTGCTACAGACACGTTGCTCTAATACAGCTTGTTTGTTTCCACACATGTTGTGCTAGTTTTGGCTCTGTGTAGCTAAATGACATATGAACGCAACCTGATATACACACAAACCCGGATTTTGTGCAGTGTTTCAAATGAAGTTGCTCACTTTCAGTGGAAAAACACATCACATAGACATATGTCAGAATTTGCGTGGTCACCCCCCTTTAACCTTTCAAATGATGCCAGTTGGTCGGTTGATCTTCCGTTTGTGTCCACTTAAGCTTTCTTAAGTTGTTTAACATTTTATCTTTATACTGTATGTCCATGTGATTCTGGGGCTGGAAAGTAGAGGGATGTGTGTCATTTCAAGTCTTAGTAACATTTTTGTAGTTTTTAAATATTGTATAATGAAGAAAAAGTGTGCACATTCTACACATTCCAGATTAGCCTTTTAATTCTTAAGAAAAACAGCTGTAAATGACAAATTTTAACTTGTCACAATTCAGTCTAAAGTAGCGAGTATCAGCTAAGATAAGGACACATGTCAACAGGATTTTTACTGACCACAGAGCGCATTTGGCCTTTCCTTTAAAGGAAAATCACCAGGATTGTAATCAAATTATTTTTAACCATTTAAGTTGGGGGTTTCACTTATCTAACCATCATGTACATTTTTGTTTATCAAATGGCCAGAAATAACAGGATAATGCCTAGACTTGTTGATTGTAAGGGAACACAGACTCTTCCCTTTAACTGTATGTGACAGTCATGTCCGGAAGCCCATTTTGAGCCAGGAAAAACCCCAGGTCATTTAAATTTCATGATAAGGGGTTTTCCCTGAATAAAAAAAATAAAAAAATAAAAACTCAGGCCCACCAAAGAGATTTTGGCATTCCCCTAAAAAGTAAAACCACCAGAATATTTTTAACCAGTTATTCCGAGTGAGGTTTAATTTACTGAATTGTAGTTAGCATTAGTTAGCCCCCAAAGGCCCAGGAAGCCAGGAAAAACCCTGTGATAGAGAAACACTCTTTAGTTTAGATAGCCTACTTTATCACAATCATTTCCATCACTGTAATAGATTAGAGTCAAACTGATACATACTGTATATTGGTCTGTCAGCTTCTTAGCTGATATTGCCCTATTACAGATATATTAGAATCGCCATATTTCTGTTGTTCTGTATCACAGCTGAGTCGCAGTGGTGCAGAGTCAGGCGGTGTCTTCACATTGAACTGCTTGTGAATCGTGACTGATGTAGTAGTTTGTGAAGGATAGCTGTTTTTTTACACAAAGACCCAGCGTTTACTGTTTTTATCATAACTGTACATTTTATATATCTGCCAGTATCAATATCAGAATTTTTTACTCTATAAAAATAGTATAAAAATTAGCTCCAAAAATTAAGTCTGGCACGAGTGATTTTCTCTTAGAATTCAGCTGCCTAACGTTATATCAGACTTCAGGATTCGTATAATATCTTTTAGTGCATATCTCAATTATGAAACCAGGAAATTTGGTAACAGAAAAGATAGTGTCATCGTCTAATTCTTGGATTAATATTTTAAAAGAAAAAACCTGAATTTTCTTTCTTTGGTCTTTTTTACTTGATAACAATTTCTTTTCTTGGACTAATATCAAAGTTTGAAGGACAGAGAGCTGAATTTCATGTATAATATGATGTTATACCCCTTTCAGTCCATTGTAGCCAAAGCCTGTGATTTTCACAATAAAAGCTCTGTTGTGTCTGGTTACATATGATACTGGTTTTATATTTGAAACTGAAAATCACAAAGTCAGTTTTTTTTTTGTGTTAATTTCTGATTATAAACTAACACGCATTATAAACCTGCCTTAAATATCACACTCCAAATAGACACATGCCTCTTGCTATGCTGCTAATTAGCTGTTTTACTGTCCACATGGAACATACTGCCTGTTTTTTACTTACAATTTAATACTGCCGCATTGAATTAGAGCTGAAAAAATATGAAATTGGTTACTGTCTGAGTTGTAAACCTTGTAGCCAGACTTTCTTTGGCCCAACAGTATTTTAAATCACACATGAGTCTGTGTAACTAAATACATATTCCATATTTATCTGTAGCTCCGTAAATCAGGGAATGACTTCTGGTTTTCCGTTTGGACCAGGCATATTTTCTCGTAAAGCTGCTCAGCTGATGCTCTGTTCCTCCGCCACCTCTGATGTGGG
>JAVDPK010001620.1:1132629-1160446 GCA_034780415.1 Cichlasoma orientale | reverse complement strand
CACACACACACACACACACACACACACACACACACACACACACACACACACACACACACACACACACACACAGTACTGCTGTTTTCAGACATGTTGGTCTTGTTGGAGTAGTAAACTGAACTTTGATTTGTCCCTTTTGGTTTGGTTAGCAATTTAATAATAATAGAAAGCAAATCACAGTATTTTAAATTTTAGTCTTTTTTTAGCAGCTTCAGAACAGGACATTCGTGAGTTCAGTGCAAAGATAAAGTAAGATTGCCACAAAATCACTAAATTCTCAGGATTTCTGTTACATTGTAGCTGGGGGGAAAAAAATATTTCCTTTGGATCATTTGCTCTCTCCATACACATGCTCCGTCCATTCAATACAATTATCAGATACTCCAGTCTGATTAGATTGTATGACTGTGTATTGCCTTGTTTGTTTAACTGCCATTTGTTGGTGAATGATGCATTTTCTTTTATTTTGTAACGTGTCGGCTATTCAAATATGTATTTTTTTTTTCCTTTTTTCTCTGATTTCGTTTGCATGTGTCCTGATACTTGTTCATCCTGGCAATATCACTTGACTTGTGCCATGACTTTTGATCCTACACATTTTGCCATGGTAACCATATCATTCCTGTTCCCCTCCCTCCCCTCCTCCCTCCCCTCCTCCCCGCCAACATCCTCGTCCTCTGTCTTTCGTCTGACTCGCCCGAATAAAAAGTTCCCATGATGCACGGTGCCACCA
This sequence comes from Cichlasoma orientale, assembly GCA_034780415.1. Taxonomy (NCBI): domain Eukaryota; kingdom Metazoa; phylum Chordata; class Actinopteri; order Cichliformes; family Cichlidae; genus Cichlasoma; species Cichlasoma orientale. The sequence continues at coordinate 1,159,713 of JAVDPK010001620.1, read as the reverse complement.
CCTCCACTGTTTCGTCGGCCTCGACCCCAGTCACCAATGTTCCTTTCGCTGAATCTGCCGCCTCGAATCAGGTTTGCTCTTTCATTTCAGTCCTCTTTTTATTTTAGCTCTGTAGGATCTGAGTCCTGTTCACTGTCTGCCTGTAGTGTCACATGTTATCTCCACATTTCATCTCTCCTCACGTTTCTGTTTGTTATGATGTGAGCAAATGAAAACAACTTGTTTTGAGAGGCATCTTAAAATACACAACTGTTTTCATCTGAGTGTCTCCGCTTGGTGTTGAACCACATCGTGTCTGTCTCAGTCGTTACTGTGTAATCTATGGACATAAAGTCTGTGGCCTGGCATTAAAGCATTCCAGCTCTCATCTCTGTTAAAAAATTTAACAGGAAAAAAATCATGTTTGGTTAACTGCAGCTTTTTAAAATCAAACAGTTACTTAATTTGCTTGGATACACCCTATCAGTCAAAGGTTTAGAACACCCTCATTATTTCATTTTTTTTAAAATAATTTTGACAAAGGTCGGCAGTGCACCGCCAAAAGGAAACAGGAAAAAAGAAGCTTCAGGTCATCACAAAAAAAGGGGGAAAAGGTGTAAATTTCATAGAAAACAGGCCTTTTTCAGAGTTTTAGAAAACTAGTTAAACTTAGAAACCCTCTGTCTATACTGGAACAATCTACACCCTCTGACCCATCATTAGAGCAATTTTCACTGCAGGATCTTACTGTATATAGCTATATACTGTGTAAAAAGATGAGAAAAATGAACAAACAATGGAAGACAGACTGGTTGGTCCAGGGTTCATCCCACAGCAACATAGAGACCTGCGATATCTCAAGAAAAGAACTAAACAGAAGGTTGAACTTAAACCTCATTGATTAACTGGACAGAATAAGTCTACAAGTGCAACGTTCATACGTTCCACTGTGGAAAGATTGCTACAACAGAGACATTGTAAAAGAATGATGTGGCAAACCCCCCCCAAAAACTGAATTTTAAATCTATGAGTGAATTCATCAACAGCAAATATGGTGGTAGAAGTAAAACTCCCAGAGGAAAACAAATGCTTGTTAAAACCGAATTTTGGGGCAAGGTTTTAAGCAGCTTTGCCTCTTTATTCTTAAAATGCAGTTTTTATGTCTTAGCAATCAATGAAATTAAAGCCCAGAGTGCAGCGTTTTACATCTTCACCTAACAAGTGAAACCATTTGATCCCAGGAGGAGATCCAAATCCCTTACATCAGGGTACATCAGGAAGGACATCTGGCTTCAAAATCAAACAGGCAGAGCCTCCCGCTGTGATGACCTCTTTTAAATGAAGGAGCAGCCAAAAGTGGCTACAGTGTTGAACAAATTTATTTGACCACTGGTCATGAAAACAAAAATTTTAGAAATCTATCAAAAACTTGTTTAAAACAAAAAAAATTAGATTGTTATTTATTAGGCAAATAGCAAACTGAATTCACATTTTTATACTCAAATTTGAGCTGGCACACTGGACTTCTCTGAGAAGTCAGAAATTAACCAAACATAACGTTCGACCACTAAAACAAATTTTTCTTTTCAGGAATGCAAGTAAATAACTGTAGTTTGGCATCTTAAACAAAAAAAATAATGTGCATTACTATTTTTTTCAGCTTTTTTTGTAAAATGGGAATTTTAAAAATTCATGCATTACAAGAGTAATTATATTTTAGCATTAAAAATATCATTTTTATTAAATACCTTATGCATACTGGTGTTTCAACTGTTCCAGATACAAAAAAATGTTTTGGTAAGTCCAATACTGTTATTTTAGGGCAGCTGTGGCATAAATCTTATATTGGGTGGTGGTCTAATAAATTTGTTAAGCACTGTAGATTGGTGAAATTAAAATTAATACGTTTTGATAAAGCTTCAAAATAAGTACCCAGAGGCATTTCAATATAGATTCTTAATGGCAAGATTTGCTGCTAGAAAGACTATGGCCACAAGTGTGCATGGCTGCTTGGAATCTCTTGTATTATTTATTTGTGCAGAGTGCACTGAGAACACCGAGTAAATGTCCTTAATATTCAGAAAACTTCAGGTTTTCTAAAAACCTTTGACTGATGGTGTTTGCAGCTTTCTGTTACGTCATCTGATTCATTCACTTCTATGTTACATGCAGTAAGCCAAACGCTTTTATTTTTGCCAAGCATGATTGGGATTGTTATGATTGAGCAAAAAGAACAGGTGTGCAAAACCAGCAGCAAAAAATGTTTCTGTTTACGTTCACATTTTAGATTAAATCAAATGCTCGACTCTACTATGTACAGTTGTGGTTCAGATCTTTGCATCCACTCATCATTGGCATGAATGTCATGGTAATTTGGAGCTTTTAATGATTTCTTTGAACTGTTCTTTTTCCAGGGTGGAATTCATTTAATCTTTAATGACTTTAAAAAAAAACAAGGTGCAAAAGCTTGAGTTTATTTTGGATTTTCTCTAATCCACACAAGGTCAAAAGTATATATACATGCTCAAATATATACATACACTCCCACTAATATTTGGTTATATGGCCTTTAGTAAGTTCCAAATTGACCAGATGCTTTTGGTAGTCATGAACTTAATTCTGGCTGGATATCTGACCACTCTTCTTGGCAGGTTTGGTAGAGTTCAGTTAAATTGGTTGGTTTCCTGGCACAGACCCGTTTTTTAAGCATAGTCCACAGCTTTTCAATGGGATTGAGGTCGGGGCTTTGGGAAGGCCATTGCAGAAGCTTAATGCTAGCCTACTTTATCCATTCCAAAACCAGTTTTCATGTGTGTTTGGGATCACTGTCCTGTTGGAATACCCAATTGTGTCCAATTTCAACCATCTAGCTTTTGATTTGAGGTGAAGTTGAAGAATTTGGAAGTATTCCTCCTTCTTAATTATTCCATCCACTTTGTGCAATGTACCAGTGTCACTGGCAGCACAACAGCCCTAGCGCATAATGCTACCACCACCACCATGCCTGATAGCTGGTACAGTATTCTTAGTTTTGAAAGCCTCACCACTCCTCCTCCAAACATACCTCTTGTCATTGTGGCCAAACAGCTCAATCTTTGTCTCGTCAAACATTTCTCCACAAGGCATTTGGTTTGTCCGTGTGGGCAGCTGCAAGTTTCAGTCAAGCTTGAAGATGTCGATTTTGGAGCAGGGGCTTCTTTCTTGGTCGGCACCCTCTCAGTCCATGGTGATATAAAACTCACTGCACTGTGATGCTGGTGTTGCAGCAGTTTCCAGTTCATGACAGGCTGAGCCTTGGTGGGACTTGGGTTGATCCTGAATATCCTAACCAATTGAAAATCATCTGAGGGGGACAGTTTGGGTCTTCTTCTAGACCTTGACAAAGTGGTGACACATCCGAATAACTTGTACTTACATACAGTTGTTTGAACTGTTGCTCTCGGAATCTGCAGTTGTTTGGAAATGGCTCCGAGAGACCTTCTTAACTTGTGTAAAGCTACAATTCTACTTCTTAGATCTTCACTGAGTTCCTTGGACTTTCCAAGTGGTGTCAAATAAATCCTTTTTATGCTGGCAAAGAGAAATTACCAGTTATGGTGAATCAGGATAACGAGAAGTTAATAGTACAGCACAAGATTGTAATTGTACAGCATAAGACGTATGCTGTACAATCATTCCACTGTGCAGAAAGAACTGTTCAAATAAATCATTAAAAACCCAAAATTACCATTCATGCCCATGATGAGTGGATATAAACTTCTGACCACAACTGCAGCTTGTAATTTCTAAATGTAATTTTCATGAAAATAAATAAATGTTCAGTTTACCAGCCATGATTTTAATAAACACCTTCTAAAGTTTTTAAAATATACTGATAACTAAACTGCAGCTATTAGAAATGTGCATGACTAGGCACTGAGCAATAGAAATATTGGTCAGTTAAACTGGTCATTCAGATCCTGTAAACTGTTGTTTCTGAGATATTACAGATCTTCTCTCTCTCTGCGACTCAAAGATGCAAACAAGCAAAGTTGTAAAGTGAGAGAGAAAACAGCCGTGATAATACTTATTTAATATCTAGATCTATGAAAAAAAATCTATCATAATTAGGGACAGATGTCTATAGTAGAAATAAATATTTTACACACATATTTAAGTATATAAAATAGTCTCCGGCAGAGGTTTACCTTTAGATATTTGTGTCTGTAAGAACTCACAGTTCCTCCTCCTCCTCTCTCTCTTCCAGTAGACCCCTCGGAGCTTCTGACTTCAGATCCGGTGGAGCTCCAGTGCATTCCCATGGAAACCCATTTCTGTCCCGTCCCCAAACTGCTGGTGGCGGCTCCAGTGGCACTAAACTCAGTAAGCCTTTCCCGAAACCCCAGTTAAAGTCCCTGAAACCCGAGCACTGCAGCAAACATGTGCCTCGCCCACAGTGCACACCGACTGATATCATGTTGTGAACGTAAGAGAGCTGCGATGGTTCATGCAATACAAACCTGGACGTATTACCGTTGCTTTAAAGCAGCCACCCTGATGCATACTGACTTGATCAGGCTGAGCAATAGAGCTCCCTCGTCCTTACAGCCATACATGCCCACACCTTAATAGTGCAGCAGACGTGTGCACACATAAACACACACACATATATTCAAGACTGAATGCCCTTTACGGGTCAGAGCCATCACATGAGGCCACCCAACATATTTGACTGTTCCAAAGTCAGAAACTCTGAAAAGTTCATTGTAGAAAATCGAGACAGACCAGCCGCTGGTCTCCAACCATGACATGCTGTCAAAGTGAAAGAGTGTTTCATATCATGTCACGTTTACATTTAAAGATGAGTGCAAATGTGACGTTTGTGTTGTACCACGTGTACCGCTCAGTTTGTCATCATGGTCTCATCTTGCCTGGTGAAACGTCAGTAAGGGGTTGTTGTTAATTTGTTTGTGCCTTTGATTTTTCTGCTCAGCTGCAGAGGAGACTTAGTTTCCCAAAACGATTCAAAATAAGATGTTATTTAAATTTAAAGGCAGAATCGGTTACATAAATAGAGTGTATGAGCCTGCAGCTACTATTGAGATAAAGTCTACTGGTTACAGTGAACGCCTCTTAAAATGTATACTTGTTTCCCAAATGCAAAGAATGATTTGTCTCCGTTTTACTGAAAACTATAAACTGGGTAAGAATACGTTAGAATATAATCACTTCTTCTAAAGGAGCTGTGATGAGGGATTTTTTTTTTAAGGATGTGTTAAATAAACTGCCTTAAAGCAGCTGAGGTCATGTTCTCTACGTAAGGGCCCCTCTCTGTGTAGTACTCTCCAGTAATAAAGCAGACAGCTCCAATCATTGAAACTGATAAACCTGAGCTGTGAAGCTTCTTGAATCGTGATTTTCGATCAGTGATTGTTTTTCCTTTGTGATGAGTAACTGTGTAACGACTAAAAAAAAAAAAAAAAAAAAAAGGAAAGGTCCGTCCTGTTTCCTCTGTGATTCGAAACCTGAACACCAGGCTTTGCTCACAGATTCTGCGTGTTCAGCTCACCTGAACTCTCGTTCAAAACAAAATGATATTCCAGAGTCAGATCTGTGACAGAGTTTTATAAATGCCACTTAAACTTTTACACCTGATGTCAGTTATTGCACAAGATGGAAGCTAGATTGGTTTCCTTTTGTTGTGCCTAGAGTCTGCGGTATATGCAAGGAACTGCCCGTTGAATGCAATATCTGGATAATTCCTCCAAATAAATGTTTCCCTCTCAAATGCAGAGATGTATTTTAAAAGGCTATTTGTTTGTTTAATTATCTCCTTTAATGTGGCTTTTGGACTAAATAAGTGGCACAAGATTTTTGTGTTTTACGGCTCTGCAGGGAGAAAGCTTAGAACTTGAAAATGTCCTGTCTGACTTTAAAATGTCGTGTCTTTCTACTGCTGTCCTCTTTGTCAGAAACGATGAGACTCTAAATGTTGTTTTAACCAGAACCAAGTTGTGGAAATGGATGAATAATTCGCCTGTCAGATGTCTGACGGTGAAAAAAAAAAAGAAGTGCAAACCTGTTGGATTTTTTGCTTTCAAATGTGTAAGGAATTGCTTTGTAGGTGTGTTAAAAGAAATTGAATTTAACAGCTTTGGAAACAAGGCTGAAATCACTTATATCCAAATTCAAATGTGCCTCTTTCAAGTCTCCTCAAACAACACTGTCAGTACACTGTAAGAGCAGACCAGTGTTCAAAGACAGATGTGTTATTTGGTATATTATTATAATAGGAAATCACGTTTGTACTAGTTTCTTCTCTGAGACAGCTGTGCTGTCTTACTGTTAGTGTAAAGAAGTAAATCAGTGAGTTGTGTGCATACATACGTGTGTCGGAAGAGACAATGGATCACATATTTGGTTAGTTGTAAATGCTGCAGATATTACAACATCTCTCACTGAACATTATTCATTTTAAATAATGTTAATGTGTCGTGAATGTATCTAATGCAAAAACTTTACACATGCCCTTCTAATAGACAGGCATGCTGAAATGTAATGATTCACTCTATATAGACTATTTCAAAGGTCACATACTGTAGGTACCATGATGATACTGTGTTAAGACATATTAAAATATGTGTATTGTTATATAGATTTATATTTAATGTCAATGGGTGGTGTGACTACTTTTAGAAATATCTTTCACCGTCAGAAAAGGTAGAGCAGACCTGTACTCTTTGAAGTTCAAATGTAAACAATTCGGGTACATTTCAGTACCATTTCTTGCTAGTCAGTTTTTCTACCCCTACCCTCAGTAGTACCCAAAGTGGCCAAAAACACTATAAACAAAGCGTATTATCATTAGGCAGAAAGTCAGCATGCTACCTTTTTTCTCACGTGTACGTCCCTTGTGGTCCCAGTACTGCAGTCCTGTTTCTGTTAACTCTTGGTGTGGAGAGGCTATGTGCAGACATAACCGTGTAGAAAAAAAAAACATCCAGCTAGAGCTGCTAGTGCGGCCAGAGGTATAATTCTGGGATTAACCCTCATTTTGGGCAAGTAATGCTTTTTTCTTTTTACCACCTGCATGCGCCCAAAAAAAGAGTCACCTTATTTGTGGGTGTTTAAGAAAAAAGTAAACATATCTGCTTACTTTCCAAATAAGATGAGAGTATCTGAGCTGCTCTCATGTTTGTGTTGTAATATCAAGCTGGAAAGAGCTGCTAGTTAACACGGGGAAAGGGGGCGCATCTCTACAAACAGTCGTGCAAGAATGACCACTTTACAGATTGTAACTGAGTTTGCCCGGCAATCAGCAATGTAAGCCAGGTGGATTGCAAACTGTTCATTAGGAAATATTTACAGGAGGACTATCTCTCCAAACTACAGAGTGTCCTCTTTACGTTCAGCTGGTAGGGAGGGTTTAAATGACTAAGATATTGGGACCAGTGCAGATGGTAGCTTTTGGACAAACTATGTAATGGTTTTTAATAACTTCGGCCAACTTGAATATAGTGCCCCCCAACTAATGCATTTGAATTTGAGATTAAAGTACAATACTGAGACAAAAGCAGTGGGATGGCTTTAGCTTTTATGAGTATATGCATTTATTTATAAAAAGCACTTTTCACCGATAAGCAGTCACAAAGCACTGTTCAACAAAATAGAGTAAAATAAATTTAAAAAATAGCACAAATCACAATAAAATATAATAAAAAATTGATGTGCCGTTAACTGGAAAACAAAATCAAGTTAAAGCACAGAATAAAATAAACAACTGTTGCTATCAGTAGAAATCTTAATAGAAAGCCTGGTTAAACAAAAAAAGTTTAACCAGGCAGTACGTGAGTATAAGAATATTAAAAATTAACCTTAAAATCTACTGGGAGCCAATGTAAAGAGTATAAAATAGGAGTAAGAGGAGCTTGCTTACTAGAATGTGTTAATAGACTGGTATTTTGTATAACTTGGAGGCGTGAAAGAGATGATAAATTTAAGCTGGTAAACAGGGCATTACAGTAATCTAGGCTTGATGACACGAATGCAGTTTCTTAAATGAAAGAAACAGGAATGAGAAATATATTTTATATCCAGCTTGCAGAACATCACAGGTTAGGTAAGCAGTGTTGGAGGAGCCCTTGCTCACCTTAACAAAGTCCTGCCAGATAAATAAGAAGAAAAATGCAGAGCCAGAGATGCCAGCTGAAACCTTAAGTCTGCTGGGTAAAATATCATGGCGAATAGTATCAAAGGCTGCACTGAGGTCAAGCAGAACCAGTATAGAAAAATCCCCTGCGTCAGAGGCCATATGAAAGCATGTTAACTGTACAATGAAATGTTAGCCTGCAGTAACAGCTTTTGAATTGGTTCACAAATATAACAATACATACCTATCTATTTATATGCTATTTGTGTATTAAATAGCACAAAATAAAAGCTAAAGCCAGTCTGTATTTTGTCTCGTGTTATGCTTTCATCTTCAAATGCTAAACAAAGGCTTAAAACATCAGTTTCACTCTTCAGTTGACATACAGTTGAGGACACTGTATTTGTAATAACCTAATACCAGATAATGGATCTGTCTAGCTCTACTTTGTACGGAAAAAGGCTATTCCCCCCACACACACAGTTGATTTAAGCTTCATATTTACTGTACAGACACAAGAGTGATATCAGTCTTACTTGGTGAATAAGTGTATCTCCCAAAATGCTTAAGTATTTTAAAACTTTAGGTGACTTTCTATCTGCACGGTGGATCAAACGGTATGTAGGCTCATAGCTGACTCTATGAACCCGATGATCAGAATGTCCAGACAGATCACTTTGTCTACATCTCACTGCTTTGAAAGACTAGCTTCAGCCAGCCAAGACAACCCCCTCCTCAAGTGACCCTACCCCCAGCATCAGTATGCCTTCACTGACTACTGTCCAGCTGGAAAAACAGAATACTTGATTAATAAACTGTGCCTCTCGAGGGCATTTGAGGTTTTTAAATACATTTAAATGTATCTATTAAGGCTTAAGAGTGTGTTAATTTGGGGAATTGTGGAGCGGCATGACTAAAAAAAAAACAAAGCAAATCAATGTTTTTATCTCTTTTTTTCCCCCCCGCATTCATTCTCTTGTACTTGATTACCTTTGGGCCTGGCTGTAATTTTCCCCACACAGTCCTGAATCATAACTGTCCAACATGCGCAAAGCTCTGATCTTTGCTGTCCTGTGATCAGATCCTTCAGCATGTGGGCACAGTTAACTCAATCCTGAGAATACTAACAAAGGGCCTTAATCCTCGATCATTGTATAAATATGTGACAGCTGTGTATGAAAATGACATGTATTAATTGTAAGTTAAGATTTTTTTTTCTGACATAAAAAAACGCAGCATGGAAATAATAATATCAAAAAAAAACTCATTTATTTATAGTTAATAGTTTGTGTAGACCAATATGAAAAACAATATGATATGAAAATTGTTTGTACACAATGATGGAGTCATTGTTAATGGTAATAGTTGCTGTTGCTATGGCAACAAAATGACAACATGGCTACCTTTGTATTATCCTATTAGTAATTTTTCTTTTCACATTAATTGAGATGACATACAGCACTAACGTATCCAAAAAGGGAATGTCTAATTATTAGTTTGTCTTGTTGCAATGTGATTAAAAAAAAAAAAAAATTAAATCCTTGTAATATCCAAAGGTCCTTAGGGGAGGTCAGGCGTTTATTTTGTTTTGTTTATTTGACGTTCTTTTTATTTTATTTTTTCTTGTACATGGTGTTTTTGAGAAATCAGAATGAACTCTGGCTTTTAGAGCAAACATCTGTCAGGGAGGTAAAGAGGCTTTTGGACTAACTCTAAGGTCTTTTTTCTGTGGAGGCGAACGGTCTTCGCCGTTTGCCTCCTGCAGACCGATCAGACCGGCTCCATTTCATTCGTGAGTCGCTCCAGTTTGGGGCCAAGAAGGTGGTCTAGAAGTCTCTTCCTGCCCAGCTGTGCTGGGTGATGTCGATCCTCACTGAGGTATATACGAATGTGTGATGTTCACCTTGTTTGCACTTATGTACATAACTATGTCAGAATACTCAAAATTTATTTTGAATAAATACAGATAAAAGAGTCAATTAAAAATAAATTAATCAATATATTGTTAACAATATGTCTATTGTTTTATTACATCTGCCCTTTTGTTTGTTGCTAGAGCCCTGTTCTTTGCTAAGCATGGCATTGCCTAGCTGTAAACTACAAATGATTTGCTTAAAAAAGCCCTTTTTTTTCTGTTCAGTTCAGTTAATTGATCCTCTGTGGTTTCATAATATGCGACCCTGACATCAAACAGGAGAGGTGGACCATATGTAAGAATCTAACCTGAATACACAGCATACTGACGCATTCCTCTCTCCAGTAAAGCACCAAAATAAAGCACAGCGTAGCTCCATCTGCAGATTGAAAAAAATAAAATAAAAACAGGAGCTGATATTAAATCTGACCACGGAGGAACAGAGATTTAAATTCTCCTTCATCTCTTTCATTTTGTAGTTCTTTTTTAAACTCTCCTGCTTGTTGTCATTGACCAAAACAACAATAAATCTGAATTCTCCTCAGGATTTTAGACTAAATTGCAAACAAACTGCTTTTCCAATATTTTACCCTCCTAGCAGCAGCAGCAGCATCCTCACATGACTCTGGTCCTGCTGATTTGAACATGTGATGCTCTTTATTTGCTCCCCAAAGCCAGCGATTTTGTTGCCATGGCACTTGTCCTAGTGGTGGACTGGCTGAGTCATCCTGGTGAATCGGTTCACAGCCCTCTGCCTGTTGAATATTGACTTCAAAGCGTTTGTGAGCAGGGACGGTTCTCTGAACGACGTGTACCCACAACTCACCAAAGCGTCTTTACTGACTCACCAGCTCCCCTCATCACTGCTGTCCCAGTTTAAGTACTCACTGTGGGTTTGAAATCACTGTATTGTTACCATTAATTTTAGTTGTGATTGTGCCTTCAATGTGCAAACTGGACTTTTAGGTTCTACATCTGACTATGACTAAAAACAGCGCGTGAACTGAGCGTGTGTCAATCATATCAGTTTAATTACATCCTCTGTTGAGTCCACAACTTATTTTTTAAATTGGGTACAATCGCAGACTGAACGGCAACCCATGGAAGATGACGAGGGCCAAAGACTGTTCAGGACTAAGCCATAAAAAACTCTGACACTCTTGGGCAGACTTGAACGTGACTGCTGTTTCTTTGTTTCACTCTGTTTTCTGCTTGTGGTGCTTGTATGTGCTGCTGTGCTACATGCCAATTTATTTTGCAGTGTATAGCTAATTACGAGTAAGTTACTGTGCCTATGATGAGTTCTGCAATTTCTGTTTGACCTTAAATAAAACAAAATCATTGTGATCCTCTTGTGGTGTGTTTTGTCTTTTTGTCTCCTTCATTGTTTGCTTAGTTTTTACAGTAGACATATACATACAGTAAAATAAGGATAGAAGTGCCCCTAAATGTGCATATGTGGCCTCAAAGGATCCCTTTAATACATAAACTGTTAATAACTGAGACGCCAATAAGACACGTGCATCTCAGAGGGTGTCTGTATATAAAGGATTTTGGCGCCCAGCATAGAAATTTTAACCTTTCACAAAAGGAAAAGCAGGTCATTAGGACTGAGATTAAAAAAAAATATTGTGGGGTTTAATTTACTCAAGCTTAGAATAAATAATGACTGGACATTTCATTAGGTACACCTTGCCAGTACTGGCTTTTGCCTTCAGCGCTGCCTTAATTCTTTGGAGCACAGATTCAACAAGGTGCTGGAAATGTTCCTCAAGGATTTTGGTCCATATTGACATGATAGCATCATGATGTGAATCTCCCATTACACCACATCCCAAAGGTGCTCTTTTGGACTGATGAGACTGTGGAGGGCATCAGAGTACAGTAAGTTCAGTCATCTTCAAGAAACCAGTTTGAGATGATTTGAGCTTTGAGACATGGAACAAGCAGGCTCTTTCTTGAACAAACTCTGCTTCATGGACTGGCAACATTGTGATTGCACATTAACCCGGTCTCTGCTCACAAGGTTCAGTCTTGGTGTTTTTGTCATGGTGTACCAACACACACTTATGCACACTCACCCCAGTCATCTGATAGTGCTGGACTGTGAAATTTACCTGGCTAGAAGCCTGCCTTCATGCTCATCAAAATACGAGAGAAAGTGATGTATTTCCTTGAAATTTTTATTCAAAAAATACAACACGGGCTGTTGACTATAAATTGCTAATACTACCCAGTCATTTGTAAAGTGCTAATGTCAATGTCTGACCGATTTGCCACTGGGACACAAACTTCAACACAAGAGCAATACATTTAGCTAAGAGAAATGAGCAGTATCACAAACTAACCACCTCCTTTTACCAGTTTTGAGTCACTTTTTATATAAAGGAATACATTTATATAAATATGTAACTATGCATACTTGTGATTAATTCTGTTATTACTGCGGGGCCCTTGCAGTACCTTCGTGGCCCACCAGGGGGCCGCGGCCCACACTTTGGGAACCACTGGTTTAGAGGATGGTGTGTAATCCTATGGGGAGGTAAATAAAATCACTTCCTAAGACAAATCTGCTCATTTAGTTTAGATCATTTAAACTTCTGTAAATGATCACTAAAAACTGTAGGTTAGCAATATTGAGTAATAAATCTAGTTTGCTGTTTATTATTCAGAAATATATTATAATACAGACGTGGGTTTTATTTATTAGTGACACTGGCAAGACACACAGGTAACCTGGAGTGACAGGGAAAGTACAGCAAGGGACAAGAACTAGAAAGACTTTGGTACAGCATGCAACACTGGACTTCAAATTAGTGATTTAGCTGTCATGCTGAAAAATGATGGTGGATCAAAATCTGACAATACTTTTGTGCGTACCTCCAACACCACTGTCTGAAATGCAGACCCAAACCATGACAGAGCCTCCACCATGTTTTACAGGCAGCTGCAGACACACACTGTTGGACCTCTCTCCTGACCACATATTGACAATGATTTGGACCAGAAATTTCAAATTTTGATTCATCACTGCATCCGATCTGTTGGCACTGATTTACTGTCCAGTTCTTATTTAATCTGGCATACCTCAGCCTTTTCCCCATTTCCCTTCTTTAGAAACCATTTCTGATGAGGCTTTGGCGAATAGTAGATGTAGCAACTGAAGGGCCATTTCTAAGGGTCTTTGTTGGATTTTTTCCTATTTCTTAAAAACATGACTTTTAGATGCTGTTCATCTCCTGTAGAGACTTTTATAGCCCTGCCACTTCTTTTGTCATTCAGATCACCCCTGCCCCCGCGACCCTGAACTGGCTAAGCGGAAGAAAAGGGATGGATGGGTGGCTTTTCTATGCTTTTATTGTGAAAACTGTCGCAGCGGAAGTCTGACTCTCGTTAGCGGAAACAGGTTGTTAGCTCCAGGAAATCATATGGTTGGAAAAAAAGCCTTTCTTCCAGAAGCAGAACCCGCCTTGCATATAGTCACACATACACCGGACCAGTAATAAACTGTAGCCAATGGGCCGTCGGATTATAACACTGAGTCTGCGTCGATAGCGGGCCCGGTTGCTGAGGCGCCGGGCTGGGCCGGAACCAGAACCAGGCCCTGGCTGAGAGAAGGACGCGGCCAGCGCTGCGGCGACACCGGCGCACTGCTGCGGGGACTGGCATGCGGTCTGGGGGTGGAGGTGTAATGCGTACCACCGTGACCTGCCGTCAGTAGACAGACAGCAATCGCGTGCGGTGAATCACATCGATCGAACGGCTGGAAGCGCGAGGATGGCACAGCGGGAATTCAGCCAGGCGCGAGCTAGCTTTAACGCTAGCTAACGCCGGAGTTGGCTGCCGGACATCAACTTTTACTCCCCGACTAGCTAGAAAACGTAGAAAAAAGTATGAGCGGTTGAGCTGGGTTTATGTGAATGAGGGGGGTTATTGTGTATCGCCTAACTTTTGCCGCTTCGCTCGTTAGCTCTCTTAAAGGCCTGATAAATGTTTGAGGAGCGAGTATAGCAGTCGTTAGCTGCTAAGTTAGCCCGCCTTGACCGCCCCAATGAAAGAATACAAAGTTGTCGTGCTGGGTAGCGGCGGCGTCGGGAAGTCCGCGCTCACCGTTCAGTTTGTCACCGGCACCTTCATTGAGAAATATGACCCGACCATCGAGGACTTCTACCGGAAGGAGATCGAGGTGGACTCGTCGCCCTCCGTGCTGGAGATCCTGGACACGGCGGGGACGGAGCAGTTCGCCTCCATGAGAGACCTGTACATCAAGAACGGACAGGGCTTCATCCTGGTCTACAGCCTGGTTAACCAGCAGTCTTTCCAGGTACCCCAGGTGCACCACATATACACCTGGAAACTGAAACAATAGGTGGTTAAACAGGCTGTTATTCATACACCCCAGTGAATGCTGCAAATCACATCGAGATTAAATTAATCAAAAATCCTCATATTTACTATTTTGTTCCCTAATACAGCACACATTCTGTAACGGTATGGGAACACATAGAAAACAAACATTACAGAAGAAAGCTATAAACGTTATAAAGGGCTTGGATAATTGTGAACCAGAATTGTTTAATAAAGGAGTCATAACATGTCCTGCAAAACCTTTCCAGAAAGGAGAACGACCCTGTAATAATTGCAGGGAAGTAAAAGCCTTCAATATCAGCCCACTGTATTGAAGAGATAGTTACTAAAGTGAAGTACCTAAAAAGAAATGTAACCTTGATTTAACTGGGTTTTTCTGCATATGTAAAGAGGATTTTACCTTCCATCAAAGGAAACTTTTAACAAGCTTAAAATACACATTTTGTTCATCAGATTTCCAAAAATATCAGAAAGATGCACAAATGTGTGTTAAGTCAAAGCTTTGCTTCAACTATGTGGTCCATTTTGAGCCAGGAAAACCCCAATTAAATGTGTGCATCTTTAAAAAAAAAATTGTGCTTACTGTGAAATAGTAAAATCTTTTGTCTGTGCTTGATTATTAATTTTTTGGTGTGTACATTTTAATATCTGCTAATAAACTGGACATATTTTTGTGGGTTTAAAGAGGATCTGCACACTCTCACACCACTTATTTTCTTGATCTTTCAGGACATTAGACCGATGCGAGACCAAATAGTGCGAGTGAAGCGCTTCGAGAAGGTGCCGCTGATTCTGGTTGGAAACAAAGTTGACCTGGAGTCTGAGCGTGAGGTGGCCGGATCAGATGGACGAGCTCTAGCTCAAGAGTGGGGCTGCCCCTTTATCGAAACTTCCGCCAAGAGCAAGACGATGGTGGACGAGCTGTTCGCAGAGATCGTCCGGCAGATGAATTACTCTTCGCTGCCGGAGAAGCAGGAACAGTGCTGCACAGCCTGTGTGGTACAGTGAGGAAAAGGTAGGGACATCCTTTAGCAGGACTGCAGCCATGCTCTGTACGCACAGCACAGTTGGCCCCTCACTAATTTTACAAAATGTGATAAAATGTCCCTGCAGAGATGGTTCACAAGACTGTGTGGTGTTTTGAGTGCAGTGTGAGGGAGAGGAGAGATTTGGATGGAAGTGAGAAAGACGAGTGGGTGGTGCTGCTCTGGGCAAACCGTTTGGTTTATCTTGTTATCATAAGATCGCAGAAAGTATGCGGTATGAAGAACGCAACTGTCTGCCCGCTCAGGGCCAGGAGGAAGAGCGGGGAGCAATGAAGCAGATGGTCCTGTGAGGCGAGGCGCAGAAAGGAAAATGTGACATCCTGAAAAAGAATTTATGTTCCAAAACAGGAAGTTCAGTTTAGATTCTGTGAAAGATGCAGCCGTAGTTTAAAACTCACCATCCTTTTAATCCTTATGCAGCTACAAGGTTCCTGCAGGTCATTTAAGAAGTCTCAAAACACGAAAATCAGGCGTTCCCAAAATTGAGTGCTACAGATCACCTAAAACTTTGCTTATTACTCTGATCACCACACAAGCAGAAATGATAGTTTCATTAATTAATTCTGATCTTATGGTTAAGTAAGTTGGTTATTTACTTGTTGAGGCTGATTCTCCATTAAAAGTTTTTCTTTGCAATTGAAGTTCTAATGATGACATGAAAGACAAGTTCAGGATCAAAAATGGGTCTGGAAATCAATAATAATGAGTAATCCTTAAACCCTGTGGATTTGATTTGTCTATGAACACACAGATGACTTTTTCTGGACTGCTTCTTATTTTCTATGAGGCCACACCAGAAGTAAATACAGAACAATATACAGCTGAAGTTAATAGATGTGCCTATAGATTAGCACGTTGACACTGTCTGAGCCAAATTTTTGAGTTAAGATTAGACTGATATCTGATCCAAATATAAGATCGGTGGATCCCCAGCTTAGTGTTCAACTTAATATTTTAACCCAGTGGGCCAGCAGATCAGATGTTTACTGGCCCACAAAAGAGACAGTTGAGAGAAAGGTATTGCTGCTAGAAGGAGACTCTTTTTTTTTTTTTTTCTTCCTTCTTCAGATTTCTTCTAAACTTTAAAGTTTAGGAAAAATCTGCCAAATTTATTATTATACAAAGATAACCTGAGTAAATACAACATGCAGTTTTTAAATGATGATTTCATTTATTAAGAGAAAAAAGCTAGCCAAACTTACCTGGCCCTTGTTTAAAAAAAAACAAAACAAAAGCAATTGCCCCCTCTGGTTAAATCATGCATTAACTGTGATTAACCATATTTTTTGGAGAGCTGAGTTCAATTTCACTAGCCACACCCAGGGCTGGTTACTGCAAGACCTGTTGAATCATTAAATCACTTAAACAGAACCTGTCTGATGAAGTGAAGTAGGCTAAAAGATTTCAAAAAGCAGCACACCTGGCCACGATCTAAAGAAACAGCTGAGAAATGGAAGAAACGGGAAGAAACCTCTGGCAAAACCAGGCTCAGGGAGGGGCAGTCATCTGCTGCGACTGGTTGGGGCTGAGGGGAGAGAGAGAGGGGACAAAAGACACGTTCCAGCGAACCACGGTGAGGGCCATTATCAACAAATGGAGAAAACTTGGAACTATGGCAGTCCATTTTTACATAAAATCCGATTCACCACACTTACATTCCAGATATCTGAAATATCCCATACTGAAGAGCTCTTTCTATATTGTTGCATTTTATTACAATTTTGTCCAGAACGGCCAGCGCCATTGCAGCCACCTGAAATTCTACACAGGCAATTGTTTGGACAGCTCAGTAAAGCACAAGGGGGCTTAAATGCAATGGCTTAATTCAGATATCTAAAACGTTATTTTGACTAGTCATATTTACTTTTGAGATATCTTAAATTGTAATTACAGATGTGTGACCCGTCAAATGACGAATCCGGTGACGTTATTTGAGATATCCTGAAAGGAATTTTGACTTGTCAAAATGTAATTGCAGATATCTTAAATTACCATTCTGGATAGTCAAAATGCAGTTTTGTTTAGTCAAAATTCAGTTTTAGATATCTTAAATGTAATTACAGATAGTCAGACAAACGGATTAAATGTTAAAATGGCCTGCCATATGGAACAGTGGTGAACCTTCCCAGGAGCGGCCGGCTTACCAAATAACTCTAAGAAAACACGAATCATCCAGGTGGTCACAAAAGAACCCAAAACAACATCTAAAGAATTCCAGGCCTCACTTGCCTTGGTTAAGGTCAGAGTTTATGAAGCTCAAACGCATTCGTGTTATGAGCAGAGCAATGATCTGAAACACAACAGCAAGTCCACCTGTGAAAGGATTTAAAAAAAATAATTAACTAAAAAAAGCCAATACAAAATGAGGGTCAAACCTTCATTTTGTTATTGACCTAGTCAAAGTCTGAACTTAAATCAGGTTGAGATGCTTTGGTATGACCTTAAACAGGCCCTTCATGCTTGAAAACCCTCCAGTGTGGCTGAATTAAAAAGATTCTGCAAAGAACAGTGGGCCAAAATTCCTCCACAGCGACATGAAAGATTCATTGCCAGTTATCACAAACACTTGATTGCAGTTCTTGCTGCCAAAGGTAGCACAACAAGTTATTAGGTTTAGGGAGCAATAACAGGGCCAGGCAGGCATGGATAACTTTTTTTCCCCTTAATAAATAAAATCATTTAAAAACTGCATTTTGTTTTTTAATGGATCATCTTTATCTAATATTAAAAATAGTTTGATTTAAAACATGCAAGTGTGACAAATACAAACAAAAAAAGAAATCAGGAAGGGGAAAATATTTTTTTCACAGCACTGTAGCTCAAGTGCAAGCTTTAAGACGTTGCTCACCTTAATCCACAAAGCTCACTCTGATTTAAAAACACCAGCCATTCCCATGTACTCAGTAAACATTTTACACAAAAATGTTTCAACACAAAATTCTGTCATCTCTGAGTATCAGTAAAGTCCAGTTTTTATCCACAATGTGATTTTTAACACAGGAGCATGCATCTTACCCTGCATGTATTACAAATAAATAATAAATATAAGTAATAGCAGTAAATACTGTTGGGCTCCAGAAATTAAATTAGGTTCAGAAAGTAGGTCAATAAGATACTTGAAAAAAATTTAATAACGTTTAAAAAAACAAAAAAACCCAAAAAAAACCCAGTTGGTGCCATTTTGGGCCCAGCAGACTGTAGGCTTGCAGTATACTGGTGTAAACCTACTGGACAGTAATCCAAACAAATGCTTTTTAATGTGCACAGGGTTTTTATAGATTTGAGGAAAACAGCATTTTCTTATTGCACATCTCAAATGTGGAATACTTTAAATTTTATCTTTATTGCTGAATTTAAGGATTGTTTGGAACGTTGGCCGTTGCTGTTTGTATGGCTGCCACCTTGGCCAGGCCTGCCTTGTGGAACATAATTTGACCTTAATTAGACTGCCTGGTTTAAAGATAAAAAAGGGAGAAACAAATAATTGGTGAAAGGGATGTCCTTCAGTTGCTTGTTTTGTCTGACCAGCAGTCCAAAAATCAGGGGAGTTTGACTTTACTGTTACACGTGACAGAAAAGCATGAAGCACTGTTAAATATTCCAAACATAAGGCTGTCTTGTTTATAAAATAAATAACGTTGATTTTTTTTTTTCTTGTAAAGCATTAAATTGTGCACAAACGCTGAGCTAATGGCCTCCTGTGTTTCTGTCTCACAGATTCATTATTTGTCTGGATCCACCTCAAGTGTTTCGATTAACCTGGGCACAACCTGACTTCAACCCTGCTGATTTAAAAAACTTGCCACAGTTGGTAGAGTTTCCACTCGAGGTGGTTTCTGACTTCCTGCCACAGAGCATCTGACAGGAAAGACGTCGGTCCTATTTTTGATATCATAACTGTTAGAAGATGTTTCTGCTGCAACCTCAACGGCCTTCGCGATGACCTGGGAGGGAGTCAGACTGACTGACTTGTACGAACGGCCATCTGTGAATTTGTCTTTTTTTTTTTTTTTTTGGTCTCTTTTTTTTTTTCCTGAAATATTCCTGAAAGCAGGTGTGTTTGTGAGGTTGCAGCATCTTTTTAAAGCTGCTTAAATCATTATTATATACTTCATATTACTTGTATTATGTCTCAAGTTTGGAATTTGACAAATTACTTCATATTATTGGAACATTTTCACTTTTAAGCATGCTTACTTCAGCCAGTTTCCCACCCTGGTGTACTGTGCTCATCCTAGTTTGAAAATCTTGTTCTGTATAACTTACACAAACTAAAGTACCGTGAGTTTTTCTTGTTTTGTTTTTTTTAGCTAAGCAGGGTGAATAACTGTGGATTAAAACCAGTAATGTTTATTTATAATATCTCAGTAGTGTGAGGCAGTGAAACTCATCTGAAAGCACGCACGCTCAAAAGTGAAAATGTTTTTTTACTGCTAACTCAACTTGAAGTGTTGTGGATGAGCCATTTTGCCGTTTTCAGTCTCTACAAGGCGTGACTCGCGTGGACGCCGGTCTTCCGTTTTCAGCTTTCTATAGGGTGATTTTGGAATGGCCGCAGGAAGCTCAACGTGTATATTTGTGTTTGACTCCATGACGCGTGTTGCTTTAAATATTCAGAGATGCCGATTCCCCTTCATTAAAATAACTCCCTCTGAAATGTGGTTTGATGAAAAGTTCTGACACAGTTAATCAGATTTTACTTTGTATTCTTCTTTTTCTTATAGTAACCTATTTATTAAAAGCTAATGACACGGGCTAGCCAGTTTTAAACTTTTGATTTTATACTAGATTTTGCTTTCTGTGCATTTTCGGGATAAAAATGCAATGTTGCATTTTTTTTGAAGCTAAAAATTTAACAGAGCCTTAAATTTTCTGTTGCACCCTGTTTGGCCTCATGTTTTTTTTTTTTTTTTTTTTTTGTTTGTTTTCCCTGGAAGATAAACAGCTGTCATCGTTTGGTAATAAACATGCTGGACTCTCTACTTTTGTGATGGGACACATTTTATCTTGTACTTGATTAAATAACCCTGATTTCATCATTTATACACTGAGACAAACTAGTAATTGACCCTCTGTTGAATTGATAAATTCTCTAGCTTTCTATAATTTCATTGGGTTTATTTTAATTGTTCTCAGCAGAACTGTGAAGACAACAGTTACAAAATAAGGTGTATTTTAGTGAGTGATGGAAGTATTTGATCCCCTTGGAAAACATGATTTGTTGTCAGATGGTATAGAAGATGTCCATAGCCAGTGTGACATCACCCACTGAACTTTGAAGCTTCAATGTTTGCATTTTGGCCTCTTCCATGTTATTTTGAAGCCAGAACTTGCCTTTATATGGATGAAAGGGTAGAGTTCTAATTTATCAGCTAATGTCAGCGAGCTGCATTCATAAACTGCATGCAGCACTCATATCAGCTAATTAGTGCTAATTTCACTCAGCAAAACTGGAGAACATTTCCAGGATGGTCTGTACCTCACAGCAAGCTGTAATGTTAGTCAGATAGTCCATTAAAAGGATTCAAAAGGTAACAGCAGTGTACACACTGTAAAGAGGTCCAGTTTATTGACTTGGAAGTAGTGGAGGAGGCTTAGCGGACACTAATCAGTTCCAGCTTCCTGCATCTGGACACCTGTCAGTCAATGTTTGTTACGCCCCTAATTAAATTATCCAGGAGCATGAGTTATTTTTTTAATACTTTTACTCAGAGCTTTAATGACGGGGGGAATAATCCATAGAGGTCAGGTTGTAAAATATGTTTTTTAATGCTGTAAAGTTGTGGATTTTAGCATGGGAGTCTCTGGAGAGTCACTCTTTTGGAGCCAGCCTCAAGCGGCCTCTAGAGGAACTACAGTTTTTGCAGTATTGGCTCAGCAGGGATTTTTGACCACACTTTGAAGAACTTCTCAAATACTTAAGGTTTCTAAGCTGTTGCTTGGATACATAGAGATTCAGTTCTCTGTACGTTTTCTGTTGGATTAAGGCCCAGAAAGGCCACTCTACAACCTTAATGTACTACTCGTTTGTTATCTTGGCCATGTGCTTTGGGTCTTTCTTGCTGGAAGACCCACCCACAATTCTACAGCAGAATGGCTGAAAAAAACAAAAAACCAAGGTGTTGGAACTGCCCAGTCAGTCCAGACCGCAACCCACCTGAAATGCTGCGGTGAAACTAAGCTGTGCATAAAATGCTTGCAAACTTCAATGAACTGAAGCAGCCCTGTAAAGAAGAGTGGGCCAAACTTTAAGATCTCCAGATCTCTGCTTTGTGGACAGTCCCTGAAACCAGCTTTACCAAGGTTCCTGAGCAATGAATGTGCAAAAAATCTATCTTGGGTTCTCTCTCCTGCACCCTGACACATAAATGCCAAAGTGTTAGGTGGTTTACGACCACACTACAATACGAGTGTAGGCAGATTTTAACAGTAAATCTGGCATGTACAGTGATAGGGTCCACATAATAACTTTTGTGATGTTTCTGGTGAAAGAGCAAGAAGAGTTCAGGCTTTTCATTGTCTAAAAATAAACACTGCCAGTAATAGGCCACACTTTCCACTTCCTTGTTACTGTGCGTGTGTATGTGTTTTCATGTACCAGCCTGCCTGTTTGTAGTGCTTTGCAAGAGTTTTTTTTTTTTTCTTGCAGTTCTCACACATGGTAGTGCTGCAACTTCCCACACAGCAGAAAGCTGGCTCTACCTCCTCCCGGCACTCTGGCTGTCAGGTGGTGCTGCTGGGTGCACTTCGAATCTGCATCCTGCGCTGAGCTGACAGATGCTGCTGCAGCTGTGTGGGGTCGCTGATGTTTTATAATCAGCAGGCTCACCTCAGCCTTTCAAGGGAAGTAAAGTTCTGTTTTCCTGCTGAGCTTATCTCAATCTGCACTGTGAGAATGACAAAAAGACAAAAAAATAAATAAATAAAAAAATCACCACAACAGCCTCCAGGGAACCAGAGCATGTCATCTGCTATGAAAACATGATTACCACAAACAAAATGAGTCTTTTCAATTCTGTGAATTTGAAACAGGTTTCAATCTGACAGATTTGCAGATGCGAGTGTGTCATGGAAGAGAAGAGTCTGAAGTTTAGCTGCTACAACCTCAAAAGTGTTGTTGCTTTTGGATTTAAAAGAAGCATAAAATGGTTATAAGGGCTTGAGCAGATGTTTGGCATAAGATCTCAACAGATCATGCTCATGTAGGGCTTTGGTGTAATTAACAAACCTTAAAAAGAATTTCACTGGAAGTCATTGAAGGGAAGGAAGAACAGGGGTGTCGTTCACTCTAGCAGCTGCATTCTGAACTAGCTGAAGATGAAAATGAAAGTGTGTATTAAATGTTCAGAATTATGGTGTAATAGTATGGGTTTGATTTTTGCAATTTTTCATAGATGAAAGGAAAATGACTGGATGAGCTTAGCTTCAAAATTCAAATGCCAAAAAAAAAATACATTTCTTAGGAAATGTTTTGATATTGCCTGTGAGGGGGTCCTTAGTGACTCAGTCATGCCTGAAATGTAAAGTAATCCAGTTAGTAATAGGAGTAAAACATTCACTGAGGAACAACAGACTTGTAGGTCACTAAATGCTGTTGTAAACCGACGTCTACTTACAATTCAGTTCAATTTCATTAATATAGCGCCAAATTATAACATTTATATAGCGCCAAATCATAACATTCATATAGTGCCAAATCATAACATTCATATAGCGCCAAATCACAACAAACAGTCACCTCTAGGTGCTTTATATCATAAGCAAAAGACCCTACAATAAAAAGAGAAAACTCCAACAATCAGACAACCCCCTATGAGCAAACACTTGGCGACAGTGGAAAGGAAAAACTCCCTTTTAACAGGAAGAAACCTCCGGCAGAACCAGGCTCAGGAAGGGGCAGCCATCTGCTGCACCCAGCCTGAAAGCTGAAGGCTCTGCCTCCCATTCTACTTTTAAATAACCTAAGAACCACAAGCAGTTCAGCAGTCTGAGAGCTCTATTGGGGTGATACGGTACTATGAGGTCTTTAAGATAGGCTGGATCCTGATTATTCAAGACCTTGTGTGTGAGAAGAAGGATTATAAATTCAATTCTGCATTTAACAGGGAGCCAGTGTGGGAGAAATCTGCTCTCACTTTCTAGTCCTTGTCAGTACTCTCGCTGCAGCATTTTGGATCAGCTGAACACATTTCAGGGAGCTTAGGATAACCTGATAATAATGAATTACAATAGTCCAGTCTAGAAGTAATAAATGCATGAATTAGCTTTTCAGCATCACGCTGAGACAGGATGTTTCTAATTTTAGAGATATTGTGCAAAGACAGGAAAACAGTCCTACAGATTTGTTTAATATGGGCACTGAAGGACATATCCTGGTCAAAAGTGACTCCAAGTTTCCTCACAGTGTTACTTGAGGCCAAAGTAATGCCGTTGAGAGATCAAAGTGTGGACTCCTGGATATCTCCTGACCTGCAGCTCCTCGATGCTGCAGCTTGTCACTGTATGAAGAGAAAACATGACAGCGTTCCCACAAAGCCCAGCTGCCACTGTGGAAATTTGTCACCACGTTTGCTGCTCTACACCTGCACGCTCCAGATACATGACGTCTTTACACCACAGGCCACCCTCACTTTGATGCTGTATATTTCAGGAGTGCTGACTTGGCATAAACTGACGTGGCATATGTTGATGTTGTTACAACTTTACGTCAGCTTCCACCAAAGCCAGAGCCTCCTTATAATTAAGTGAATGTTTGATCTTAAATTATTCATACATAAATGTCCTTATATCATTCTTTGTTCTGCTTTTCTGAGGCTTTGTGACCCTCCATCCTCACATTTTCTGTCACCTTAAAATGGCTGTTAGCACTGAACACACAGAACACCTTGACTATAGTTTATAAAGGCTACAGCGCCTCACTAGATTTAGCATAAATTCATTCAGGCACATCAACACCCTTCTTCTTTCAACTGCCCTCTTTAGGGGGTTGCCACAGTGTTTCATCTTCCTCCACCTTACTCTATTCCTAGCATCCACCTCCGTCACTACATCTCTACAATGTGATGATTTATTGTGTTTACATTTTATTCATTAAAAACATGGGTCCCACATCCATAGTAGAGCTGTAATGTTTGGTGGTTTAACCTTCAAGTGACTGAATGGGGTCATTTGTGACCACAGCCCATATATTTATATGTGTCTTTGTGATATTTTTAACCAATAAACATGCTTCCCAGCATGTAAATTTGTCTATTTCCCCTACAATTCCTGTAAAAACAACATATTTACAGGAATTGTCCAATTGATTTGGCAAGGATATTGGAAACTTTTTGCGTAAATATGCGAACGGTATTTTCCCCTTTTCTGATTTCTTAGTTTTTTGCATATTTGCAACACTTAAATGTTTCAGGTCCTCAAACAAATTTTAATATTACATAAAAGTAAATGATAATTTCTTTAAGGGAAAAAGTTATCAGTGACGTCTATGAGTCTGGAAAGGGTTACTAAGCCATTTCGAAGGCTTTGGGACTCCAGTGAACTACGGTGAGAGCCGTTATCCACAAATGGAGAAAACTTAGTGAACCTTCCCAGGAATGGTCGACCTACCAAAATTACTCCAAGAGCGCATCAACGACTCATACCGGAGGACACAAAAGAACCCAGAACAACATCTAAAGAACATCTAAAGAACAGCAGGCCTCAGTTAAGGTCAGAGTTCATGATTCAACAACAAGAAAGAGACTTTTGGGAAGGTTTGAATCCTGTTACCTCAGGTGTAAAACTAACACAGTTTTTCATGTAAAGAACATCATACCAAGAGTCAAACATGGTGGGGATAGTGTGATGGTCTGGAGCTGCTTTGCTGCTTCAGGACCTGAACCCCCCCTTGTCAAAGTCCGGATGTAAATCAGATTAAGATGCTTTGGTATGACCTGAAACAGACCGTTCATGCTCAAAAACCTTCTAATGTGGCTCCAATGCCCATGCAAAGAAGAGTGGGCCAGAATTCCTGCACCGTGTTCTGAAAGATTTATTCACATCACTGTGGAGCAATAATTGCATCACTTGACTGCAGTTCTTGCTGCCAAGTGTTTCACAACCAGTTATTAGGTTTAGGGAGCAATTTCTTTTTCACATGTAGGTTTGGATAACTTTTTTCCCTTAATAAATGAAATCATCAGTAGCAGTAGCTTCAGGTGCCAGATTAGCTCATGGTATGAGGCAGCCATGTGCTTCAAGGCTGGAAGACAGTGGCCCAGCTTCAAGTCTGACCTGTGGCCCTTTCCTGCATGTTCGTTCTCCCTACTATTCACTGTCACACTATCCAGAAAGGCCAAAATTAAAATCTGTATTTACTCAGATTATCTCTGTCTAATATTAACATTTCTAACAAGTGTGACAAATATACAAAAAATTAAGAAATCAGGCAGGGACAAATTTTTTCACAGCACTGTATTTATGTTTTTAAACTTACACCCTTTGATTTTATTGTAACTTTTCCTCTTCTAATCAGTGCATTTTAAAGCTTTGCAGTGAACTGTGGCAGAACTAGAGCAGGAAAATTGAACTGCTGCAGAAGCGGATCTTTAATGCCCAAAGTGACGATGAGATCAACTCACGGAGATGAGTCAGGTTAGCTCTTTAAACACGGCCAAAAACCATAATTAATTACATTAGAACATTTTTGCCATAGATAAAGGAACACACATGAGTACAAAAATAGAGCGATTAAAATGAGATAACTAAATAGTGGAATTGTAAAATAATCCCTCTTTTTTTCTTCTCAAATATGACAATTTAATGGTTGTTGTTGCAGCACGGACAGCTTTAGGTCCGGCCTTGTTTTTGGTGCCATGGCAGGGATCACTGTAAAGCCACAGTGAAGCAAATGGAGCAGCTTTTCATCATTAGTTGTCCAGCTGCACCTCCAGCCACCAGTCCTTCATTCATTATGATGCTACACAATGAAGCGCAGGTGTGCGCTGAGCTTTCAGGAGCTTTTTCAGGTGTGGCCAGCTGGTGGTTAAGCTGTTTGCATTGATGCTTAATCAGATTTCACAACAACCCCTTTGACCTGTCACAGGAAACAACACTGCTGAAACAAAAACAAATGATTCAGCTCTTTATTATTTAAACCAGTACTACACACCAGTGAGCTACCTCTGTACCAGGGATGTGAATCAGCTTAATTATATTTTTTACAGCCATCATATGATGAAATATGTTTTGTTGCAAAAGACGTATAAGTAACAGATTCCTGTCTTTTTCAGTGTTAATTAGTATGCTGTCATTTTGGTGTCATGCCAGAGTTCTTTGATTATCTGTAAGCACACTGATGCGGTATTGTTGGATCTGGTTTGACTCATTTCCTTGTTGTAGCCTTCTTAAAAGCTGCCATTACATTTCAGTAAGGTAGCCATTCTTACACTGTACTGAACCATGTACAAAATGACAAAATAAACTGCAGAAACATTCTCTAGGAACCACAGACTCTTTATAAAGGATGGATGCAGCCAATGGGGCCTTACACATTGGTTTTGGACTGTGTGTCATGATCCTGGGCTGGTGGCTCAGTGTTTTGTGTTTTGGTTATGTTTTGTTTCACCTTTGATTGTGATTTCCTTTTGTGTTTAGTTCTGGGTTTTGTT
>JAVDPK010001620.1:1114913-1130289 GCA_034780415.1 Cichlasoma orientale | reverse complement strand
CAGTATGCAGGCGAGTTCTCCAGAGTCCTGCTAATGACTTCTATATTTGACTCAGGTGTGTTGGATCAGGGACACATGTAAAACCTGCAGAACACCGGCCCTCAAGGCCTGGAGTTTAAGACCCCTGATCTATACTCACCGGCAAATCTACACTGTGCTACAGTACAGGGTTGGACCCCCTTTAGCTTCAAAACCATGTTAATAATTCGTGGCACAAATTCAAGGTGCTGGAAACATTCCTCTGATATTTTGGTCCAGAGTGACATGATAGCGTCACACAGTTCCTGCAGATTTGTCAGCTGCACATCCATGTTGTTAATCTCCCATGCCATCACATCCCAGAGATGCTTTATTGGATAGAGATCTTGAGTCTATTGAACTCATTGTCATGTTTAAGATGATGATTTGAGCTTTGCGACATGGCGTGTTATCCTGATGGAAGCAGCCATCAGAAGATGGATACACTGTGGTCATAAAGAGATGGCTATTGTTAGCAATGAGGGTGGTGAGCTTGTGTGAATTGTAGCCTCATTACCTGTTCTCAGCTGTCAGGAGTGAGACCTGGTGTGGTCTTCTGCAGTGTAGCTCATCTGCTTCACGGTTGTGCATTTGGAAATGCTCTTCTGTATATCTGTTGCTTTCCTATCATCCTGAAGCAGTATGGCCATTCTCCTCTGACTTCTGGCATCAACAAGGCATTTTCACCCAGAGAACTGACGCTCACTGGACTTTTTTTTTTTTTTAATTTTCAGACCGGTTTTTTGTAAACCCTAGAGATGGTTGTGTGGGAAAATCCCTGCAACACTCAGACCAGCCCATTTGGCACCAACAGCCATGCCACATTCAAAGCCACTCTTCCCCCTTCTGATGATCAGTTTGGACATTTGCGTTAATGAGCAGTTGAACAGGTGTAACTAACAAAATGGCCACTAAGTGTATATATATCCTCAGTTGTGAATGTATTCTTTTAATAGAAAGAATTTCATTGATGTGTGCAAATGGAAATACTGAATAAAATGACCTCAGTATATGCTAGTGTAACTTAAATGTCTGTTAGAGCTATAAATTTACAGTTTGTTTGATTTTTCCTTAAATCTCCTTAGAGTACGACTATAATCACTTTGTCTCTTTAATTTTCCAACAATAGAGAGATACTGTGAGTTTTCTTACACATACTTTTATTGTATTCGTCAAAAACATGGGCTTTGCTGTCAGACTAGAGCTTGTGAAAATTAGCATGTACCATTATGTAGACAAAATGAAAATAAAGGTTTTCTGCAGAATAGTAATAAAAGACTTGTATTCACACCCTTAAAACTATGTTAGAGATTCAAACACAGCACTGTGGTGATATAATACTTCAGTGATCATAAGACTCTGATGTGTGTCTGTGCAGGACAAAAGGAAATATGAACCCAAACCTGTTATGCTCATAGGTGTCAAATTATGAATGAGATTCTCAGAAAATTAATTCAGGAAGTTTCTGCAGGTGACTCAGACCTGTGGGATAATGTATACATCAGATGACTGAAAGAAATCCTCTCTGAAGTCTTTCTGAGCCCTAAAAATGTCAGCTACATATAAATTATTGGTGTGTGACCACTTTCATAATAAGTAATTATTTTCTCCCTCAGGCTTTAAAGGCTCGTGGATATGAACGTTTGGTTCTTCAGGTTGGAAGAGGATCTGTTTTTCCAGTTGCTGACAGCTGTCCACACATCACACTGGAGGCTTTTCGATTTAAAGACTCTATAGCAGAGGACATCAAGGAGGCCGATCTTGTCATCAGTCATGCAGGTAGGGCGACCAGGTGTCGTGCATAGCTGTTGTCCTACCATTCCACAGATGGAGACAGTTTATCACATTTTTACTGTCTCTAATGCAAGTTAACACATACACAGATGCTGAGGCACATAATAAAGAGAGGTCACCAGCTTTCTGCAGAGTCAGTTGCTACAGACCTCCAAACTTCATGTGGCCTTCAGATTAGAACAAGAACAGTGCGTAAAGAGCTTCATGGAATGGGTTTCATGGCCAAGCAGCTGCATCCTAGCCTTGCATCACCAAACACAATGCAAAGTGTTGGATGAAGTGATGTGAAGCACACCACCACTGGACTCTAGAGCAGTGGAGATGTGTTCTCTGTAATGATAAATCACACTTCTCTGTCTGGCGGTCTGATGGACGAGTGGATTTGGCGGTTGCCAGGAGAACGGTGCCTGTCTGACTGCATCGTGCCAAGTGTAAAGTTTGGTGGAGGGTAGATTATGGTGTGGAGTTGTTTTTAGGAGCTGAGCTCGGCCCCTTAGCTCCAGTGAAAGGAACTCTTAATGCTTCAGCTTACCAAGACATTTTGGACAATTTCATGCTCTCAACTTTGTGAGAACAGTTTGGGGATGGCCCCTTCCTGCTCCAACATGACTGCACACCAGTGCACAAAGCAGGTCCATAAAGACATGGATGAGTGAGTTTGATGTGAAAGACCTTGACTCTCCTGCACCTTAAGAAAGAGGAAAAGAGTCCAGCAATTACTTGACACAGGACCTAAGCTCTTTGGCTGATCCATCATGGTCTCAGTGGAAGGGTAGCTATGAGGAAGCTGTACTTAAGGAAGGGAAACAGGGAGAAATGGCTGAGGTATGCCACATTACACAAGAACTGGACTAAAAATCATTGTCAACGAGTATACATATTTCATAAATAACCCCACAATTCATGGTAGTAGAAAACTTTTTTGTGTAATATAAATGTCACAACGGCACATACAGCCAGACTGCACTCAGTCAAATGAAGGTTAATCCACCAACCATTACATCTCTGAAATGGATGTGGGCCCCATATTTTTGATGAATGCAATGAAAGTATGCAATAATTATTAGGTGTTAAATGACCTTAACAGAAAACATAATTCACAGCAAATGAAATGATTCATCAGTGTGCAAACTGAATACTGATGATTAATGCAGCAACACTCAGATATAATACAGAGAGTAGAGTCGACTATTAAAAACATTCAAACATTTGGTAACAAAGTTGCATTCACACAGAGCAACTTTGGCCAAATGCTTTAAAAACATGATCCTTATATTGGACTGAAGATCAGGCCTTAATGCAAAAGACTGTTTCCTTTCCCAGTAAATCTGCTGTGTATTTATTTTGTAAATAGATTTGTCTGTAAAGTGTCAGAGAATAGTGGACACTTTTTTTTTTTTCTACACATTTTCTCCTCTGACCTGCAGTCTAAAATTTACCAAAATACTGACCTTACTGTCAAAACAAGAGCAGAAAACTGCAGCAGAAAATCTCCATCAGCCATCGGTGTTGACGAATGATCACCTGGTATCAAAATAGTCTTTTTATCAGGTAATTTTCCTCTTACTCTTGAGCTACTGCTGCGCCTTTGATTGGTCCTGTTTATGTTTTCCTTTCCCAGTGGACCCATTTACACAGCAGACATTTGACATGTCGGAGCAGGAAAAGCACAGGTGCAATTAATAACTCATGATGGCTGTTTTCCTTTTGGATGAGTCAGGTCTGTGGTTTCTTAATGTACTGTTGGCTCACTGGAGAAGCCTCCTGGGATATTTAATGGGCCATTATTAATGTTAGTTATGTCATCTTAATCATAAACAGGTGATTAATCTGTTAAGAAGAAAATATAAAACAAACGATGTAAAAGACAGAAATAAGGATTTAAATATATGGTAATAAGAGTTTAGCTGCATTACAGTGTAAGAGTGACAAACAGAAACATTAAAATGAACCTATTATGCTAATTTCCAGCTCCATATTTTTGCATTTGGACTCTAGTAGGGTAGCTTTGTATGAGTCACGGTTAAAAATAACTCATTTAGGGCGCCTGTGTGGCGAAGCCAGCAACCATAAACATATGCCACGTTGCGGTGCAGGCGGTGCAGGTTCGAGTCCTGGCCTGTCGCCAGCTTGCCCGCATGTCTTCCCCCGTGTCTTTCCCCCATTTCCTGTCTCTCTACTGTGGATAAAAGCTGCTGTGGCCAAAAATGGAAAAAATAAATTAAAAATAACTCATTTATCTTGTGCTGCACTTCATCCTCTGTCTGAAACGAGCTGTTTTAGCCCTTTTCTTACACCTTTAAGCCATCTTTCTTCTGACCGACTGCCTTTCATAAATAGAAAGTTTAAACAGCAGGTAGGCGGGGCTTCTGTGCATGAGATGACCCAATTAGGGACATCTGGCAATTATGGATCACAGAGATTACTTGTACAGACACTAACCTCATTATCTGAGATTTGAATGAGCTTCTATCATCCGAACAGTATATACAGGGGTCCCTTTTTAATGAACCCGCAGTTGTCCTGATAGCTTATTGGAGACTTGTAACATCACCAAGATACATTGGAAAAAATTTAAGGTCCTGCTGAGACATAATTTGTCCAAAAAGTCCAACATTTGGTAATTTTCCCAATGACCGCCTTCATTAAAACAGCAGACAATTACCAGGTCACTGTGATGGATTGCCAGTTACAACACCATATGAAATCTCTGTAAAAATGAAGCTTTGCCCTGCAGTACAATGTAAATATCTTTTCTTGAACTTGGGTTCTAGTCATGAATAATCCCAGGAATACAGCGGGGGTGGCTGCCCAGTAAAGTCAATCACCAGATGTGCTGCAGTGGGTTTCATAGGCATCCCAAAATCGTCTTTCTGCTCAGCATAGTTGAAGAAATGGGTCAAAGTCCTGTTTTCCATGGTTTGGTGTGGTGGTATTCTGGTATACAGCAGGCTTACCAACCCAGACAGTGGGTTTGGGAAGGTAAGCCAAGCCTGAACCACTGGCAAAACATGCTGTTCATACAGAAGCACAAGAGGATGGAAGTGGACAACAATCAGTTGGGTGTATGGTTTATATATAGATGTTAAACATCAAGGGTCAGATTGACAACAATGGGGTGACAGGATCAAGACTAAGACATAAACGGGTAAAACAAAGGGGTGATCAGGAGGTCACACCCCAGGGAATAGGGAACTTCCTACACGGACTGTTTGCATTTAACTACTTCATAGTAGCATGAACACACTGACACTTGACAATCTTCAGTAACATTGAGCTGCACAGAGATGATGAGAAGGGCATGAGGTCAGAGAATGGAATGGTATACAGAATCCAGTTACTTTTCAGACCCTGTAGAGACTAAACGCTCCACTACTGGTGCAAGTTGAAGCTCTGTGGAGAATGAAAGCGATACTTAAAAGAGACATGACTTCAC
This sequence comes from Cichlasoma orientale, assembly GCA_034780415.1. NCBI lineage: Eukaryota > Metazoa > Chordata > Actinopteri > Cichliformes > Cichlidae > Cichlasoma > Cichlasoma orientale. The sequence goes on along the minus strand of JAVDPK010001620.1, from coordinate 1,125,041 downwards.
AGGCACACACCCGGTGTATCCCCTGAATATTTTTTTTGTATTTTTCTTCCTCCTCAGGGGCAGGAAGCTGTTTGGAGGCTCTCGGTGCAGGCAAACCACTGCTGGTCGTAGTCAATGACAAACTGATGGACAACCACCAGCTGGAGCTGGCCAGACAGCTGCACATGGACTCCCACCTGTTGTACTGTACGTGCAGGTATGTGCTCCTCCACAAGACCAGGTGCAGCTGATTCATGTGAGAATCTCCAGTCAGACTGACGTAACAGCTGTTTGTCTCTGGATGAAATGTTTCAGCACCCTGACAGAAACTCTGAGGACCATGGACCTCTCAGTGCTGCAGCCCTTACCACCTGGACAACCAAAGAACTTTGCAGACTTTCTGGACAAAAAGCTCGGCATGAAGTGAAGCTCTATATCTTTGCTGAGTTGCCTGTTATATGTAGATGCAACAGTCTTTCATGTTCATGTCTTGCTGTTTAACTATATGATGATGTTTTATATTTTTGTATGCAATAATACATGTCTAACATCCACTCCCTGTTGTTTATTGTTAATTATTTGTATAGTCTAGATCTGTCTTTTATTTAAATGCTCTCCTTTTAAAAGCATCCATTGTAAATGTTTGGTATCAAGGAAAAATTGACGAAAGAGGGGAAAAAAGCTCTCTGACCCATAGATGTCTTTATTGTGTGGATATGTCTTGTTTAAATGTCTCTAAGGAACATGCGGGTGGATGCTGGGGTGGTGGAGGGGTTAAAGCTGCAGCCTGCGATGGAGGGTAATGACATCAGAGGGAGAAATGGGGAATCTGCAACTTTGACTGCCAGTTTGTGGTCGTGCCTGACGTGAGAGGTGTGTTAGCGTGTGTGTGTGACACAGTCCAGCTTGGTGTTTCCTGCCTGAACAAGCTCACAGGCTACGTTTCATCTTTGGCCATTTATAGGATTGCTGTTACATTTCCTGGAAAGTCTCACACGCCAAATGTTACGCAGTAGATATGACGAATGATGCAACTTAAATGAACTCCTTTCACTGGAAAGAATAACAGGTGTATTGAGAGCCAATCAAAACACATTTGAAAGGCATGGCGAGCCTTTTTGAACTTTATAAATGATTTAATGTTACAGAAAGTCAAACAGAATGAGTGTTGTAAATCATAGTGTTTGGTTTGTTACAGCTTTTAGATTTTTCTGTAAATTTAAGTATTCGTTTGCTATACTTGCATTTTTCTTTATATTTCTGTTGTCTTTTTTTGGTCAGCAGCTGTTTGCTCTTTAATCATTTATGACAGATCTTAATTCATACAAATTTCATATAGAAGGAAGCTTATCTGTTTTATTGTGGTGTTTATTAGTGTTTCTTGATATGCACGTGGCATGTATGATTTATTTAAAGTCTGCTGTGCCTTTGTGAACGCATGTGTCATAGCCTGGAGAGCTCTTTCCTCAAGAGGGCAGATGTCTTGACTGAGGCCAAACTCTGGCTCCAGGCCTGTGATTGTGCATTTTTCCACCTCGTTTGTTTCTGTGTACACTCCCCTCCCACAACTGTGACTCTGCGAAAGCTTTAGGACACTAAAAATACACAAACAAAAGAATACATATAAAAATCTGAATAACCTCCACTGTGCATGGATTTCTGAATGTGAGCTCCACTTCTTTAAAACAAAAGGTCAAGCACGCCACCCCAATCCTGAGTCCAAATTGTCAGGAAAAGATCACAGGGTCACTGTCAGTATTTTAACCATAGTTCCTCCTTTGTTGTTTTTGCCTAGATCTATTTGTGTATTTCTGCAAAAGAGTAGGGGAGAAGTGGTATTTTAAAATGTCTTAGGTCGGATAAGAACCGCCACCATCTGTGTCAGTGCTTTAATAAATCATCTAGCCACCGGAGAAGAACTATATATTGTATGTATCTTAGATGCCTTGAGGTGAGAGGCTCTTTTTTTGTGCATATTATATAGTTTTTTCTGTGTTATTCAGCCAGTGTAGCACTTTAAAGTCCATGCATGAGAGGTGGAGTCACTGGGTACCACATGCAATTTCTGGGCATCCCATATTTGCCAAACATAGAACTGGAGTTTCTTTTTTCTAAGCAGAACTTCCCTTGCGTCCATTTTCTGCCACTTATCCCAGTCCGGATCACAGGGCCAGCAGTCTGGGCAGACCTCCCTCTCCCTGGCCACTTCCTCCAGAGGGAACATAGAGGTGTTCCCAAGCCCGCCAAGAGATATAATCTCTCCAAGTGTGTTCTCGGTCTGCCCCGGGGCGTCCTCCAGGAAGGGATGGAACTTTTTTTTTTCTCCATTTCTCTATAAACTGTAACATTTGATAAAATTGCATTTTTTAAATTTATTTATTTATTTTTAAGTAAAGCTGACTGTCTCAAAAAATTACCTGAGCTCAACTTAAGGGGGGCAAATAATGCTAATTAGTTTATTTTGAATGTGGAGGACTTAAAGGATAAGTCACATCAACTTAATATACTAAAGTTAATTTTCACTTCAATACACTTTATAGTCTTAGTTTTACCAAACCGTCACTATCAATGACCTCTTTAGAAAGCTGAGTAAATAATATTTACATTATGTGTTGAGATAGTGATCCCCTTCCTGTTCCTCATATACTCAATCAAGTACAGATTATTACTGTACTCCTCAGTATGTGGGCAAAAAGCACACATAACAGTAGAAGTAGGCAAACGTTAAAAACTAGTATGCACGACATAAAGTAAAGGACATTGTTTGCATTTATACAACAAATACCCATATATGCTGTAATTAGCCTGTGAGCTAGTTAGCAATGAAAAAATAAGCAACTATTCAGGATTTTGTAATCAACACAGAGTTGTATAAAAGCAAAGATATATGAGTAGTTCTACATGGCGGCCGTGTCTGCATAAACATATAACATGAGAGTGAGTGATCACAATTTAAGACTATTTGGCTGTGAGTGAATTGCCACACAGAGAAGAAACATTACATCAGTCTCTGTGCTGCACCACTATAAGTAATGACCATCCCGCCATCCCTCCAAGGTTCCTGTATTTCACAGATATACTGTGAAATACAGGAAAAGCATGGATACCCGTCATACACTGCTTAGTCTTCATTTCTTCAGCATTTCTTCACCAGACAATGGTTTGCTAAACAGGAAATGATGGGTGATAGGCAGCACGTAGCAGATTTGGCTCTTCACCCTCCTGACAGTGTTTACAGTCACAACAGGAAGCACTTCTGTCCACGCTGGCCACAGAGGCTAGAGATCAAACACTGATAAGCTACTAGTATGTTAACACCTGGCAGATTAAAGCTGTTCACGTCTGAACGGCTGTCATTTATTTACACGGTTATTCACTTCCCATATTTCCAGAAGCATAGATGGCATTTAAGTCCGTTTCAGTTTCAAATCTGTTCTGACTTTCGTATAGGAGGAATGAACCAGAATGTGTCATATTTCCTTTTCGGGAAAGTCCCTTCTCATTGTCTCTAGTTGAATTTCAGTGGAAGCGGAGGATTCGTTTGAGAGAAGAAAAAAAAAAAAAAAACTCGGAGAACATAAAACAGCTGCTTCTGAGGAAGGTGCTAAAGGGTACATAATTATAGTATGTGATTGTGTAATCACATCAGGTGGCTGTTACATCTCATCAGCTTAATTATATAAATCATTACTTTTATCTGGCAAATGACCTGAAATATAAATGAAGGGGTGATGCCACGTAATGACAAGGTGAATTTAATATAGGCAAGTACTCAAAACACCTTAGTGACAGCCTTTATTAGGATATGTTTGGTGTTACAACCCTGAATCAGATATAACCGAATAGGACCGTGCCACAGGTTGCGTTACTTGACATTTACAACTGGTTTCCAATACATAGATACACTTATGTCCACTTCATTAGGTACACCTGGTAAACCGCTCATTAATGCAAATATCTAATGGATCACATGGCAGCAACCTGATGCATTTAGGGATGAAGAAATGATCAAGTTGACCTTCTGAAATTCAAACTGAGCTTCAGAATGAAGAAGAAAGGTGGTTTAAGTGCCAGACGGGCTGGTTTGAGTATTTCAGATACTGCTGATCTACTGGGATTTTCCCCACTCAGCTATCTCTAGGGTTTACAGAAAATGGTCTGAAAATGAGAAAATATCCAGTGTGCAGCAGTTCTCTGGGTGAAAATGCCTTGTTGACGTCAAAGATCAGAGGAGAAAGGCCAGACTGCTTTGAGCTGATAGGAAGACAACAGAAACCACTCATTACAATCAAGGTATGCAGAAGAACATTTGTGAACACAAAGCAGATGGGCTACAGCAGCAGAAGACCACGCTGGTGTCACTCCTGTTAACTAAGAACAGGAAACTCCATCCTGCCTTGTATCAACACTTCAGGCCGGTGGTGGTGTAATGAAGTGTAACCACAGTAAAACAATCTTCCACCAGCTGACAAATCTGCAGCAACTGTGTGATGCTGTCATGTCAATATGGACCAAAATCTGTGAGAAATGTTTCCAGCACCTTGTTGGATCTATACCACAAAGAACTGATGTAGTTCTGAAGGCTAAAAGGGGTCTTCTGTAATTTAATTTCTCCATCAAATGTTATTTAAATTTAGGCCTATGCTTAACCTGATACTCCAATTTATATGTACCTGGGTTTGTTTTTTGTTTTTTTTAACAATATAGGCTTTGATTTTATTGTAGTTTTGAAGTTCTAAGTGAAGCATGGCTAACGGACCTACAGCAGCAAGATTTACTGCTGCAGGTGCCCTCAGGCAGATACTTTATCTCCAAAGTGATGATGAAAACAGCTCAGGTTAACTTCTTTTTGCATTAAAGTTATTGAAACCTATAATTCATTATACTGGAACATTTCAGAATATCTGTCATAGATAAAAGAAATAGTATAGATATGATAACGTAATGGGGGGTCATTATGAACCCACTTGATTATTTTAGTCAATAAAAGAATTTCATCACTTGAGGGTTTTTGCCTGACTGAAAAACCTCCGCAGTGTAAAGATTTTCAGCAACACAACAACCTCTCAGACATTTTTTTCTTTCTTTTTGTCTTTATTTAATTCAACTCTGCTACTGTCTGGCACAAAATTTGATTCACATGATGTTTGTGCAAGCTACATGTTAATCTAATAGAGATGGACTGACTAAAGTTAGTATAGCTCTAGTGCGGTAATTTTGATGAGTCATATGCAACTGTAGAAACAGTGCCTTAATATTGCTCAATAGACCAGTACGCTCCCACATACTCTCCAAAAATTGCTACACAAGGAATACCAGTTTTTGGACATAAAGAAAATCTACTTTCATAGCAAACATGTTTTACTAACACATCAACTCATAGCAAGGAAGTTTGTGATTATAAGCAATCTTTTTCATATTAATATAGCTTCCTTTCTTGTGTTTTGTGCATTCTTGTATATACTTATAAGGGAGAAATTGGAAAATGTTTCTAAATTTGTCGCAGAAATGACTCTCAGTGCTTCTAATTTTTGTGAAAGTTGATTGTGACGCCTGCATGCAGAAAACAACTGGATTTGAACCGGTCCAGTAGCGAGCTCTCTGATACACAAATGGCTCATTCTGAGTGGACTGAATACATCCATAGAAAAAGTAACAAGTGGGTCAAAGCAGAGGGTCAATCAAACAGCTCTGAATGCAGTGGTCAGTTGTGGATATCACATGAAAGAAGAACTTTAATCAGTGCTGGTTGTGAGCTCTTTCCCTTTGCCTTTGGGATGTTTGACTGACTCAGTGTTTGATAGCAGGATGATTGAGATTATACCATCTCCCCTGTGAAGTCTTGCATGACTTACATGCAGATATGTTGGAGATAAGCTACATTTTGTGAAGCTCGGCTGCTATAACAGAAGTGTGGTTTTATTTCAGCTTCCTCTTGTGGCTTTGAAAAGTCAATTATTGATCCAACTATCTTAACTGCACCAGCTCTGCTGCTTCAGCTTTACTGGAATTACCCAGTTTGGTAATGTTGCCATACTGGTTGGTTAATAGCACACTGGAAACAGTACACAGAGGAATATTACTTGTCTGTGTAGCTGCTAGACATGTCTTCCAAGTATTCATACTGCTCCCTTCCATGATCATTTTACATAAGATTTTTGAGTTATTTACTAATTAACGTGTTTGATTGTTTCCTTCAAGATTCCCTTTTTCTAGAAAAAAGAACGTGTTTATGTTGTTGTTGTTGTTGGTCATTTTGCTTGGTTACTGCCCTGGAGAAGTGAAACGGAGTGTTAGAAATAATGAAACCTGTACCCTGTGCCACTGCCTTTGAATTTCTATCAATGCACAGCATTATCACTGTCAAGCTATGCACAGTTGGTTTTTGGGACTACATGCAAGCACATCTGTATAGGCTGCATATCATTGTATGTCGTTGCATTAACTGAGAACACTGATTTCGGCTTCACAGCTGACTAGTCACAAGGAAATCTACTGGTGTCGCTTACAAAGATTTATACAGAAAACCTGAGCTAAAAGCTTTGATGGAGTGTTTGTGCTCTGCGGACCTTTAGCAGCCTTTTGCAGTCTAAATGAAAATGCCTGTTAATGTCTGTGAACAGGGAATCAAGGCCAAGGCATGAACAGCTCCTGATGAAAATACACTAGGCCAGGGTGTCCATATACCTCTGAATATACAGTGGAGGTCTAAAAGGAACTCACTGAAGTATATGATCACATTTTTTAAAAGTCTGCACATGACAAACATTTACGCACCTTAGTGCACAGAATTGGAATCATGCTGTATGTTTGGAAGGGATGTGTTTTTAACTTCTGTCTTAAATTCAGTTTAGTTTCAGTTTCCAGGATGAGTTTGCTTCTTTTAGTTTCACCTTTTTCATTTAAAAAAAACAATTATTATTTCACCTATATTAGTTTTAGAAGTTCACACTATACTGTCTTGCATAATTTTTCTCCCTAATGTCTCCTTTTATTTTGGTTTCAGTTTAGTAAAATGTTTCAGTTTTATTTATTTTAAATTTATTCTAAATTTTCACAGCTACTTTGAGACTAAATTTAGTTCAGCTCAGCCAGTGTGGGTTGGGGAATGACGACATCAAGTAAACTCAAAATGGGAACCTGCCTGCCCTCAGTCATTTTCAGTGGTATGCTGAGTGTTGTTGCAGTCTTACAAAACATTGATTTTTAATTTGAAGATTAGGAATTTATGGCATGACATAGATGTATGCATGTTATTTATTTTGTTATATTGCTAACAAGAATATTAATATCAGTTAGTTACTGTGTCTTCATCTAGATGTTTCTCTCTGGGTACTCCGGCTTCCTCCCACAGTCTAGAGACTTGCATGTGCATGTTAAGTTAATTGGTGATTTTGAACTGGCAGTATGTGTGAATGGTTGCTGACTTCCTGTCCAGAGTGTACCCTGTGACTGACACCACAACAGCTGAGGAAGGCCCCAGCGCCACCATGACCCTGAAATGGATAAACAGTTAAGGAAGAAAAGTAACTATTTAATACTTTTGTAAAATGTCACGGTCATGAACCAAATAAAGGCTTTATTATTGAGTTTAAACAATATAGGCCACCTAATGTAATAAAAAAAAACACTATTAAGACATGACATTTCTTTTTTTTATACTTTTTATAGATTTTCCCTTTATACAATCAATAAAAGAACACTGAAACAAACAAACAAATAAATAAAATAATGATAACTTGAGAACATGCCAGATTGCCTTATCTACAGTTCGTATGTATGTATCTATGTATGTATATAAGTATGTATGTATGTAAGACATTTCTTTATTGAATCTTCCTCTTTGCTCGGCTGCTCCCTAGCATCCTCCTCTGTCACACCAACCCTCCTCTGAGATCTTTCTCTTTTCCACCCACTTGAGAGCTCCATCTTCAACATCCTTTGACTAGTATATCCACTATCCCTCCATCCAAACCATCTCAGCCTTGCCTCTCTAACTTTGTCTCCCAACAGCTCACTCTCAAAAAAAATCACAGCATCTTCAGCTCAGCCTCCTGTCTTTTTGTTAGTGCCACTGTCTTCAAACCATACATCATAGCAGGTCTCACTACCATCTTGTAAACCTTCTCTTTGACTCTTGCTGCTATCCTTCTGTTACAAATCACCCCTGACACTCGTCTCCACCCACTCCACCCGGCCTGCACTCTCTTCTTCACTTCTCTTGTGCCCTGTATGTTGCCTGGATGGTTGACCACAGGTATTTAAAGTCGTCCACCTTCACTACCTTGCATCTTCACTGTTACACCTGTCTCCCTCTCACCTTGAACTCATGTGTCCCTCCAGCTGCACACCTCGCCACTGTCTCGTTGTCCTCATACATGTCCTGCACCACCCTCACATACTTCTCTGCCACTCCTGACTTCCTGATGCAGTACCACAGTTCCTCTCTTGGTGCCCTATCATATGCTCTCTGTAGCTCCACAAAGACACAGAAATACTTGCCCTTCTCTATACTTCTCCATCAACACCCTCAAAGCAAACATCACATCTGTAGTGCTCTTTCTCTCCATGAAGCCATACTGCTGCTCACTGATCATCACCTAGCCTCAATAACTCTTTCCCATATCTTCATGGTATAAATTTATCCCTCTGTACTTACCACAGCTCTGCACATTACCATTATTCTTGAAAATTTGCACCAGTGCACTTCTTCTTCTCCTTTCCTCACTCTCCAAGATCCTGTCACACAGTCTGGTTAAAAGTGCACTGCCCTCTCTCCTACACATCTCCACACCTCCACAGGCATGTCAGCAGGACCAACTGCCTTTCCACTCTTCATAGCTGCCCTCACTTCTTCCTCCTTACTAATCCTCTGAAATGAATGAGCAGTTAAGAAAAAAAAAGAATGTAATTGCATGTAATTTTGTTTAGCAAAGTGCTTTTTTGGTTCTCTTTTTTTGTTTATTGTCTTCGTTATTTGTCTCTTCTTTACTCTGTGAACTTTTTTGAGCTTCTTTTTATGATGTTGAAGAAAATAAAGTTGGGGGGCGGGGGGCTGACTAGACTCTTTCATGGCAGCTAAAATAGCACGAAATGCTCCTTCCTAATAACTTCCCCGTCCCGGGAGTTGGTAGTCGGGCTTGTTTTCGCCTCTCTGCGCGGTGTTGTTTGCAGATGTTCATTAGCATTTGGAGCCGGCCAGCTCCGCCTTCCTGCGCTTTGATTGGACGCGCTGTTACTGGAGCTGTCAGCTCGGCTGCGGGAAGGCTTTCCTTTCAGTCCGGTCTGCAGCTTACAGACTGACTGCCAGAAGCCAGCGGCGGCTCGCTGTCTTTGTTAGCTAGCTGGGAAAGCAACAAGAAAGGACACAGCCGCATCCATGCAATACTAGCAAACTTTTTTTTTTTTTTTGGAAAATGATCATCTGTACGAGTAAAATGGAGTACCGCCTGAGAAACCAGTGCCAGCGAGTCCAGAAACAGGTAGGTTATAAGGTTAGCTGACTTTCGACAGGGAGGAGGGGAGAGGGGGATAAGTTAGTTTTAACACAATTGAAGCTAGCAGCGGCTAACTGAGTAACGCTCATTCATTTGCCTAAGGGATCATTTATACCAAAGATTAAAGCTGCTTTCTTTGGCAGCTCTTGAATTCACCCCGACTGGCCTTTAAATCTTTAAATGAGGTGAGAGGCGATAGTTAGCTTACCTTTTAAGTGTTTTTCGAAGTTTTAACGAAAAGTTGGCTAACATTAGCGACCCAAAAGAGAAAATAGACGGAGCAAACTTCTGTTGTAACTCGCTAACGGAGTAACAATTCACACAGCATACGGGTTTGACTTAAATTACGTTTTGACGACCGGAAAATTGAGAGGTTTTAGTGGTTGAATTTGGGGGATAGGAGCAGCTGCTGCTCGAAAACGTACGGAGCTCGGTTTCCATCTCCCTCCGTTAGGCGGTCACGTAAAGCTCGCAGCGTTCTCGCTGCTTTTTTACTGTTTAAATGTGGCCACTACAAGCTCAAATTTAAGTGTTTTTTTTTTTTTTAAATAATAAAAACGGGCCCGATCACATCACCCTAACCGCACAAACAGCGAAGTGACGGCTCTGTCTTTGTTCTTCCATTGTGGGGGGGGGGTGGGGGGTTAGCGCT
>JAVDPK010001620.1:1082887-1111943 GCA_034780415.1 Cichlasoma orientale | reverse complement strand
ATATGACCCCTTATGTCCAAACAATATTATCGTTAATCGCAATAATTTCTGAGACAATTAATCGATTAGCAAAATTTATCGTGACAGGCCTAATCATAGGATTAGTATTAATATTATTTCAGCCTAAGTGAGCTTTTATATAGGTTTACAGTTGCTTATTTTTCTCACAGGAATATATAAAATATAAACTAAAACACATAAATCATCTGCTCTTAGGCTTTGTTAACAGATATTAAATATTTGTCACAGGGCTGTAGAGTCAGTCCATCACAAGCAGACTTGAAACAGTCTGAATTTGGACCTCGTCTGGTTCTCTGTTGCGTATGTGGAGCATAGACAGTAGAAACATGGGCATAGCTTTGGGCTCTGAAACAAGAAGCCAGTGCATTCTTTCTTATGGCTGACAGGGTTGTAGAAAGACTCGAAATCTATGGGAAAAGGGCTCCAGGACCTGACCTCTGTAAACCCTTTCATGGTCTCAGTCACCCATTTAGATTTGTATTTAATGAATAATTAGGTTGGGGAGCTTCCTGAGCCTCGCCCACAGTCTGAGGGGTGAGGACAAGTAATTTTTCTTTTTTTTTTCTTTTCTTTCTTTTTTTTTTTTTTTAAACTGAAAAACTTCCAGACAGCTCTTTTCTTGGTGGCGAGTTATTTTGGAGCGTCTCTGCTCTTTTCTTCATCCTCCATCCTGAGCCCTCTCCAGCTTGTTGCTGATGAATTAAGTGTCTTTCATTCATATATTTGAGTCATGTAATTTGAACTGTGAGTGAGAAAGGTGGACACTTAATGCAGATTTCCTCTCTATGCGTTCCTCAGGGCTACAAGTGCATAATAATATAAGCCGGTAATATAAGCAACTTGAAAAGCCCCAGTGGACGCTTTATCTGTTCACTGGGTTGGTAATATTTCAAAAAGCCATGCCAGTGCATCCTTTAAATTGCCCAGCACAGTTACTTATATAATAAATTGTCCTATAGAAAACATTTCACAGGACACAGTACTTTAAAAGCAGTATTTTAAGAAATGTAAAAGTGTATATATATTTTTTATGTTCATACCCGCCTTAAAATGTCTGAGACGAGACGAACTGAACACGATGATTCATTGATCTGTGTTGCAGTCACAGCTTTATCCTGGAATGAAGGACTAGAAAAAACAGGCGTAGATCTCCTTACATGTTATTTACTCGACTGGTGTGTTTTCTTCACGGTTGCAGGCCCCATCGAGCCAGTTAGCGCTTTGATGGAGCGGTAACCTAGATTCTGCAGCTCAGCATACTAATCATCCCCACTCATGTGAATGTGCTCTTGTCAGGTTTTGATTGGCAGGCACCTGTGTGCTCTACATTCCTGCTAAAACCATTTCTCATGTACGATGACAGATAAGTGGGGGTCAGGGTTTGTGTCTAAGCTTGTGTTATTCAGTGCCGGCTCATTTTATTCCCCTGCATCCTCCTTAGAGTTAAAATGATTCCTAACAAATAAATCAGCTTCGATGTAATGTTTGTTTAATGTGTAATGTGTTGACATCTCTTTTAAGATCTGAGTCTGAAGTCTATATAGGTCAAGAGGTGGAGCCTCTTATAGGATCAGGAGGAAACCCTCATCGACTGCAGGGAGAAGTGAAATACCACATGGAGCTACTAGCCAGATTAACATTGAGCTGAAGGCCAAAGAGGCTGTATGAGGCTAAAATTAAGAAAAAAGTCCTTCGGGTCACCATTTGGTACGACTATCTGTGACATAAGTTGAGACGCCTGCGGTTTGACAGGACAGTAGTAATCCTGGACAGACGTTCAGCTGTTAAAGGGAGAGGCCTTTGCCTAACTGAAGGGAAACATTTGGCTTTGATCAGCACCGTCCACTCGGGTTTCACGTACAGTGGAGCTGATTCCTGCTCATGGCCGAGCTCCCAGGCACCTTTTCCTAGAGTCCATTGTAAGATGGTGATGGAGGCTGTGCCCATGAGGGCAAGCCAGCTCCCCTCTCCGCATGGGTCTGTTTCTCTTGGCCTCCGGCTCTTCAGCCCAGTTGCTCCCATGTTTGTGTGTTTGGTCTCATGAATTTCTCTGCTGCTGCTGAGCTTCCCTCTTCAAGGCCTCTTAAGCTCAACTTTCACATTAGTGCCTTCGTCTGTGCTTCCTCCCAGCATGTAAATCCCCTTTTCTAAGGAAAACATGGGTGTTTTTTTTTTTTGTTGTTGTTGTTAGTTTTACCAGGCTGCTTTGCATTTTAATTTCACAGAAGCAGAAGTACCTTTTTTTTTTTTTTTTTTTTTTTTTTTTTTTTTTTTAAATCCACAGCCCTGCGTCTGTTTGATAATAATGAAGTGGTGTTGGCCTAGGAAACATCTGGCCCCACTGCAGCCAACCTAACGTGGTGTCTGCATGTCTGACGAGCTCTCAGCTAAGCTACTGTTGTTTGCTTGTTTTATTTGGAGAAAGAATATTCTAAGGAATGCACTCGCCAGTGGCGCTGGTATCACTGCTGTTCTCCCAAGACTGCCTTTCTTTCAGCTGGTTTAAGGGGTGGAGCATGATCTAACCTGCTTTTGCTACAGTAATCTAATGATTACTCCAAAGGAAAGTCAGCTTCAGGTTGCTGATTTTTGTGCCTTATTATTTGATATAATTTTTAAATTGGCAATAAATAAATGTGTCTCCAGACAAAAGAATCAGTTAAACTCCCTCTTTACTCCACAAACTCCCACCAAGGATTTAAAATTTACAGTGATGTCATTCAGAGCAGCTTGAACCAGCATATTTTGAGGATTTTAAGATTTTCACAGCTGTTAATTTTCTCTTTTTTTTTTCCAGGCACTGTGGCTATTCTCAGTACTGTGCACTTGAACACAACAGGGGGGAGGGGAAAAAGCTTATACTGCAGTGGAACAAATAGATCATAGTTTTAAGGTTTCTTCACCAAAAACCAACCGTCTCCCTCGTCTCGCCCTTTCGCTGTTTCTGCAGGTGATGGTCAATGGTGAGAAGGAGCGGCTGTCGCTGCTGGTCAACAGGGGGAACGTGGATGCCGTGTCCCAGCAGATGGCGTCTCACCCTCAGTACTTGGAAAGCTTCCTGCGCACACAGCATTACATCCTGCACATGGATGGCCCCCTGCCGCTGCCATACCGCCATTACATCGCCATCATGGTCAGTGACTTGGCTTTTCTTACATCCAGACCCCTCACCAGCCGTTATCATGTAGTCAAACATATTCAAAGCTTCTTTTTTGGGTTTTCGTCTCTCTTCCCGTGACTTTCAGGCTGCAGCACGTCATCACTGCGACTACTTGGTGTACCTGCACTCAACGCAGTTTCTGAGGGTGGGCGGGGAACCTCAGTGGTTGCAGGGTTTGGAAGTGGCACCTCCTCGCCTTCGCCTCCTCGATCACATCAACAAAGTGCTGGCCCACCAACCCTGGCTCACCGGCTGCTCGCACATCCAGGTACCACAGATAAAATATTATATTTAATATTTGTATAAGTCTTAAGAAAAAATATATACTTGGATGCTTGATTTTGTTTTATTTCTTTGGGCTAAAACTGCGTTTCTGTTTCCGTCTCTCTCCAGACACTGCTAAAGGCGGGCGAGCAGTGCTGGTCACTGGCTGAGCTGGTACAGGCCGTGGTGATCCTGGCCCACTGCCACTCCCTCTGCAGCTTTGTGTTTGGATGCGACACAGATGTAGACTTTGTCCCTCTCTCATCCAAATCTCCCAACGGTACTCCGCCGACCTTCTGCCCCTTTGATGCTGCCAACGGCAACGCCAACGTGCCTCAGTCCCTCGCCACTCCCTCCGAACACATAACACGACGACGGGTAAAAAAAAACAAACTATTGTGTCAAAATAAAACTTTCAGTGGTTAAAAGACGGTATATAGACTTTCATGTTTTCAGAGTGCATTTTGAATATGTGAAAAGTATGCTGTTATGTGAATGAATTCATTTAGTGAAAAATAACCCAAAGATTCTTTAAGTTGCACTTTTTTTTTTTCCAACACAAACTCATAACATACAATTAGGTAATAAACTAGTAAAGTACCCAGTGCGTGTTTGCAACGGGAAAGTTTTGCTTACCAGACAGTGAAATATCATTGTAGAGTCACCGCGGCCGGGACATTTGACAGCGCATATACACCATAAAAAATATAGGATTGACAATACTAAGGCACTAAACATTACTCAAGGAACTGACCAACTGATAATTCTACTCAGGTCCCTCCCTTGTTTGTTTATTAATACTTATGTTTCTGGGTTTTACCCACCTTTGGCTGGCTCTTAACTGGCACTGGTAGTGTGCGCAGTTCCTGTGATGTCGACGAAATCCTAAACAGATCTGTATTTAAACTGGGGAATTTTTGGCCTGAAAACACCTTTAAACACCTTCCCCGTGTACTTTCATTTCTTCTTCCGCACCGTAAACATGTACGTATGCATAAACTCCCCATTTGCACAGATTTGAATACATGTGGCCGATCTCCAGAAGAAGTGAGACAAATGAGGACAGTTCTCTCTCATAATAATATTGACAACATATAATTAAAACAGAAAAATGGGGCATGGCACATGGATTAAAGATGAATTTATGAATATTCTGTCCGTTATTTACAGGATTTTGTTCTCGGATCTCTTGTGAAACCTTAATCCTGATTTCCCTGTTTAGTTTTATAGCAGATGTGACTAATGAAATGTATTAATTCATGAGATTCCTTCAGAGGCCACGGTTTCTAACACTAAGTTTTCCCTCCTTAGACCTGAGTACTTGTTTTAATTTCTCCTCAATATTATGATTACATAGACCTCATAAGTATAAAAACTAAGCATTGTTTTTGAACAACTACAACTCTTATGTCGTCATCTGGAGACAATGGTTTTATTTTACTGTATAACACAATAAAGTCGCCATTATTTAATGAGCAGAATAAAAGACAAGGTGCAGAAAACCCCCCCCCCCTTTCCACTATAATGGAATCAATCTTTAAAACAATGGATAAATTGCAGGAGAGGCTAAAAGTGGTGGGACAATCACTTAGCCTGATTAATAAATAGCTCAGACCAAACTAAATGTCGTCAGTTTTACCAGATGAAAATACATTTTAGTGATGTCTTTGGTCATATAATTAAGTATAAAATAAGATTAGGTTTAAAATGGGTTCAAATTACCACATTTGAATGTGAGAAGTGGTGCTGAGTGCGTCTCACAGGACTTACTTCAGATGAAAAAGGTTGGAAAAACTGTTTAATAGTGCAAAATGGTCAATTTATTTGGTTTCCTTTTGATAAAATGATCTGATTCCATAGATTTTCTGATGTTTTATACACGTTTTTTGTGTGTGTCATTAGCAGCTCCTGTAATATTTATAATATGCATAAAGGTTCATTTAACTTGATCAGATTGGTACTTGTGTTGGCAGTCTCTGGACTCCAATTGTGACATGATGTGTCTGAAGGAGAGGATCCAGAAGTCCCAGGAGGAGCGTGAAAGGCAAACACTCCAGCAGACAGGTAACACCACTGAGACATTCCCACTTACTCCTTGAGCGTTAGTAAAGTAGTGCAGCGTGAAACCTGAGTGATTACTGCTCCTCGGCCTCACCCGGTGACGCATTCCCTCTCCTCCATCTACTTTTCCTTTCATCATCTCTTTTTTTAGACATGGAAGAGGAGGAGGAGATGATATGCCTCGCAGATGCTTCGCGTTTTATTACAGACCCCGACTTTTGCTCTCAGGAGTTTACGCGCAAGGAGGAGGACCACTTCCAAGTGTTCAGAGTTCAGGTGAGAGTCTTTATAGCACCAAACATGTCAGGACACTTGTGTTTGCAATGTGTTCTCTGTGTGTGTGTGCGCTGTGTTTTTGATTGGCCGCCTGGTATCTGTTAAAGCTATTAGCACGGTTTTATTACCCTCCACTGCTAAAGTGCATCTGAGCCGCAGTTAGAAGCACTTTGAGATGTCAGTAGCCAAATTAAGATGTAAATTTGGTATCAGGCAGCCTGAGGCAGAATGAGTTAATCAGTACTGTCTTTGACATTTGAACACACTGCTTTGGCTCACAGACCAAAAAGAGATTAATAACTAACAAGGTGCGAACTGAAGGTTCTTTTTCACCTCACACTTTGAATAGATTCTTTTTTTTTCTTCATTATGAGCCGGCTCATGATGCGCAACGTAAAATGAAAACTGACCCCAGCGTTTTTAGAAATATGTGCTTTATGTAGATTACCAGATAATCTAATTTAAGTGTGTAACAGACAAGGTCTAGCAAGAAGTAGTGGTGGGCCTTTCAAGCCAACCTCAGGCGTGCCTTTACCCACAAGGCTATGAAAAGGGTTGCTAATAGTGCATATAGGCTTACACTGTATTAGTAAATACATACTGCTATATGCAAAGCCAAATTTCACCTTATGTTACTCATGCAAATACAGTCACTGGATTGCTTTTCTTTTCAAAACCCCCCAGAATAATCGCCCCCTAACAGTGTAGGTTGTAGGTTAGCGACTGCTGAACTTTGAACACAAAGCAAGGGGGATGGCTGCTAATAAATGGATCACAGAAGGCATAATTCTCTCATATGGATTAAAAATAAATTATATTTAAATAAACAAATGCACTCAGTCAGCCAATGAGTGTGTGGGTGGTCTGCCCAAGTAAAGTCTGTGTGTGGGGAAACAGTGGTTGCTAAGCTGAGGGTGGCAAGCTGATCGAGAAGTCTGGAAGATAGAAAATTATATTTGGCTGCATTTTTGCAGATTAATTGCTGGATCACTTTACAAATTAATGCCTCTAAAAACTACAAAATGAAGAACAATGAGATTCAGGGAGTGCTGGACTGCGGCGAGCACATCACAATAAAATAAACGTGTTTGTGTGGGACATGTTGCTGATGTTGAGTAAAATATTTACTACACAGATTATTCAATTCAATTTTATTTATATAGTGCCAAATCACAACAAACAGTTGCCTCAAGGTGCTTTTATGTTTTAATTTAAAGACCCTACAATAATAATATAGCTTAAAGGTTCGCCATCGATCACATGAGAGGCAAATATACTGTGTATACTTTTTATTTGAAAGCAATTTTCAGAACTGCTTCAGTAAATCAATGAGGATACTTTGCTTGCTTAAATTTCATGGCACCGACTTTTGTTTTCCCTCCAGGACTATTCGTGGGAAGATCACGGCTTCTCCTTAATCAACAGACTGTATTCGGACATCGGGCACCTTTTGGATGACCGGTTCAGGAGCGTAGCCACACTCCCCTCATTGCTGACCGCCGACACGAAGAGGGCAATCTGGAATTACATCCACTGTGTGTTAGGAATACGGTGAGGCCACCACTTAGTCTCCTAACAATAAACAAAAGAAATGGACACACACAGAACAGAACTGCTTTTTTTTTTTTTTTTAAATTGTGTTCAGTAGTTAAAGTTGTGTTTGCTTTTGTTCGCAGCTATGACGATTACGATTACGGGGAAGTGAACCAGTTGCTGGAGCGAGATTTGAAGCTGTACATCAAGGCAGTGGCCTGTTTTCCGGACTCCACCAAAACTCCAGTGTGTCCACTGAGATGGACTCCACTTAAAACTTCAGAACGGGTAAGAGGAATTTTTCCCATTACAGGCCGAAGTTGTCATGTCTGCACACAAGGTATGACGCTACAAGCAGCAGCCGGATAATTTGGCTTAGTGTAAAGATTGCTTTGGCGGCTCCCTTGCCACAAGGGGTCACCACACTGAGTAGCTGACAGGTTGTTCGACATGAGAATGTTTGCTGGGCTTTGTGAGCTTCAGTCTAACGTTTAATTTGCGTCTCTGTGTTGACTCTGTACAGCCTACAATATAGCCTACGCAGGTAGCTGACTCTGTTGCCAGCGTTTGTACTCTGGCTGCGTTGCTCTGCAATTTTGCTGCCAAAACACTAGTTGGCGGTGGAGTTTCTTTCTCCAAGTAGATCTGTTCATGTTCGCCAGTACTGAACGGGCCAATCACAGTCACAGCAGTTGCATTTCTAGGGAGGTGCATGTCAATAGGTTAGGACAGCACAGATTCTCAACAACAGAACAAATGTGTGCATTTACAGCATCATCAAACCATCCACTTAGCACACTGCCAGATACAGTTTGGTGTTTTGTCATGAGCATCAGCCTGCAGTTTTAATCATTTGCGTTTTCTGTCCTCAGATACACATAAACTTACTAATCATGGAGGCCCGGCTGCACGCGGAGCTGCTGTACGCGCTGAGAGCCATCACTCAGTACATGATTGCCTAAGCGGATGGAAAAGCACAACATTAAAACTCTTGGCCGGTACAGAGAGACCCCGAGACACGAGGATGAAGACATCTGAAGAGCAGCCGGTGACGTGGGACGAGAGCGGCACTTTTAAGGAAACGGCTGTATTGTTGGCAGCTGTGCCTCTTTGAATGTGCTCTCCTCTTCCTCAGATCCAATGTATTTCAACCATAGCGTGCCACACCCCTCCTCACCCCTCCTGTAACCCATCTTATTGTGAAGTCCTCTTATCAGACGTCTTGGCTCTCGAAGGTTATGTGCAATTATTGCTAGTTATTTTAACTTTTACCTGTTGTCTTGTGTTCCAGTCGGTCGCAGCAGTGTGTTCCCAGTGGCCAACACTCTCCTCTTTAGTTTGAGAAGTCTCCTTTTGTATCAACTATGCTTTTCCAAAAACGTATATCTTTTTGTACACGTTGAATGAATGTTAATGGGAGACCAGATTTTTTTCCTTTTTTTTTTTTTTTTTTTGGACAATCCTAGTCAGTGTTGGAGGAGGACTGTGAAGGACGACCGTTTTGCTCTCCCTGACATTTCGTATTAATGCTGGTCAAGAACAAAAACAGTGACACTGCTGGAAGTTATTGCATCACTATAGTTTCTTTTAATAAGCACTTTTTTAAACTTTATATATTTATAATGCAAGGTAGCTAATGAGTAGACATTGAGACAAACTGAGTTTGTGGGTCTCCGCTCTATGACACGTAAATTTTGACTGTTTGTCCTCGAACTTTCAGACTCTGCTTTTGTTTCCCAGCCCAGATTTCTGAGTGAAGGTACGCGATTCAGGATATTTCAGTGAAATATTGTTTATTTTCAGTTTAGCTCTGACACACAGACGGAGTTTGAAAGTAATGTTTGTGGGGAAAAAAAAAAAGAAAATTATTGATTAAACTGAAGAGGTCAGTGAGCTGTTTCCTACAGTGACAATTAAGCTGAGCCATTACCCCCCCCCCTCCAACCGCCCCACTGATGCGCTTCAGAGACGATCAAATCAGAGATTAAACTTTAGACCAAAGGTCATTAAAGAGGCAACTTTTGTGAAAAGTTAAGACATTAATTGGATAGACTGAAAATGCCTCTGATCAATTTGCAGCAGTGATGACGAGTTCAGACTTTTGCTCCGAGCTTTGTGTTAAAGCTTTTTTTTTGTCTTTGTTCGGTTGTTTGTGTGTGAGCTGTATTGAGGCAGCGGTACAGTTAACAGAGCAGAGCAATGTGCAGACTAGTTGCTAGAAACACCTGTATCTCCTTTCTGTCTTTTCTTTTTACAGTTTTTTGTAAACCTTTGGAGTACTTTTTTTTTGGTTTATTTGTTTCTGGGTGTGACAGTAGGACGTACACGTCATGCTGCAGCCCGAGTAGATTTAGAGGTGTGACAGACTGTGTAGACTTAGAATTAGTAACTGCAGGATGTAGAAGAGAAACAGAAGTCCATATCGACTAAAACAAAAAGCGCTGTTAACACAGGTGCCTTCAGGCTAAAACTGGAGTGCTGCTGAAGTGGAAGGATGTTACGGCTGGAGGCTGAACGTGGGCCAGATGCCTGACGGGCGTGAAAGCTTCTCCTGTACAAACAGAAAACAGTTTGGTTGTTTGTTTGTTTGTTCTTTCTTTCTCGGTGTCGGTCAACACCGGTTCTGATAAACGTCACAGCTGTGAACACCCACGTTTTCTAACGGACACCTTCTGCAAGCCCCAGCAACTCAGCAAGAGCCTTTGACACAGATGGATGTTAAAAATATTCAACTTAAAAAAAAAAGACACTTATCTAAAATAAATAAATAACCTTAAAAAAAGAGAACAAGTGCAAAGACAAAAAAAAAAGTTTTTTGAAAATGTGAAGAAATTTTTTCTATAAAGATGCTCTATGAAAAATAAATCTGCCTACTGTTGTCTGTTCCTCCAAAGAATAAAACTTAAGACTGCTGTGGCCCAATTTGACGTCTTAAAATCTTCTCTGGCCCACCCAAACATTTCATTTCTCTTTAATCCTTTTGCCAGCTGATGGCTTCGGCTCTGCTTTAACTTTCCTTGAAAAGATATGGTGTCGTATTTCATAAGACATGATCTCATGGTTTTGTTTCATTTTATGTTTCCTTTTTAAACTTAACTATTTTACAGTATTTGCAAACTAAATTGCAAAACTGATTATTAAATAACTTATTTTACATGAATCACTCAAATGTCCACCAGGGGGCCACAGCCCACACTGTAGGAATCACTGTGCAGTTTTACCAGTGCTGCTGCTGGCAGCTCTGAAACAAACTTATGACCAGATATTTTTCTGTTTTCAGTTCTTTGCCTTGAGGGTTCTGGGGAGGTCAATCCATGGCTGACAGTGTTCCAGTGTGTGTTTTTCTATCCACGCATGCCTTCACTGTGTTGGCAGTATCTTTGGGAATTTGTTGCCAATCAGATGGTATTGCATGGTGGATCAAAATCTGACAGTACTTTTCTGCATTCATAATTCCATCAGTTGTAACAAGATCTCCAACACCACTGGCTGAAATGCAGCACCATACCATGACAGAGCCTTTGCCATGTTTTACAGATGGCTGTAGACACTGTTGTACCTCTTCTGTTCTATTGACTGATTTAAACCAAAATTCAATTTGGGTTATTCACTCCATAAGACCTGTTTCCATAGATTTTTAGTCCGGTTCTTGTGTAATTTGACATACCTCAGCCTTTTCTCCCGGTTTCCAGTTGAAAAGCCACCCTTCCACTGAGACCATTTCTGATGAGGATAGGGTGAACAGTAGATGGAGCTGATGAAGAGTCAGATGCATTTCTCAGGTCCTGTCAAGTCTTTGCTGGATTCTTTCCTCTTTAAGGAAATTACTTTCAAAAACTGTTCATCTGCTGTGGATATTATTTTAGGACTGCCACTTCTTTTATCCTCCACTTACAAGCTATGTGTTTTTGTGATATGCTGCTAGTAACAAAGTGCCCAAAGATAGAAAAGAACAAATTTAAAATTGTAAGTCTGTTATGTGTAAAACAAAAAACACAGATTCATCCCTTGAGTTTGGTGCCTTTTTAATGTGTGAATGATTCTTCATAGGTCAGTGTTATGTGGTTTAACAACAAAAATAATAATAATGAACTGAAAAAGCAGTCAATGTCCAAAGAAAAACTGAAAAACCTTCAGAAAGCCTGGAGAACTACTGCCCAAGACCACTTGAAAAAATTACAATACAGTTGGGCTCCTTGGAAGCAAAATCTAAAGAAAGGAGGGGTTAGCTCGAGTCTTTTGCACAGTACTGTATTTCAGTTCAAACAGATCCAGTATGCGGTCCTCCTCTTACTTTAGGAGTCCGTATAAGTTGCAGGGGGAAAAATGTTAGGAGGTCCTAAGTAGAACAAGTTCTAAGTGTGGATTTACAATCAGGTTTCAAGTCTTGGCAGACGTGCTTTCTTGAGTTTTCAACCCACAGCTTTTCTTGAATGGTGGGGATTAAATTTTTATTTAAACACACTGAGGGCAGCTGTGAGACGTGGTTTCCAAAATCAAAGCTTTAATAACTACCAGTACAACGCACGTGTGTGTTCCTGAGTTAAGTGACTGAATCCCTGGACCACAGCAGCCTCTAGTGGCCGCCCTACAGAACTGAACCAAGTCTGAAGTGTCACAAGTCATCAATGAGGGAGAGGAAAGGTGGGTTAAACAGTTTATTGAATTGATTTTTGCTGTTCAGAACTGTTTGTCATCAATGTGTAGAGAGAAAAAACTAATAAAGAGGGGAGCAGAGAGTGAGAAAAAAAAAACTATCAACATGATTAAAAATCATAAACATAAAATTGGCTTATGCACAACTTCCCACCCTCCCCTATGGAAAAAAAGCAACTCTTGCCGAATGCTAAAATACTGTATGGGGGCAATTTAAAATGTAGCAACATACAGGGACTAACTGCTACTTAAAGAGAACTGAAGAAAAAAAAATATGCAGCTAGTTGTTCTTACAAAAGGGGAGTTACACGAGAAATAACAACACCACACCAGACGGTTTCAAGGAGGCAACAGTAAACTAGAGACATCAAAGTAGATTCTCACCAACCAGCTGCTGCTCCTTTAGTCAGCTGTTACTAACATTTCCCCAAGGGCGGGACCTCGGTTCAGGGAAACCTCAAAAAAAAGGGGTTCAGTGCATACCTTCAAAAATAATCAACTTATGATTCAAAGTAGTAAGAAAATTGCGCCGTTTAGACCAGTTTTTCGGTCGTCTGCTTTTAGATTTAAGAGACCAGGTTAGGTTAGGTTGGGTTGGGGGTTGGGGGGGGTGCGCTACTAGATTACATATGAAAACATAAAAATAGCAAAGGGGGGAGTATGGAGCCCCTAGAGTCCTGCAACGTTTTTTTTTTATTTTTTATCTTGTCTGCACGAGGTAAATAACTCCTGCACAAAGTAAATAACGTATACAGGAGGTAAATACCTTGCACAGGAGGTCAATAACTTGTGTGCACACAATAATATCCTAGCGTGGCACTTTAGGGGCTCCGTTGATTGTATGCTAACTTCTACCATAACACCAAATTATTATCCTTGTGCAGACAATTCCCCGATATGCACCCCTCGTATCATGGCATGCTCCAGGATAACGTCACGAATGATATGACATCTAGCACCATTAAAAAAAAACAAAAACCAAACCAAAAAGAAAAGGAAGTATATGCGGGGTGGAAGAAAGAAACAAAGAGTGCGTTATACAAGTCATAGGCTAACATATTCAAACAGCGACAGCGAAATGATGGATATTAAACTGCAGGGATATTTCTGAAAATTAAATACAAAAAACACAAAATTTCAATAAAGGGGTGGGGAGAGATGAGAAAATAAAGCCTTGCTAAAGAGTAACATCATGCTATAGTGTTTTAAATATTGGCAGCAAAACAACCCACGGGACAGGCTAGCTCTGATACGCATGGCTGGACAGCTAAAAATGATTAAAATTTAAAAAGTGAATTTAAATTTGAGATGCAGGGAAACAAAGCAAAGCTCTGGCATGTTGGTTTCCAGTCTGTCGTAACAGAGAAATTGTGCAAAATGTTTGTTTTTTTTTGTTTTGTTTGTTTTTGCCGGTGTCTGATTAGGTCTGTACGGACGTGCTGTTTTTCCTGAGACTTAATGGTTGCATGAGCCTCGTTTTGAGATGAAATAATTATTTTCTGATGCAGATTTTTACTTGGATTCAAAGAAAACAAAATAAAAGCAGGAAGCTCGAGGCAGGCGACTGGAAATATTCTTTAAAACTGTCAAGTATTTGCCCCTTTCAACTTTTAAAGTCACGTTACAGGCACCTCCTGCTTGCTTTTATATAGTTTTTGTTTCGCAAAGCTTATGTACACCGAGGATACTCAGGCCCAAGCGCTCCCTACATGCAATGCAAATATTAGTGTTCCTTTGGTTATAAAAAAAAAAAAAAAAAAAACTACATGCATCTCATTCTTTACAAAAATAAAAGTATAGAAAATTACAGTTAAAAATGATCTGAGAATGCTTCTTCCAATGTGTAAAAAACATCACTTGTCATTAGTAATATATTCATATGTATTATCTTTTTTCCATCTAAATTGTATATTAAAACTATCATCAAATATATTCTTTTTTTTCTTTGTACTTCTCACACAGTTAATTCATTTTTCTTTTTCAACGTTAGTACTTAATAATTAAAAATGTCCAACAATATATCAGGAAAATGTTAAATAGCAAAAACCCTTCAGTGGAGGGACTTTTAATTTTTTTTCTTTCCCAAATTTCCTTCAAAGATTTCACGTAGCTCCTCCTGATAGGTCTGCATAGCGTTGTGTACGTGTGCATGTGAACATTTACAAGATTATAAACTCTCTTCTTTTGAAATGGTACAACCTAATGTGGATGCATCTTTTAGTTTGGGTCCCTGTGTTGCAGGAAACCTAAGTGCTTTGAGAATGCACGGGCTCGAGGGAAATTAAGGAAGAAGTCAGGCTGGACAGTGGAGGCATGTCAGCTGTCTAGGACTATGTAATACTTGGCCAACCAATCACTCATTAGCATATGGATTTACCCTTGAATGCCCCATGTGTAAATTCACAAATCCCATTTCTTCATTTTGTTAGTTTAACTGCACATCACAGATTAAAAAAAACAAAAACAACAAAAACACCCTCTATCTGACATCAACCATAACACACTGGATTGAAGTAAAAAAAAAAAAAAAAAATGCCAAACTGCAAATGCATACCCTCTCAACTCTTTTCTCTAAAGTGATAAATTTAAAATCGTACATTAATTCCGGGCTAGATGTGTGGCCACATGTTTTACGCCTCCACTTGTCCTGTCTTTATCTTCCACCTGCTCACCACAGTCCTCTCTCTCTTCTCTTTGTCTCTCGAGGTCGGTGCAGCAGAGCAAGTGTACCTCATTCAGACGACCATTTGGCCGGGCAATTCACGCTGAGCAGGAAAACTGGCCATTTCTTTTAAAAAAAACAAAAACACAATCCATCGTCTGTCAAACCAGCGCCTTTAAGATCCAGAGTACCATATCTGCCCTAAAGCTATTGTGGTATAACATAACTAAAGTACAAACTCCCAGCCTGGTGGGAAGGGGGGGGGGGGTAATTTTTCTTTTCAATCTAAAAAACATCAAGTCACACATCCTTAAAAATCATTTTGCAGTGAAAGAAAACAAAAAACAAAACAATAAAAAGGCTAGCAGCCAAATTGTTGCCGAGTGTTATTTTACAAAAAACAAACAAACAAAAAAGAAAAAAACAAAGTTGTGCATAGTAGCCTGAATCTCCTCCCCGTCCTCTGCATGTCTTGGCACGTGACATGAATGAGGTCTTGGTTTGTAAAGTCCAAGAGAAATGTCACGCTTGAAGAAGAGTGTCTTCGGCCAGCAGGGAGGAGGGATGCACTGGTGGCTGCGTGAGGTTATCTTGATTGGAGATTAGTTTCCTGCAGGATGATAAAACAGTCATTCACCCCGTTTGTACTTAAAAGGTCATTTGACATGTAGTCCTGAGTGATGTGTAGATCTGAATCAGTCAAAACGACTAAGAGGGACATATTCAAGCTTCGTGAACATCTCACAATACAGAAACACTAAAATATTCCATTTACAGTGACAGACAAACACAAAGATGCAAACTCTTTAGATCAGGAAGCTAAAAAAAAAAGGATCAACTTATCAATTAAGGTCACCTTCATGCTAAATCATGAATTAAAATGCCAAATATCTAGATTTGATGTTTTTCTTTGCTTTGCATCACTGTAAACTAAATATATTTAGGTTTTTTACATAATAAGACATCTAAAGACAAATCCGTTTTTATTTTATGGACTAATAATAGGTGTTAGTGTGCTAGTGTCTCTGAGAGTGGTTGGTATACCTGGCTAACTCCGTGTGGTCAGCTGAGCAATTAGCTCGGCACCCAGTTGTGAGCGGAGCCCTGCGTGCTAGCTGGCCCCGGGTACCCTTGGCCTCCAGGCAGCATGGGGTCAAAGTTGAAGTCGAGGCCATCTCCATCCATGAGGTCACTGTTGATTATGTAGTCCACATCGCAATCCAGGTTTTCAGTGAACATATCTATGTCCAAGTCTGTAGGGAGCCGGTCCTGACTGGTGGGAAGGAAGGAAGGAACTCCGAACTGACTCAACCCTGGTAGGCTGGCGGCAGGATTTGCCACAGCGATGGGCCCCCCGTGTTGCGAGCCTACGGCTGGGACAGTAGCGTGCTGGGCTTTGAGGACAGGGAGCTGTGACAGGTCCTGAGACATACCTGAGAGGATCATCCCCAACCCCATCTGAGAGTGATGCTGGTGTTGCTGCTGTGGAGGTGGAGGCTGCTGCTGCTGCTGCTGTTGCTGGTGGTGAAGGTGATGCTGCTGAGGCTGCATCTGAGCCTGCAGCCCAATGGGTGCCACGGTGTTTGGCTCCAGCCCCTTACCCAACCTTACTCCTGCAACAGATGTGCCCAAACCAATCATGCCCACCCCTCCAGGATTTGGCATGATGGGCTCCACTTGTGCCATCAGGACATCACTGGGAGGAGGGGAATCAGAGGTGAGCAGCGCCTCCAGGCTGGAGGGTACATGGGTGCTGTAATGGCTGCTCCCACGAGAGCTGGAGGTGGACATGGGGTTGAAGAGGGAGCTGCTGAAGGTTGTCGGTTCTTTGCTGCTGGGTCCACAGGGAGATACAGAGGTTGGGGCAGTGGTGTGGGTGGGGGCCTGAGGGAGGCTGGATGACTGCAGCTGATGGAAGGAGGGGAAGCTGGAGCCTCGAGGCAGCAGAGTAGAGGCAGAGGGCAGGGGAGTGGGAGGTGCTGGCGGGGCTGTGCTGGGACTGGCCCCTCCCTGCTGTCCGGTCATCAGAGTGAGGCCATCGATCAGGTCCAGCTCTTCCATGAGGGTCTCGGTGAGAGTGGGGGTCAAGCTGCTGGCAGCGTATCGTCCCAGCAGTCCATCATCGGGCAGGTTGTCGTCATCCTCCTGGCCGGGAGCAATGGGGGACAGACGTCCACTCAAGGTGCTAGCATTAGAGCTTGTACGCGGGCGGAAGGTGGTCCACATGTCCGTATCGTCCAGGCTGCCACGGGACGAGGGACTGCTGCTGTTCACCCCCCATTTGGAGAACTGCTGGGACGAGTTAGGGCTGTCTGCGCCCGCTGAACCTGTAGTGCTGTCAACCTGCAGCACCCCTCCTGCGCCTCCCAGGCCGGCCGCTCCTGCCTGCTTCTTGGTCTGCTTGGCCCTCATGCGGCTCTTCAGCAGCTTACTGCTGTTGTCCATGGAGGCAGCCCGGCGGCGGGGTGCTTTGCCAGTCTTCCCTCCTTCGGGGTTGAGCATCCACCAGGAGCTCTTTCCAGTCGACTCATTGTGTACCCTCAGGAACTTGTTGTGGAGTGATAAATTGTGGCGAATTGAATTCTGAAGACCAAGAGACAAACAAACAAACAATGAAGGGTTTGCTGGTTAAGCTTGAGAAGAAACACTGGAAAAGCAAGTCCTGAATTAAACCTATGGCAGAATTCAGCAACTGGCAAGTGAAGAAAAGCTTTTTAAACCCATATTTTGGGGCAAAGTCAGAAAACTTAGAAATACATAGAAAGGTAACTATTTCTAGATGTAGATGATTTTTTAAAACCATACAGTGCTAATATGATACTGTTTAGTTACAAAAATGTGAAGAATTTTTGTGCTTTTTCACTGAAATCTGTAAACGGCAATGTACATGCAATGACAGTAAAAAGAAGCTACTGGGGCACCAGTTGAGCTCACTGGGTTGAGCAGGTGACCCGTACACTGTACGGCTAATGCAGAGCTGTGGGTTTGAATCTGCCCCGAGGCCATTCACTGTGTGTCTTCCTCCCAGCTTTTTTGTTTTGTTTTGTTTTTTCCTGTCCTATTAGTATAGGTTAAAGTTTTTTTCTTGTATTTGTTTAATATGTTATATATTTTTGCTTTATCGTTCATATGCTTCTGACTGGTATCTATACTTGGATACTTGTGAATCTTTGACTTCCTTATTGAGGTTTTGCAGACGTGACGTTAACTTGTCTGTGATTCTGGATGTGCGACCATCATAGTGACAATATAGGATTAAGTGAGTAAGGCTCATGTCACACAGGCCTAGAGACTGGTCCACAACAAAGCAAAGCAAAGCAAAGACGAGTATTCCCCAATCATGACAAGTGGTTGCTGGAAGCTGATG
Source organism: Cichlasoma orientale (assembly GCA_034780415.1). Classification (NCBI taxonomy): domain Eukaryota; kingdom Metazoa; phylum Chordata; class Actinopteri; order Cichliformes; family Cichlidae; genus Cichlasoma; species Cichlasoma orientale. Next base: position 1,093,943 of record JAVDPK010001620.1, on the reverse strand, counting down.
GCAGTCACAGGCAAAATGATTGCTACAGCCCCAGTCAGTCACCCCCTGGCAACTACCTGTTGCAAGAGAAAATTGACAAAAACCTTCTTGTTGCTTTGGTCACTCGCAATTTGCTGCAGTCCTAGTTTGAATGGAATTGATGGACATGTCTACAAACACTGGTCAGCTACTCTCCAAGCTGTAGTGAAAGTGAAAAGTGCAACACAAACCATCAAAGTAAAAACTGTCTCAGTGCTGCAGGCAACATGTTTCAAAGGGGCGCAACTTTTACTTTAAAGGCAAACCTTCTCCATTTTTGGCTTGCATCACACTTTATCAAATTGTACTGCCACTTGGCTAGTAGTAACCGTGTTTCTCCAGACAAACGTGAAAAAATATAGGCAACCGTGGCAGTCTGTTAGCGACCAAAGCAATCACTGGGATGTTTTTGGTATGGCACCTTCTTTGCAACCAATTTAACCCAGTGAGAATGAGCAACCTCCAGTAACCACTGCGAACCAGGAGGGGAATACACATTTCCCTAGCAACCAGTGGTTGTATCATGTCCTGTATGGTGGACAACTCTAAGCAACGTACGCATGACGTCAGGAGAGAAACCTTAACACTGCCTGTAAATACCATCCAGGGGTTTTCCTGCCCACCAAAAGGAAAATAAGCAGACCTGTGATTAATAAAATGGTTATTCATTTTTTCCTAGTTAATTAACTCAAGTTTAATTACTTTTTTACTAAGATGGTCAAAAATGGCTGATATAATGAATGAACTTAAATAAGGTAACACAGACTCTTTGCCTTAACTTTATATGCAGTCTCCCCCAAAGGTCCATTTTATGCCAGGAAAAACTCCTATTGCAGATGAAAATTAGCCTGGCATACTTATATGATGGACCTATGTGCTTGTGTTAATTAATGTGTATCTTGCCTTTTAAAATAAAGGAACCATAAACATGAAACATAAATTGGGCTGTATTTACAGAGATGAGCTTGAATTGTCTGCAGATGAGGCCCTCACCTTCCAGCCTGCAGAGCTGTTGCTGTCTCCTTTGTCTCTGAAGTAAGGCACTGTTTTCACCATCCACTCATAGATCTGAGCAAGGGTCAGCCTCTTCTCAGGTGAGTTCTCGATGGCCTGGCTGATCAGGTCCGCATAGCTCTGGTTCCCCCACGCGTTTCGACGCGAGGATCCTTTGCGCGGCGTCGCTCCGGCTCCGCCCACGACCCCACCCTCCACCGCCGTCACCGCTGCTTTCTCGGGCTCGGACGCGATTTGCTGCGGCTCCGGCTTGTCCTCGTCGGCGGGCGGAGTCCCGGCGGCGGACTCAGTCCCGTCCGCCCCCTCCGGCTTGACAGCCGAGATGTCGGGCCTCGGCAGCGGCCACGTGCAGGAGCGAGGTCTGCTCTGCGGCTCAAAATCTGGGTCAATCGCGGGCACCGGCGACTCCTCCATGGCGGTCCTCTGAACTTCCACTCAACCACAGAGACGTGTTCAACTTAAAACATTTAAAGTTTAAAAGGTAAGTTTGAGCCGGTGATACCTTAAAAAAAAAGGACACAGATACACGCTCTTAAAAAAAGAAAAACAAACACAATATGCTTCACCCACTGCGGGGGTGTCAACCGAGGGGCCTAGAAAAGAGACGTAATAATCTGGACACGCCAATAGCCTCGGTTAATCCTCAGATTGGAGATTAGGGAACCCAAATAATCTCCTTAATAGCAACTATCATAAACCTTCAGATTTATATAGAAATAAGAAGGGCTGGGGCGGGAGTCTCTTTGTTTGAATGAAATCAAAAACAACAGCGGCAGAGTGGCAACGAGCACCAAAACATCTGGACCTACACAGGCGGGCTCATCTGGAAATTAATAAGAAAAAAAAAAGAATTTGTATGGCTACAAGTACAAATTAAAGCCTTTCCTACACATGAACACCTATTTAAAACAGTTTTACCTATCTTTAACTTTTAAGGAGACACTAGAAATATGTGGGTGAAAATGTAATTATTTAATCTGTAAACTTACACGTGAAGTTTTACTGTGAAACTATGCGGTCTGCATGCGGGGATTAGTTAGCTGCGGTTACAAAGAAGCTTTCTGACTGTTCTTGTAAACAACGGGCTGTCTGAGCTCTCCACAAGACCAAAAAAAAAAAAGAAAGAAAGAAAGAAGGAAAACAATCAAAGTTTATTTAATAAAAAGTCCCACAGACAGCCACTAACCGGTGCGATTTACTCAAAGTGAGGATGCGCAGCGGCTGATCGTCCGAGTCGGCGTTTTGTTTCAACAACTGCCCCGAGACGCTGGTAGACGCCTCTGTCTGGGTTCCGCGGTGAAAAACAAACCTCCAGTGAGGAAAAGATGTCAGTGATGGCGCTTTCGGGGTCGTTTATGAAAGTAGAGAGATGATAGAAATGTGCAAAGAGAAGTCCGCGCCTCAGGTCTGCACGGTCCGCCACAGTGCGGTCGGGCGCATGTCGCCATCTGCCATGTTTCCCCACACTCCAGCCGCGGCACACGATGCTCGAAGAAGCGGGTTTAAAAAAGCCCCCTCGACCGCGGCTCGTAACTCAGCCGACCCTCGTCCTGTAGTGTCGCTAACCAAGCCTCGCAGCTTCTTCTTGGACGCTGGGTGAAGCTGGGGTCGCCCGCAGTTCTGTCGGCTCCCACTCGCCGCACTTTGAAAACAGCAAATAGCCTCCGTAACGTTAGCCGCTTAAGCTCCTGCTACTCCAGAGTTTACAATCCGTGGAAAAGTCCGCAAAAAGCCTCCGATAACTTCCTCCAAGTTGCCGTTTCTGGTCCGCGCTCACTTTTGTAAAACTTCCTGTCGTTGTGTCTGTACAAATATTCACTCCTTCGGGATCTTTTCGAATTGTTTTGTTTTGTTTTGACTCGAGGCGAAGACTCCCTTCTGACGTCTGTTTACCACTGTCAGGCAACTCGCTCTGCGCCTGCGCACAATGGAATTCTGGGAAGGGGAGTCCTGTATGTGGCAGACTGTTCCGGCGTAAACAGCAACATGTACCTGTGGTGGAGCATTATGTAACAGTTTATGAAACTGTCCTAAGTACTCTTAGGCCATTTAAGGTATTACCGGTAATTAGAGACACGAGACAAGAAAATACTGCAAAACTACACACTTTCCTGAAACAAACTAACAATAATAATAATCTTAAAGTTTAATGGTTGCTTCTACTCTGGGACAGATTAGAGAATCCCCTGAAGATCATAGTTTACTTTAAACAATATTACTGGACTTTGAGATATTTTGGTTTGTTAAATGTGATATTAATTAATATAAATGTATATTATTTTAATTTATTGTATTTATTTATTTTTTTGGTTTCTAGATTAGCTGCTTTGTTATATTGCATACGGAGCTGTATTCTAATTTAAGCAATTTTGTTAAAGGATTTTTTTTGGGGGGGGGGGGGGGCTTTATCTTGTCTTTTTACCCTGGATATGAAAAGATAATATTTTATGGTATTTTATAAATAATGATTAATTAGCATTTTGTGCACTTAGAGTAAAATATAAACAAAAAAAAACAAGACCTATAATTTTGGCATCCTGTGTAAAAATATGCCAAATCAAACATACGGAGCTACCTGTTGTGGCTACTACAGCTAAGACACAATTTTACACAAGAACACAGAGCCACTGGGTTCATAAGTAAATCAGAACCTACCTCAAGTGTATTAAAATGATCACATTTGGCATTTAAAGACAAGAAATGGAGATGGTGCAAGAGGCTCATGATGTTTAACAAAGGCCTCAGGCCAGAGTTAAATGCAGAAATCTTGTTGAATTATCCAATGGGCAGTGTTGGCTCAGGCCACACCACATGGGGGCCCACCAAAGGTCATTCAATCCCTCCATTTCACATGTTGGAGTGTCCTCACACAAGATGCTGCCCCCGATGCGTCCATCGCAGTGTGAGATGAGCACTTAACATGAACTTAAAAAAGGTTTGTATGAATGTGAATAAGTGAATGAGGTTTTTAGTGTAGAAGCGCAGTAGTAAAGCATTAAATGGCAGCCAATTAAAATTTAGGTCTTAATGCTCTTATTACCAAAACCATAGGTGTATTTATTTATTATCATAGCAGAATAATATATTTGGAATATTCGTGTAGTCCATGTTATAAATGGAACAAAAGGAGATGGTCAGGCAGACAGACAGAGATCCCCCTGGAGAGGAGAGGCGGAGACAACAACAGGTGTGTGAGGACAATTACATTAAAGATCATGAAAGAGCTACTCTATTTTCTGTTTAAACTTCAAGACTTTTAGTGAAGTTGTAATGTGATGGTTACTTTTTGTAACTAACAACACAAATGTCATTTACAGGAAATGACAGAGCAGGCTGCATCTGCTATGGAGACTTAGAGCTTTTCGAATGCAGGGGGAACTCCTGAAGACCTTCTATGAATCTGCGGTGGCATTGGCCATCTTCTATGGTGTAGTCTACTGGGGCAGCAGTATCTCCTCTGGGGACAGAAAAAAAAACTGAACAGGCTGATCAAGAAGGCCAGCTCTGTTCTGGGACGCCCTCTTGACCCGGTGGACGTAGTGAGTAACAGGAGAATGGTGGCTAAACTGTTATCCCTGTTAGATAACACCTCCCACACCATGCAGGTCACTTTGCCAGCACTGAGAAGTTCCTTCAGTGACAGTCTACTGCACCCACAGTATGCAAAGGACATATTTAATAAGAACAACTTTATTGACATAGGTCATCATACCATCATCATAGCCAATAATTCAATTCAGGACAACACATCTTCTCCTTGACAGTGATATGTGCAGGATTACATCATCTCTGGTTTACAAATAAAGCCAGAACCCCCACCGTTTTTCTTGCCACTGGCTTTAGCATCTCTGTCTGGCCATATTAGGGTGAAACCACGTAGATCCACATTAGAGTCTGAGATGTTTTGGTTCAGCTATGTTCCAGTAAAACTGCACTCACTGTATACTTTCCGAGTCTTCACCAATATCTCCAGCTCATCACTTTTGTTGGGCAGAGAGTTGACATTTCCCATGATGACTTTTGGCAAAAAGGGTTTATAGCTCCCCATCCAAGCCTTCACCTTTGCACCAGCACGGCAACCACAAGAAACACCCCTTTATCTCAGCTGGAATAGGGTGGGATCGTCCAGATTTGCTCTTGAGTAAACTCTTCTCTCCACAGAAGTATCCATCAGTAATTGACAAAACAAAAGAAAAACAATAAAAATAACTCAATACATATTGTCTGTATATAAATATATGTGTGCTCTGTTCACTCTGCTGCTGTAATAATGTGGATTTCCTAACTGTGGGACTAATAAAGGCTATCTTACCTTTTCCACTGAGGCACAGTGTTCTCTATGATTACTGTAGGGTATATGTCTAATTATTTAAGACAGAAAAAATAGGCTTGAGCCTGTTGAACATTTGTATCTAGAGGTCTTTAACTAGATGATCCAGGCATGCCACAGGTGTGCGTTTTAACCACCAGGACACCCGATGCTCTTTGTGCTCAGTAACACTAGGCTCACGGTTGGTAATCCAGTTTTCCTTCACTAGATTAATGCTTTAGTCACGGAAGCCTGCTCTCATAGCCTTCTTCAGGCCTTCTGTGAGCTGGTTCCACGTAATGTTTCACGAAGACTATAAGACAGTATGTGGATGAAATGTAAGAAAATACTAATAAATGGGCATAAGCTCAGGAATCCCTGTGTTACAGCTGTCAAGATATTAAACGGCCTATAAGAATGTAGCTTAAAAAATGTAGAGTAGGAAAAACTGCCAAGAACAGAATGAGGACACGTATACATATAGTGGCTCCATGGTGCAGCGGTTGAGTTACCGGACTTAGATGTAAAAGATCCCCAGTTTGAGACGACACAAACCCAGCCTTAGGGGTTTCACAAGCCAGAGTACTCCTTGTACTGCCTGGATAAATGGGAGGGTTGTGTCAGGAAGGGTATCCAGTGTAAAATCTGTGCCACATTAAACACGTGGGGACCCCTGGGGAAATAAGAGAACTGTCAAAAGCAAAGAGGACATGTGGCATCTTTACAGAAGGAAGGGCCAAAGTTGTTCTTTATCCTTTGGTGAAACATTTCTATCCCAAGTGGTCTATTCCAGGGTGTCCCCATCCATAGGGCATGAGGGTTTACTAACTGAATAGAACAGAATAAGGACATGTATAAATGTAGTGGCTCCATGGTGTAGCGGTTGAGTTATTGGCCTTCCATGCATAAGATCCCCAGTCTGAGACTGGGAAAAAACACAACCCCAGCCTTAGGGGGTCACAAGCCAGAGTACATCATTTTAGCAGAATTCCAAAGACACTTCATGGTGGTTTTTCCTTTAATGTGTCACCCATCTGACTCCTGAAGTGACTATACATAATGAAGTATAGATACAGAAGTAGTTTTTTTTAAAGAAGACTTGACTATTGGACTCCACCATGCCTTTCAGATGGCGTTTTCTGTATTTTGGCCTTTGTGTGACAGGTGAGTAATGAGCACTGAAAGTACATGTAAATTAGGAAGTGAGAAAAAGCTTACATTAGTCCACCATTGTTTATTAAAAGCAGGTACATTAGCCCATCTGAATGGTTCATGCTTTCACCTTCACATACCTTTTTTTTTTTGTGGTAATCCTTTCTCATTTTGAATACTTGTGTGGCTTCCTGCTCATTGTGATGAAAAGTAACACACCCCACCGATACTGCACTTAATCTCCAGCTTTAATGTTTGTCTTTAAATCCTGCGCCCTTCCTCATTAGCTGAGTCATGACTCAGAAGAGGCTGGTAAAAGGCTTCCTGTATAAAATGCTTCAGTGGCTCCAAGTGTCTGACAGCCAGGTGCAGACAAAGTTTGTCTGCCGCTCTGCTATGACTAACTCTCTGTAAATGCACATGCTGCAGGATCAACATGTGCAATCAACATGTCGATTAGCTCTTTCTGTGCCTGGTTTGTGCACCCTTTAACCCAGAAAGCAGACTCTGGATGAGTGTTTGTGATCTGTTTTTAATTCACTTTAAACAAAACTAATTCTTATAAATCAGTTGTAATTTAGTTTTTAGAAGTTAAGGCCTCAATGGGGACTTAAAACAAAAAGCTGAAAGCAGCAGAAAGGCCATGAGAATGCACAGGAGAGGGGTCGGAAAAAGCTCCCTATATCACGGTCTTATTTTATCCCTTCTGTTTTAATTGCTTGGTCCACTGCCACGCTCAGTATTATGCAAGACTAAAATTTGATATCCTGGTTGAGCAGGAAGTTTCACAGTCTATTAAAAGCTTGAAGTGCATTTTGTCTGAACACCCTTCCTCGGCTGTCAACTGTTAATTGTCCTGAAGTTAATTTATATGAGTTCAACTGATAACGCCATATGGAGTGGCAAATTAAACATTGCCATTGATGTTAAATTAGTGCAGTTTTGCTTCAGAACTCTGATATATCCCACAATATTGATGCTCCAAGTTGACGATAGAAAAAAAAATGAATCAATGCCTTGATGGGGGTTAAATAATGTGGATTAGTAGAGTCCAAGCTCTTCAGCAACAGCTTTGTGACCTTTTAGAGCCTGATGAGCATCAATAACTTTTCCTGAAGTCCTGAAAGAGCTTCTTTGTTCATGCTGATCTCCATGTTGTGAAGATCAGACAGATCAAAACACCTATTTGTACTGTAATAATTTCACCTTCAAACTCTTAATCTGAGAGATTTACAAACTTTTGCCCCTCAATTTTGTAATATTGAATCATTTCCCACCCAATAAAACAAAACAAAAAAAAAACTTTTAGACTTGTGGTAAGTCTCAGGATGCTTTGGGTCATATTTATGTTTATATATATATATATATATATATATATATATATATATATATATATAGAGAGAGAGAGAGAGAGAGAGAGAGACTTACAAACTGATAAATTTCACTGTTTAAAGCAAGTTTCCTTGATGTTTAAGCTTTTTTTTAAAAAGTAAAATCCTCAGTCTTCCAATAAAGATCAATCAAGATCACAGATATAATTTTTGATAGAGATTTGCATGTTACTACAAGACCTTGAAAACTGTGTTCCTGGGTGTTTTGTGACCACAGGAATAATGAGGAAGACATCTCAGCCAGTAGATCAGCAGATAACAGAAACCACACAGTTTTCTTCTTCAAATATTAACACCGAGTCAGGTTTTGTTTTGGTGCCAGACTCTGAGTGTGGTCTGCGATCGTAGACTACAGATAGTCTGGTTACTTACAATTAAGTAATTTTGGGCAGTGCTATAAACTGTAGTAGTAAACTGAATAGTTCAGCAATAAACTCAATTAAGTGCCATTATAATTATTATTTTTTGCTGGAATGTACTTGTTTTGTATTATATTGTGTCAGAATTTCTTACCATAGATACATAGTCACAGTAGCTTTTCCTAACACTTCTATAATGCAACTGTATTAATATCTATCAGCTGTATTAATATGGTTGAACATAGTTTTGTTTTGTATATTTTTTACTTTATTTACAAAACTAGGACAACAGTAGGACAGGACATGGACATACATCATACTGAAACAAGACAAACTGGGGATAATCAGGACAGACGGGGATATTAGGATGTGAATGAGTGTCTTCCACATTGTGAGTGACCATGTTAACCATGTTCTGACCTGCTCAAATGAAACAGGGAAGAAGGAAAACAAATAATAAAAAGCTTAAGAAAATGGATGCATGTTGTCAATAGTACTGCACAAAAGTCTTGAGCCACCCGTCTTTTCTTTATAATTTGCTTCCAATGAGCCAGACTTCCTTCTGATTCTTAGCAAAGCAAAGAACCAATTTTAAATTGTATCTGTTTTGTTACTAGCTGCCTGTCACAAAACAATATCATTTGTTCCCATCACTTTAACTGAATCTATAGTAATCTATGTGCCGCATAGCTGGGAAAAATAGGCCCATGCACTGTATTAACTCTGTTTGTTGTCACATGAAAAACAAAATATAAATATATTAAAAAAAAATTATAATTATGTGACCTTGGCTTTTGACCTTGATCTCCAGGAGTTGCTCTCTGCATAACGTCTTCAGATGGAGAATAATTGTGCAAGGTCAAGGTCAAAATCCTTCAAATATTTTCTTAGATACACTATATTGCCAAAAGTATTCAATCACCCATCCAAATCATTGAATTCAGGTTCCAATCACTTCCATGGCCACAGTTGTATAAAAGCAAGCACCAAGGCATGCAGACTGCTTCTACAAACATTAGTAAAAGAATGGGTCGCTCTCAGGAGCTCAGTGAATTCCAGTGTGGTACCACGATAGAATGCCACCTGTGCAACAAGTCCAGTTGTGAAATTTCCTTGTTACTAAATATTCCACAGTCAACTGTTAGTGGTATTACAACAATGTGGAAGCGATTGGGAATGACAGCAACTCAACCACAAAGTGGTAGGCCACGTAAAATCACAGAGCAGAGAAAAAACTTACAATCCCAACCTTGCTTTGGTCACAAGCTATCTGCCCATGAAGTTTGGTAAGTGTAGGCCGAACGATTCTTGAGTTATTGAGCGGAAACTTCAGTGGCCACCGCTCAAATGCCTGCCATGGGTCAAATAATATGTCCCGTCTTTCGACAGGCATATAAAAAAAATGCCAAAGATAACACAGTTTACAGGCATAAAATAACAGTGTTTTTGGATGAACAAGGTAGATTCCCAAACAGCTAGTAGCTGGAAACTTGACATATCTTGACATGGTGTACAGTGTATCCTCAAAAAAAAATTGTAGAAACTGGACAAGAGAAGGACGAAAGAAAAAGTGGCTGACCTATAAAACTATCTACAGCAGATGAAAAGTATCTGAAAGTCATGTCCTAAAGAAACAGGGAAAAAAATCCAGCAAAGACCTAACACAGGACCCAAGAAATGCATTTCATCCACCCTGCAATCCCATCTGGAAATCATCTGATTGGCAACAGCTTCATTTTTCAGCATGACAATAATCCCAAACACACTGCCAGTTACCTGGCACGCCTGGATAGAAAAACACACAGTGGTCATGGACTGGCCTCCCCAGAGCCTGGACCTCAACATTATTGAAGCAGTGTGGGATCATCTTGACAGAGAACAAAAGGGAGCCAACATCCAAAGAAGAGCTTTGAATGCCCTACAAGAAGATTGGAGAACTATTCCTGAATACTACCTAAAGAAATGACAAGAAAACTGCCTAAGAGAGTTCAGACTGTGTTGAAGAATAAATACCAAATATTGACTTTCCAAATACACCAAATATTGACTTTCAAGCTTGTCAGAATTGTACAAACTCTATGTAGAGTCAAAACAATGTCAAAACAAATATACTTTAATAAGACCAGCGTGTCCCAAAACAGACTTAAGAATTCCTTGAAATATTTTGCAGAACCTCTCCCCTGTCTTTTTCTTTCCCTTTTGTAACCTCCATTCGGTGAGTAACTGAACATAATTATATAAACACAGTCATTATTATTATCCTCATGGGAGTAAATGCAACCAGGGCCAGGCTTACATAATTTTATTAAGTTCTTTCTTTTCTTTCTTTTTTAAATTATTATTATTCTTTGAGTTAAAAAGGTCTAAATTAAAATAACCAATTAACTTCTAAAAAATAGTGCAATCTGTGAGTTTGGTATGTCCTCCTACATGCATAAACTATGTGGATGTTTTTGCAATGGGGTTAATATTTAGTTTTATTTATATAGCGCCACAACAAACAGTCACCTCAAGGTGCTCTATATTGTAAGGTAAAGACCCTACAATAATTAAAGGTTAGTAGTCACCATGTTGTTTGGTGTCTGGGGATGGGGAACCTTACACCAAGCTATAATTGTGCGTTTATTTTTATTTTTATTTTTTTTGTCTTACTTTTTCACATATCTATGGAGGGTCTCCCTTTGACCTGTACTAAATCCACTAGGAGGTGCTTTATCTTTCCCAATAAACTTTCTAATATGGACCTTGGCAAAGCAGCATCTGAGTGCAAATAACAATAAGTCGGGTGGCTGACAGATCACTACAGCAGCAAC
>JAVDPK010001620.1:1067177-1080953 GCA_034780415.1 Cichlasoma orientale | reverse complement strand
TTCCCCTATTTTGTATAGCCTTACCTAAAGAGTATTTGTGCCAAGTTTCAGACAATTTCAAATATAAATGACCGAGGAGTAGTGAATTTAGCAAAAAGTTGATGGATGCTGGACAGCTCGGTATCGGATAAGCTGCACTGACTGTCGTCTGTTGAGCTAAAAATAAACTAACAGTGACTTCTGTGAGCATTTTTGTTTAAAGTGTTTTTGTCGGAAAACATCTCCCACTGCTTTCCTTGCACAGCTATATCACAACAAGCTGACTGGTCAGTTTCAGTGATGCTCCTGGAACGATATTAATTATGATCTTAATTACTTCTGATTAATTATGATATTAAAACACCGCTGTTGTCATGTGGGCCTCATTTTCCACCATTTGTCTTAAATTGTTGCCGTGAAGTTTGATTGGATCAGCTCAGAGAAGGGAGGGGTTGCAGTGCTGTTGCTGGGCAAAGTACAAAGGTCAACATAAGTTGATCCGTACAAATAATAATCTGTCATTTTCCACTTGATCAAGGGGTGAGGCAGGGCTGCCCCTTATCCCCCCTCTTGTTTGCCCTGGCAATTGAGCCGCTAGCAATCACTCTGCATGAAGATGCCTTAATTAGTGTACTAAGAAGGAACTTAGAACATAAAGTGTCTCTTTACACAGATGACATGCTTTTGTATTTTTCTGAACCATTAAACATCTTGCCACAAGTATTAAGATTATTAGATGTATTTGGTAAAATATCAGGTTAGAAAATTAATGCACATACAAGTGAGCTTATGCCTATCAACACTGCAGCTAAACAGATCCCACTGACTTTATTTGCCTTTAAAGTTAAAAGTGTGGTCACAATACAGAAGATCCTTCTCGTTGAACAATCTATCATTGAATGCCCCTATAGCAAAAAAAAACAAACATGTTTAAGCCTTCCTTTGTAGATACATCTTTTAACTGCTCGGCCAAGACTGGATTGGTCCTTTTAAAGGATTTGTATAAAAATGTGTGTCTTTCGAACAGTTCAAGATTTCTGGCTGTCGATCTTCAAAATTTTCTCTGCTATATTAGAATTAACTGTAGAACCTCTTGGTGTTATAGGAATATTTGGAGTAGTACTACCAGAACTCAAAAATAACAGACAGGTCGCCTCATATCACAGTGTGTATGGCAACTGGTTAGAAAAATGCCCTTTTCTATTTTACCACTGACACTTTTCTGTGAATAACATATTTTAATGGTTTAACAAAGAACCAGGTGTTCCTTCTTTTGAAAATATTGACTTGACAGCTTTAAAAATGTCTGGGTGTGCTGTCCCTCAGAAACCTGTCCTTAGGGGAAGGGATGGTGCACCAAAAGACACAGTCAAAAATATTGTAATCACGATTGCAACATTCAACACTGCTTTCTGTTGATGACACATTTTTGGAACTTTTTGTCTCAGTTGGTTGGATTCAGAATAAATAATTTAAAAAATGTACAGTAGATGAGAGTCTGCAAAAAATTGTTTTAAAAACATTTATCTATATAAAGAAATAGAATAAGTAATTAAAAGAAAATGGAGTAAGTGCACACAAAATAGTAAATAGTAAAATAATTTTAATTGTTTTTAATTTTAACAATTGCAATTTTAACTTTGGTGATTCTTGATGCCTTCCGGAGGTGTAAATGTCTTTCAGGGTGGGCAGATATGTGTTGATGCACTCAGTAGACTTTATGGCTTGTTGTATTGCCTTCTTGTTTGCTGTGGAGTTGCTGTACCATGTGAGGATCCCATGTCAGGACACTCTCAGTGGTACATCGATAAAAGGTGACCATGTGATGTTGTGACAGACCATGTTTTCTGAGTGTTCTCAGGAAATAAAGTTGCTGTTGTGCTTTCTTGACCAGTTTGTGTTTATTGTCTATGTGAAGTCTTCAGAAATATGTATGCTCAAGAACTTGCTTTACTCTGTCCGCATTTATAAGAAGTGGCATGATCAGTTCTTTTGTCTTTTTGGTGTTCAGTGTCACGTTGTTATCTGAACACCAGTCAGTCAGTCTCTGAACCTCTTCTCTATAGGTGGTCTCATCACTGTCAGTGATCACTGTGGTGTCATCCACAAATTTAATAATTGCATTGGTGTCATGGCCTGGTGCACAGTAATGTGTGTGTATAGAGAGAAGAGAAAGGGGCTCAGCACACAGCCCTGAGGAGCCCCAGTGCTGAAAGACAGTGTAGTGGAGTCATGCCATCCTGACTGACTGTGGTCCTGAGGAAGTCCTGAATTCATCCGCAGGTGTTGTACTGGAAGCCGAGATTGGACATCTTGGAGAACAGTCTGCCAGGGAGGATGGTATTAAAAGCAGCACTGTAGTCCACAAACAGCAGCCTGGCGTATGATCATCGCCGTTCTAGGTGTACCAAGGTGGCGTGGAGTGCCGTACAGATGGCATCATCTTTCTATTTTCACTATAGACATACTGGTGACGGTCCAGGCTGAGTGGGAGAACTGCCTTGATGTGACTCAGTACCAGTTTTTTCAGGCACTTCATGATGACAGGTGTCAGAGCCACCAACCTATAGTCATTAAGACAAGTGACTGCAGTGTGCTTAGGGACTGGCACTATGGTGGACACCATAGGCACGGTGCACTGTGACAGGGATCGGTTAAAGATGTCAGTAAGAACTCCAGACAATTCCCCTTCACAGTCCCTGAGTACCCGACCAGGCACGCCGTCAGTGGCTTTCCGGACATTGATCCTCTGTAATGTGCGAGTGACATCGGCTAGTTGCAGGATGAGTGCCTGGCTGTCAGTGGGAGGCACTGGTGTGGTGGCTATCTGATGACTTACAGTAGGGTGATGTATCAGAGAGAGTAATGAGGAAGAGAACAGGGCTGTGTTTGTCATGTGGTGCCAGCAAAGCCATCTGCAGCTTAACGTGACAAAGACTAAGGAATTGGCTGCATACATGAGGACAAGTTACCTCTGTTTCCAACCATGGGGTCTGTGTGGAGACAGTGGAGGATTACACACTGACAATAAACTGGACTTCATTAGAAACACAGAACCCTTCTACAAAAATGGCCAAAGCCATCTCTATTTCCTGAGATGATTGAGGTCCTTTAACATCTGCCAGATGATGCTCAGGATATTTTACGAGCCTGTGGTGACCAGTGTCATCCTCCATGCTGTGGTGTGCTGGGGCAGGAAACTGAGGCCAGTAACATTGTGTGTGTGATTCTCTGACAGAGGTTTTAGAAAGAAGGATGTTGTCCAAGTTACAGTCTGTATAAGACAATCATTCACATCACACCCTCTCCATCTCATGCTGGACAGGAGTGTGTTCAGCCATTATGCACCACAGTGTTTTTTTTGGACAGTGATCTCAGTTTTGATAACCATATTAATAAGGTCACCAGAACTTCTACTACTACCACTTAAAAATATATAAGTTGAAAATTCGTATCTCAAACTGACGCTGGTCCATGCATTTAATATCAACCACGTTAGACTACTGTAATGCTCTATTTGCAGGACTATCCAAATCATCAGTAGGACAGGTTCAGAGTCCAGGGTCCTTAACATATATCTCCAAAAATGAAATCACTTCATTGGCTCGCAGTTCAAATTTAACATGTCACTTTACGTACCTTATTTTTTTTACTCATTTTTACTTATTTTTCTAGAGAGTTTACATTATCTAGCTTTCATATTTATATCTTATGTGAATGTCTGTAACAAAAAAAAACCCTCTCCCAGGGATTAATAAAGGATTCTGATTCAGAATAATTTCTCTTGTTATTATTATTGTCTCATACGCGCTCAGACTTCAACTCCCAGAAGGCTTTGCGGTCCTTCTCTGTGTTTACTACCAGTTGACATCCGGCGTCTTCCCGTCCATTAGCCTCCGATACCCAGAGTCAACTATAACGCCATCCATCTACACTCGATCATTTCCCCATGGAAAACGTTTCCCGCTGACTTGTCGATTCAACTGAATGCAAAATTGCATCGTTTTCATCAGATGCAGGTGAGGCCGACGGCACGGAAACGCTCCTTACGCTGTTAGCCTGCAGCTAGCCACGAACAGGAAGATTGGGCTAACACAACAGCAAATGCTAACATTAGCAGCAGCGGCTTGTTCCGTTCGCAGGTCTCTGTTTCGACATGTATCTGGGTGAAACTGTGGTTGTCGGTGTCTCCAGGCGAGACACCCCACCCCCTATCGAATGCACAGCTTCAGCTTCAAGTAAATTAATTAGCTGTAATGCCTGAATGTGATTTAGCCCGCTAGCATAAGGTTTAGCTAACTCTTGGATTAATCTTTAAAGCTCGCCGTAGCCTGACAAGCCAAGATTCTTTTTTTTTTTTTTTTTTTTGGATTAGTTAAATCACGGTGTGCTAAAACCTGGTTGATCAGTGTTTGTACAATACGGGCAAATAATCGGTCATGTGCAGTTTTGACCGATAGTGCTGTCATATTATCTGCAGCGTGAGCCTCACAGATTGTGAGCGTTGCAGTTTTATGGTGCCAGTTTTTTCACAGTGTTGGTGTTTGTGTCAGGGCTCTGGCCCCGTCTCCAGCTGCTGAAGCACACCGGTCCTGTCCTTTTTGCTCCCCGTCCACGGCCTTCCGCCTTGCTGAGCCATGACCACCCAGAGGGATCTTGATATGGTGAGTGAGGCTCTGCCACCTTTAAAAACACACAACTGAGGCGATGCTCTCTGTGTACTGAGGGCATCCTGCTCAACATTAATACATTTGATTATCTCTGTGACTGATGTAGGTGTTTGTGTGGGGGTGGGGTTGTTTGTGGATTAGCCAACATGCACAAACACTTAACTGGATAGTGACTGCTGTTCCTGTGAACACCATCTGTCTAATCTGAGTTAAAACGTTGGCCTACTTTCCTTTTAAGGTTTAGATGCCAATTGATTGCACCCTCTTATTACATCCTGCCCCTACCCCACCCAGCCACAGGAATGGACACAAAAGTAGAAGTTTCTGTTGGCTTTCTGCTCACATATTTCTAGTATTTTACAAAGAAAAGCTGGTAGTTATTTGCATGTGGAAAGTTTCAACCAGTAGATTTTCTGCTTGCAAAGTAATTTTACGTAGTTGATTTAAAAACATGCTTGTTTTAGTGCTTTTAATTCTGTATAATAAGGGAAGCAACAGTATCAGAAATTTTACCGGCAAAAAAAGCCAAATCAGAGGACGTTTATCAATTACACTGGCTGGCTGATGTCTGTCTGTTGTTTCACATAAGTTTTTCCCTGACTAAATGACTGGTTTTATTTCATTATTGTGTTGTGTGTAAAACAAGAATAGAATTATAACACACCAATAACAAAGAAGTACCTCATAACTTACCATGTCACCCTGTTTTGTTTTGTTTTTTCAAACAAACAAAGGCAAGAACTTTTAAACACAAAAATTATGAAACTGTTATTTCTTTATGTCACTATCAGCTCACCAAAACGCCAAATATCGTAAAATCTAGTTATTCTTAACTTTTCATACTTAGGGCAATACAAAGGAAAGCATAATTCACTCTCAGCTTCCTCCTAGATGTTTTTAAATCTGCCAACTTCAGGGTCACCAGGGATGAATCCTGTTTACTCTCGTGCAATCAAAGACCTTTGACTTCTTAAGTTTGCAGTAACATCACCCTCAGGACGCAGTGTTAAAAATAATGTGATGAAGAAATGATAGACTTAAATCAGATTTCTTCTTCTTTTTTTTTGTCTTGTAATGAAATATTTTCATAGCTGACTGGCTTTTTTTTTTTTATTTTAATGTTATAATTGGCCCACATTTTTACACTTAGATAATCCAAACTGAGTTCCCTGTGTGAAGATATACATGATATTTAAAGACAATTATTGGACATTTTTTTTGTCTTATGTAATTTTTTAATGACATTTATGAAGCCAGGCATTCACTTAATTGAAAAATAAGAGTTTTAAATTGCAGACATTAGAAGCACACATGATTCTTTAAAAAAAAAAAAAAAAAAAGTTGTCAGATGTTTTATGTAGGACAGTAACATCAGGTAAAACCTACAGGAGGCCAGAGTGTTATTTAATAGATCATCTCTCTTGGCAGCTATCCTGAAACTCGTGGCTGGCTGTGTTTTTAGGAAACTTGACCAGCATGAAGAATGGATAAGCCTTTGCTGTCCAGTTTAACCCTTAAAAAAAGTAGTCATAAATCTGTTTGGAAGACTTCCTTTTGGTTGGTGAGCTTCAAGGACTTTGTGATGCAGGATGTTGCCATGAGTGACCTGGCAGATTTGACTGTTGTTTTTGTTTTGTTCGGATGAAAGGGACGGGGACAAAGCTTGTTAATGATGACATGGGTATGCAACCCCACATTGAGGTTATTCAGTTCACAGGGGGATGGGAGGGCAGAGGACCACCGAGAGGAAAGGGGGTCGTATGTGTGTGGGGGGGTGTATTTGTAAACAGTTCAGAGAGCGGGGTTGTCCCTTCCTGACGTCACACCTCGTGGTTAAGTCTCTTTGTTCTCTCCTCTGTGATTTGTGAACCAAAGAAAGTTCATGTTCCACCTTTTTTAAGAAGCGCAAACGTGGGGGAAAAGTTCTCGCATCTGTCAGCTCTGAATCTGGAGAAGAGATGTCCCAGCAAAAAGATTTAGCTGATGGGCTCTGTATTGTTTTTTTGTTTTGTTTTTAACTGAAAAAATTCTGGAATGATTGATTAGAGATGAGACCTAAATAAGGATGAGTGACAGAGGTCCAAAATGGGCTGATAATTCAGTTAAGTTTCAATCCTGACCACGAGCTGACATTCATGCAGTCTAATGTAGGTGGAAAAATGAGACAAAAAATTTCTTTCAATATAAAATAAGCTGTGAGAAGCTTAAATGTGGGAGCAACACTTCTGTAAGTGAGCATAAATCAAGCGTTATGGCAGCCATAAAACACATTTACCTGGAATGAATCTTCTAATCATAGTAAATCATATTTCTCTGTTAGTTCACACTTTTACACCTTTATCACCTTCAATATCAGTTAATCGAGTAATCGGATAAGAAATACCTTTGTCTTGTTAATGAGCAATCATAAATATTCAAAAGAGAAAAAACACAGGTCTTTTAAAATGAGCTGCATATTGGTTCCTACTTTAGAAATTGCAGTGTTTTAATAATTTAACTGTGTACATCTGTCAAAAAAACCAAACACTTTCATTGTATTTATGTGCAATATTAAAACCATATTTTTTATATATTTTTTTCTTAAATGCAAAAATAAATCAACAATCACAAGTACAGTAACGTCAATAAGGTATACATAAACCTAAACTAAGGCATAAAAATGCCTTTGCGCTGTCTTCTTGAAAGGCTTCCTTACATCAGTAGAGTCCTGACAATGTTGTATCTCCTGGATGAGGTAGATCTGGTGTGTGCTCGAGTGTGTGTCTGCGTGTTTAAGTGTGCTAGTGAATGAATTTGTGGTTGTAATCCTTTAAAGGAGCATGTGGGTGTAGTGAAGAAAGGCGAGCATATCAGCGTTCTCAGAACTGAGGTTTGTCCTGTGCTTTGATGCAGCGTTTCCTGTTGCAGAAAACAGACATTCTGATGGTGTACGTGTTAATAATTAATGTTAATAATTAATGTTAATAATCATTCAGTGTCAGGGAGTTTGAGCTTTTATGGAGGGGCGAGAGGACACTGGCGTAAAGGGGATGGGGTGTGCTAATTTTGTAACACTAGAAATAAAGTGTTTATTTTAATCGTTTTAGGCCAATTATCTCATTTTCCTAGTCAGTGGAAGCCAAAATCAAAGTTGAAATTAAAATCCAAGCCCTAAGGGGTATTGGGAGCCACTCTTTGATTCCCATCTCTGTTTGGCCATATGAGGGTTTACGTCGATGTTTTTAGTCTGTTATTAGGTTTTCCTGGCTCAGAACGAGCTTTTGTTTGTGATTACACACTTGTTGGTCTACAGCAGCAACACAGCTGAATTACAAAGAAGCTAAAATAAATGCTTTGTGTTTGCTTTAATTTGCCAAAGTTTTAAAATTTGGTAGATTTCTTGTAAAGTTTGCTGCGGCATGACAATCACCAGCCTGCTTCTCTCTTTCTAGCAACAGTACCTGCAGCCTGCAGGGCTGATTGTAAATAAGGGCTCAGCATTTACTCGGCTTCATTTATTTTAAAGCTTAATAATTATTTTCTGATATATATTTTTAATATAAATCTACTAATAATCTTTATATTTTAAGTTGGCACCAATTAAATTAGCTTTTTTGTTGCACTAATAATCTGATCGTCTGGTCCCAGTGGAGATAAAATCTTGGACACTGCTTAAAGGCATGTTGGACATGAAGTTCCCCTTTTTATTTATTCTTTAACAGATTGCTTTGTGTAGATGCCCAGAGGACAAAAAAAAAAAAAAAGGAAACCCCTCTGTTAAGAGACCCTCCCATAGACACTTGCGCACTCAGGGTTTGGGGCTACGCACTGGCCATGTAAATTTAATAACATGGCCCAGAGCTGTCTGGGACACCTGGGGTTATCGCATTAGGCTGACGGCCTGGAGAGTAGCAGCAGCACCCTGGAACTAAAGGCCCAGTGTTCTCCCCCCTCTGCCCCACCCTGATCTGCTGTTCTCTCCAGCAACAGGGGCTCACTTCAGCGTAAGCCCTCAGTGAATGAAGTCGCCCAGTCAGAGGGTGGAGATCTGGTGTGTCTAAATCTAATTAGACTGGAATGCCTGTCTCTTCACACCCTTCCGAAGGTCACCTCATGTCTGAGGAGGTTAGAGGAAGTAAAGGGATTTCACCATGACTAATTGAGAAGAATTTTAATGGCAGTTTGGCCGGTATGACATTTCCGTGTGCCGATATTTAAACGCTTTTGTTTGTCGCTTTAGGTGCACCTCCGCCTGATCCTGGTCAGTGGCAAAACGCAGGACTTCACTTTCTCCCCGAATGACTCGGCCACGGACATCGCCAAGCACGTATTTGACAACTGGCCTGCAGGTACGTTTTAAAGGGTTCAGTCTCCTCTGTTTCTTATTCTCTTTAATATATTTCACGCTTTAAATCAGTCCGACTTGAAAGTTCAGTCTGTCATATTTTGCTAGTTTCTGGAAATATTTACCAAACGTGTGATCGCTTTAAAAATATGTGAGTATTAACGCTGGCTAGTTTAAACAAATTGACAAATTTTAGAAGTCAAAAGCAGACAGATGAGCTGCAACAGAATGAGGTGGGAAAGTACGGCCGTGCTGTCCCCTCGCAGCAAGACGCTCCTGGATACAAGTCCGTTGCCTGGCCTGGACCTGTAGCCAGAGTCTCAGCTCCAACTTGGAATGAAGGATTGCTGAAGTGCCAAAATCTGCAGTTTCTCTAGGAGCCACCTGAGTCAATCCCCATAGACTTTCATGTTAAAAAACATCTTTACAACCTGGTAAGAAAGCAGTATTGACCTCAGTGGGGAGTATTTGAATATTTCACCTCTGAGGAGAGTGAAAATTTTTACAACTCATCCACGTGGATACTGGAGTTGGGGGCATGGAGCAGTGCAGTTGGTCAGAACAGGACTTCCATGGAATGATTTAAAAATGGCATCCAGGCTGAAAGCTGTCAGGACATGCCAGAGAAGAAGATCGTGAGAGGAAACTGGCCAAATTTAAATTAAATAAGACTTTTTCAATTTTTTATCCAGCTTTTTTTGGATCACACCTTGTATTATGGTATTAGATGGATACATTAATGTCAGAGCCAGACCAAAAAACTTGCCAGGCCAGTACATTAGCCAGTATTAGCTCATTGATGGACTGGTACCAGTGTACGTGCCAGCTGATTAAATAACAAGAAACTGCCAGTTTGAGTTCATTTGGAAACAGAATCTTGAGTTTAGTTAAATAAAAATTTTAAAGATTTGTTTTGTTTAGTGTTTATAGGACACGCAAAAAAATACAGTTGGCTGATCAGTTAGGTAACTGATGCACTTGTTCTTCCTCTCCTTGGCAGGATGGGAGGAGGAGCAGGTGAGCAGTCCCAGTATACTGCGCCTCATTTTCCAGGGACGCTTCCTTCATGGCAACGTCACCCTGGGAGGTAAGATCATTGCTGAGCAGAGACACGATCACACAGAGAGAGAATGGCATCTTTATGCTTTTATCTTGCTGAAAATGCTCTTGTTGACTGACAAAAAGGCATGTAGGCATACCTAGCAGCAGTACACAAAATTGTTAATCTAATGTTTCACTACCATGAACTTCTGACGCTGTCCTCACATTCCCAGTCCTCATCCTTCCTCCTTTGCTGCTGTTTGGATTATTTCACTGTACCCAAAACATGAACTGAAGCAGACAGTATTTCCTGATTTAGAGCCAACCTCACTGCCTCTAATCTCTCACGCTGGCTGGACGTTTCCCTTTAATCAGAGCAAGCGTGACATGAAGATGTGTGTCTCTCTGTTTCACATAGAAATAAATGGGAAGTGAAATTGAAACCAGCCTTTATCTTCTGAGACTCATCTGGATATTATCTTCTGGTCTAAGCTTTTATTCATGCAGTAAGATTTTATTAATTAAATGTGCTTTTATTTGTTCCAAAATTTGGTAAATTCATGCGTTACAATAGCCAAAACACAACCTGTAACAAATGGCTGACAAAGAAAAATAGCTCAATAAAATACAGAACAAAGTGTCTTAAGTAAAACAAAAATCAGATAAAATAAATGCAGAGGAGACAGTTCTTGGCCTCCTCTGCAGCCCATCCTTAGCCATTTGGATGCTGGGTTTGCAGGCTTGTTCCAGTGGAGTGAGTGGTGCCAAAACTGAAACTGCTTAACAACATATTGGGTAATATGTGCCCGATCATACCAGAAACCTGATTTGTTTTAAGCCCGTCCGAAACAGCCATACCGGAATCCAGATCCTTTGTCGATAAATGCTAAAAAGGGGTTCTTCCTTTTCCTTCCTTTCACAGTAAAACTCCTTGACATATTCACTGCTTGACTGCTGCACATAACATGACTTACAAAAGTGCATCAGATTCTAGGATTAAAGTAAAGATTTTACCTTTTGATTTTACTAGTTGTGAAATGAAAGGTTTTTTAAATAAGCCATTTTTTTGTTTTAAGAATGTCTAATATATAGCACTAACTAAAAAACACATTCTCCTTATCAGATAAACAACTATGAAGCTGATTATGTGACCCATGAACATTGGTTTAGTTGCATAACGTAACTGTTAAACATCAATTAATTGTAAATTGTGAATTAATTTTTTGTCGTAGTATAAAACTAACACTAAACGTGTTTTTATCTGTGTGTCTAAAGAGAAAGTGTTGCTTTAATTCAATTGTAGAAACATGCAAAAACATAAATTTTATATTTCTATATGACACTGACATCCATGTGACCATAATATACAGATGTCAGGCAACATCTGTATATTATCTTTGCATTACAGGAGTGTTTCCCACTGCCTTCAACTGTACATCAACTCTTTTTCTTCTTGCCATTTGTCATGGAGTCTTCTGATGGTGGCTGAGTTTCTTTCTCCTGTTCAGCAATTTGAACCCAACAGCAACAGGAAATCAATGCTTTTAAAACTGTGGTGGTGACAAGAAGTGCACACGTTTTTGCTCGTCCGTAGAACAAATTGGTTAACAGTATGGATCAGGTATTGATGATGCACCTCTGGGACTGAAGACTGCCTACAGTTAAAAGGCTATTTATTGAGGAACCTGTGGCTGCCACTTGTCTTTGCACTAATTAGGAACATTTAAAGAAGCCCTGAGTTAATAAGCCAGGTTAAATCATGGCGAGCATGACCTTGATTTGAGACTGAGAAACATGCATTTTTGGTTTGGCAAATCCCATCAGCTTCAGAACAGGGAAGCTGCACTGAAGACGCCACTTTGTTCGAGTAGTCAAACATTGTACATGGTTTTATCCACCTCTTCCTAAGACTCTGCCTGTCCTGCAATTAAAATTGGAAACAGCATCCACATCACTCTTGTGGAGTCTTAAAACACATTTGTGCTTGGCTTTAACAGCAGACTTGTATACCTTTATAAATAGAGGAGAAAAAAATAGATGTCTTTCTCTTTCAATTGTAATACTAGTGTGGGGGCCAACCTTAATGTACATCCTTCACTGAGGTCCCAGATACACATGTATTCCCTTACTGGTTGGTGAGTGGTTGCTGAAGGTTGTTTACTGTCTCTAAATGAAATCTGTCATGTAGAGGCATACAGTTTGCATTAAAAACCTCCTTGCAATTTCTTTGATCGCTAGCAGGTAGATGTGGTCGCCCATCGTTTAACTAGAAGACACAACTTGTCTGCAAACACTGGCCAACTACTCACTGAGTGGTAACTGAAAAGTGCAATGCAAACCAGAGACAGAGACCATTTGCCTTCAAAATAAAATTTGCACAGTTGAAGTAGGGTAAGACTTTTACTCTGAAGGCAAACATTCTTTGTCTCCAGTTTGCGTCACTTTTTTTTTCCAGTTTCTTTGTCAGCTGAGTAGTTGGCAAGTGTTTGCAGACACGTCAGCATCTTCCATGCAAACTGTTAGCAGTCTGCTAGCAACCAAAGCAATCACATGGAGGTTTTTGTTCCAGAACCTCTTTGCAACTGATTTCACCTAGCAGCCACCAGCAACCTGCAGGAATCACTCACCAACTGTTACCGACTTCTGTGTTGGCCTGTGTGAGACCTAAGGAGATACTCTGTGTTGCCAGTTAAACCTTGTATGTCATAGTCCACTGCTTCTCATCACTAGTGTCACATCTCATGCTCATCATTGTCCTGTAAAAAGAAGAAACAGATGGTTGTGAATCTTTTCTTGTTCTCAGGTCTCTCTTGTAAAAGATTACAATCTCAGTGAGACTGCCTGATTAAATATGTATATGCAGAAATGGAGAACAGGTTTCTGGTACAGCTTCACTTACTTCCAAGCTGCACAGTCTGAAGAAGTTAAAGCTACAGAAACACTTGGTAACATATAGAACAGCTTTATTATGTGACCAACACAGTTTGGCTTCAACCTCATAACAACATTGATGCCAGGTAGATTGATTAATTTGTGTTAGTTTTCATTTTTAAAAACATACTATCATAGTAGCACATATAAATATTCATAACCCTGCTCGGTTACTTGAAGGTTAAAATGTCTGAAAATAAAATTATCCCTATGAGAGACAAATATAAACACCGAAGAGGTCATGACTTATAGCATTTATATTCAGCTGTTGTTGTTGCTGCCACCATTAATCATATCGTACGATGATGTATAAAATAATAAATCATGATGTGTTTTTTTTTTTTCTGTTTTAAGCTCTAAAGCTGCCGCCGGGCCGAACGACTGTCATGCACTTGGTTGCCAGGGAGACACTTCCAGAGCCCAACTCTCATGGTGAGAAATTTTCATGTGTTCATTGGGTTTTATTTTTTCTAGAACGAAACTATTTTAACCACTCAAAGTGTGGTATTGGATCATATAATGCAAAATAAACCTGCTCTTATATTTCATTTATTATTAAGGTGGAACCCAGCTGAAGCTGACTTTAGTTAATTGTTGTGGTTCTCCAGGCTGGACTTAACCTGCACTGGTCTCTGGGTTATGACTTGAATGTAAAATATTCTGAACTGTTTCTCTGAAGTTTACCCTATCAGCCAATTAATTAATTTTTATTTTATTTTTTTACTTTCACTGGCCCTAATATACCAAGCTTCTGAGAAAATAACTTAAAATGAAGAAAAAAGGTTGAAATTTTGAGTGTCTCCTCACATGTAGACTAGTGCGGGGGGGGGG
>JAVDPK010001620.1:1044613-1067167 GCA_034780415.1 Cichlasoma orientale | reverse complement strand
CCCCCCCCCCCCCCACACCCAAACTGTTCTCCAGAAACATCCCTTTTCAATTCAGTTTTATTTATGTAGCATCAATTCACAACCAGTCGCTTCAAGGCTTATCATGTGATTTTGTAATTGCAATAACACTACAGGAAGATATAGGGGTAGTATTGCCTCCATAGTCTGCCAATAACATCAATACCAACGAAGAAGAACAAAGTGACGATGGAGGAACAGAGAGGAGGGTGGAGAAAATGAAAGAAAATGGAGACAGATTGTCAGAGTTGTGGGAGCATTTCACATAAAACCAAAATAAAGCTGAATGCAGACGGTGCAAAGCAGAGCTTTCCTTCCACGGCAGCATCGCTGCAATGCTGAGCGTTTAAAACGCCGGCACCCTGGAGCTGTGACCTCAGCTCTGGATGGGTACGTTTAGAGAGTTGGTGTTAATGTGTGTGCAGTAATGTTTCTGTTAGGTTACCTGTCGGAAACATGCTGGATGATGTTTGCTAAGCGCCACCACTTCAGTTATGTTAGCTGAAGGTGAAGGACAATAGGAGCAGCTACGTTGGTTCCTATTTTTTTTCTCGCATTAATATCAGTGTTCATTCTGAATAGTAAACCTCTGCATGAACTGAATCCTCTGTAAACGTTTCAGTTGTTTTGCACGGAAAAGTCTTTTTGATTTAATGTGAAGCCTTATTTGAACTTTTGGACAGAGGCCATTTTTATTTATTTGCACATTATATTTTCATTTAAAAATAAAAATTGCATTCATTTTAATAAGCAATGTTTATTTGATATTTATTGTGATGCTCACATTAATGTTAAAAATACATTTGATTAGTTTCAAACTTTTTTTTACGGGTTGGTATTTTAACTGTGAGAAGAGACAAGGTGATATTAACAGGTGGGTAGGCTTGAACAGGTGAGGTAAGATTGAAATAATTGTTGACTAATCGGTAAAATAATTGACATTTGACTACCAAAATAATCTTTAGTTGCAGCCCTGCTCACCTCATGTCTCTGCTCTCCTGTCTTTGTAGGTCAAAGGAACAGAGAAAAAACCACAGAGAGCAACTGCTGCCTCCTCTTGTAAAGCTACAGAAATTACTCCCCCTATTCCTTTAACTTCACACACACTCTCACACACACAAACACACACACAACACACATTCATACATGCATACACTCCCTCTCCGCTCCCTGCCTGTCATCCCGTCATCTGCGGATCTGGAATAAAATGCAGGAAGTCCGTTCGGTGCCCTAACTCTCTCTTGGTTGAACTGTCTAATCTGAGGCTTTTTTTTTTGTTTTTTTTTTGTGCCAACATATTCACTTTTCTGACCCCAAACTTTTACTGTTATTACTTTTTATTTGAAGATCATGACATTGAACAACATCGCAGATCCCTTCACTGCTGGAGACATTTTAAAGAGCTGTCATGTAGTGAAAATACAAAAAAAACAAAAACAGGAACTTGCCTCTCTTCATGGACACAGAAGTGCTATAAAGGATGTGTGGGCTTTAACCCTTTCCTACTAGTCACTGGATGTTTCCCCAGGTCTTACTGAATGGTGTTAACTCTCTCGATGCACTTAACCGGTTTAATTCTAAAGTGTTTGCTGTGTTTCATCTCCTCTTCCCTCGTGGCTTTTTGTTTTGGTCAGATGAACAGACCTTAAACCCCCAGCCTCCCCACGTGGTAGAAAACGTGCCATCCTCCTGACAGACTGTTTCTGCTTCTCTGTAACCGAACCGTTCGGTCTGTAGGCCGTCACCTGTGTCTGTTCGTGGACCAATCAAGGAAAGACTTTTATCTGGAAAAGGAAACACCCGAGGGTCCGCGGGAAACGGGAACAGACTCCCAGCGAGGCTTCAATAAATGCTTTCAGAGGATTCAGTGGATCACTTTTGCGCCATCGGGTGCAGTGTTCGTACCTCTGGTGGAGACTTTAAGGACTAGGCTGTCGATGCTCCCCCGTAGTGGGAGCCAGCACGGCGGGCCAGTTAAACGCAGACAGAAGATGCGGTGGAAGATGCAAGAGGGGAGCGGTGTCAGTGTGATACCTTCCTCTACTGGACACTGAAAACGAGGCTAAATTTCTCCCGTTGGATGACTAGAGAAAAAAAAAAAAAAAGGAAAAGTTTTGGTGGTGTTTCACCTCCTTTTTTCATTTGGATGCTGTCGTTTCTTCTTGTTTGCCTTTTATTGTGGAATTCAGTAATATCATTAATAATGAAATTTAAATATATCAATTTTTATCTTGTGTATAGGTATTTGTTGAATTTTAGTGTGGGTGAGTTTGAGTGCGAGCGTGTCTGAGGGCGTGTGATCGTGTGGCATAATGTATAAGGACTAGTGGGTGGCATGTGGTCGTAAAAAGAAAAAAGAAGGTGGTGCACTGGGAGTGTTGATGGGCTGCAGTTTCTTCAGAAACAGTGGAAACCTTTTGATTCCTTCCATCGAGTGTCTTTTGGTTTGTGTTTTTTGTCAATGTCACTGCTATGAAGTTTAGCTCAGTATGAATAAATGTAAAAACTAAAATGCAATGTGGTCTACATAAAAGCTTGTATTATAAATTAATAAATCTTTAATAAGGCAACTTCTCCTGGATTATCTGAGATTGTTTACTTTTTTCTTTCAAGTATAGTAGCTTTGCATGAATCATGATTCTGATGATCTTTCAGTTCATCCTCTGAAACTGTTTAGCTTCTCCTTCTTTAAGACGGCTTTCTTCTGATTGGCTGCCTTTCGCAAACAGAAGGTTTCACAGCATGTGGTGTACATTGAGGCAAAGTCTGGTGTGCCTTGGGGGGTTTATGACTTTGCATGTTCAAATTTCCCCTAAAATAAGCCTTTAAAAAGCTTCTGTCACAGAGTGTGTTTATACAGTTACCTGATAGTGAGAGTGTGACTTATCAAAGGACCTGATTGACAGCGAGCAGGTTAACGAGGATTAAAAGAGACTGCTTTCTTATGTGGTGCAAACCACAGCTAACTAGCCACTAATTAAACGGGATAAAAGTATCAAAAAAAACTATCTGCCAAGAAAGCTAAAGAAGCACCTGGAGACCAAAAATATATGTAAAAGATTTTACACGAACCAAAAGATTTTCTGAAAGTGTCTGATAAGATGTTGGAAGATACGCTATATAGACAGAATTACTGTGTCACCTTCACATTACACCTACAGGAGCTGCTCGGCCATAGAAATCTGTGCAATGAAGCTGCCAGTGCACAGTTTTTGTGCTGATGTTAATGCCAGAGGAGGTTTGAAGTTGCTGTGGTTCCTGAATCCTTCCACTTTGCAATAATTCCACTTACAGCTGATTGTGGAACATGAGAGTAACTAAATGTCACAAATGGACTTGTTGCAGCGATGGCATCCTATTACAGAAATCAGTGAAGGACCCAATCTTCCTCAAACCTTTGAAAAAGCAGACTGCACAGCTAGGTGCTTGATTTTATACACCTGTGAGAATGGGACTGAATTAAAAGATTATGAGGTGTGGCCCAATACTTTTGTTCATATAGTTTATGTGCTAGTGGAAAAAACAGTTCCAGGTATTGCATTAGAGGGGGTCCCAACAATGTGTCAGATCACATGGAAGCTGTGCCTTTTGATTTTGTTGTGCTATGATCAAGTTTGAAGACTACTGGCCTATACAGTTATAAAATAATTGTATTTATAGTGTAGCAACTCTGACCAACAGTTGGATCAAGGCACCTTATATAGTAAGGTAAAGACCCTACAATATTGGAGACAAGACCCCAACAATGAGACAGTCCTTTGTGAGCAAGCACATAGTGATGAACAGAACCAGGCTCAGGAAGGTCACCTGCAGTGACCAGGTGGTAGATGATGAGAGAAAAAAACAAAACTCTGGAAGAGAATAAACACAGCTGATATTAAGGAGTCTGCTAGAAAAACCTGTCTGAAATGAAGCGTTTGGAGCAGGCTGAAGCCCGAGCTGGGATAACTTGTACATTTGCTGACCTCACTATTTCAAATTTTGGTCACATTTATTAAATGGACTAGTTCTTATATAGTGCTTTTCTACTCTTAACTGAGCACTCAAAGCACTTATACAACACGTTTTGCATTCACCCATTCATACAAGTGTGGCTAAGTGCTTTCTATCTACCATTCATACACATTCATTCTCTGACGGTTGCAGATTAGTTAGATTTTTTCTTTTATCATTGATAACTTGTACAAAGTTCCATACTGCATTTTAATAAGCCACAAAGTGCTTTCATATTATTCTTTTCTATTTTCATACCCAGATCAGGGTTACAGTCTTTTGCAAATGGTTTTCTGCTTAGAGTTTAGGGGATAAACTGCTAAAATAGTCTGTTATATTGTTGCAGTTTAATGTTTTGACCTGTAGGTGGCACTGGTCCTCTCTAAGCCTAATGACTGAAGGCTGTTAGAGGCTGGTGGAGGGTTTAAAAGTACAAAGCGGTGAGGAGTGTTTCCACAGATTATTTGGGACTGATTGAAGTTTAAATGAACCCGTCATTTCGGAGTTAAATCTGACAGAACCAAGTGAAAGGAAACAGCTTGTGACCCACATGCTGTCATTTCCATCAGCCACATTTGGGTCATGATGTTGTGTTGAACTGATTTCTCCTTGTCTGCCTCAGGAATCTGCTCCTGACGTGTCACTGTAAGACGTCCAGGTTTCCAGTTGACACTGGCAGTGTAATGTAGGAAAAGTGCAGTCCATCCACATCCCTCTGAACATACTGCACTTTTAAACCTGTCGTGGTGCTGGAGCCTCTTTTCTTTCTGTCTCTTCACCTTTTCCCTCACCCTAAGTTGTTTGGGAGTTTTGACAGAATTCAGCGGAGAGCAGAGGCTGAACAGGAGCTGACCACAGAGGAGTCTGGGGAGGGAATCTGCTGAAATCTTGGCTACTTAAGACTACCACAGTCTCAGCTGCTTCTGCAGGATGAATTGCTTTCTGTGGCCAACATGACTCAAAGCGTGCATGTAACCAGTTTCTTGGGTGTGCTGCAGTGGGCTGCACTCAAACCACCGTTTGCTGATGGCATGTTGTCCCTCTGAGGGCGGTCTGCACTCCTCATGAGGACTTAACTCCCGCTTTGACAGCAGCGGTTCCTGCTGCTTTTATCCTAAGAATATCCTGTATCCTGTAGAATAACTGTACTCAAACGGCAAGTTAAACAAGTAAAGATTCTCCACCTTGTTTCTGGGTTTGTCTGCATTCAGTTTTGTATTTAATAACTGAAAAGCGTGCTCTGCTAGGCTGGGCCATTGAAAAATATGACGAATAGTGGTCATAATGTTATGCTTGATCAGTGTATTTGCCTTGAGAAACTCTTGGGTTGTTTTTGCATTTTGCATTTTTAAATGGGAGACGGTGTATAAAAAAATGATATTATTCCTAAACAGTTTTGTAAAACCTCTTGAATTAAAGCTGAAAGTCTGCACTTCAATCACACATTGATTATTTGATTTGATTTATTTGATTTTGATTTTTTCAGTGGCCGGAGAAAACCCAGAGCAAGCATGGGGAGAACCTGCAAAGTCCACACGGCAGGGCCCTGCTGGGTTCAAACCCTCTTGCTTTCAACGAGAAATGTGAACTTCTGTTTTTCCTTAACAAGCTGGCAAACCGCTGAAGAAGGACATGAGATGTGATAAAAAGTTATGAAACCGCTACTGGAGCATCTTTTCTGCTGATGTATTACTGATATCAAACACTTTACGTCAAACCTCGGGGCTGTTTTGCCATTTTAAGAAAAGAGATCCATTCATTGAGATCCTTTGCTGTGAAAATCAGTCAGTGTACCGTGAGACCTTATTGAGTTCAGGTAATGGGCCTGCAAAAATCAGTTTTCATCCATCGAAGAGGCCACCCTGTTCAATCCTGAAGGCAGCATGTCAGCTGAGAAGTAAGAACAGTTGTGTTGTGGTGGTCTTTTTTTTTTTTTTTTTGGACATTTAAGGGGTTTTGCACCATGAGTTGATCCCCCAGTTTGAGCCTGTCAGTGCAGAGTTTTATTATAATGTCCTGAACTGTGGTGTGTGTGCCATCTTGTGCCAGCACCCAGTGCACTGAAAACGCAACTTGACTTTTTGCCCACACCAGAACAATCTTTAAATTTTCCTCAGTCATCTTAAATCACACAGCTTGGCAAACTTTACCCACATTTCAGTTTGATCGTTTCACGTGTTCTTCATCAGCACATGCAACTGTTGTGGGTTTGAACATACTCGCCTTCACATTTTTCTGATCAACTCAGTTGCTTTCTGTCTTTGCTTAACTTTTAAATTAGAGACAGTGCCACTGACAGATTAGCAGAAGGCCAAACTAGAAGTGACAGAATGAAGATTTTTGTTGGGTGTGACCAGAATGGAAAAGATTAGAAATGAGGGACAGCTCAGTTTTGGAGACAGAGAGGCAAGGCTGAGATGGTTTGGACATTTGCAGAGGAGGAATAGTGGATGTATTTGACAAAGGACATCGAAGATGGAGCTGGCAGGCAGGAGGAGAAGACCACAGAGAAGGAGGACATGCAGAGGTTTGATCGATACCGCTGTTATCTCTGCGTGTAATGCAGGAGAGCTGAAGGACACTTGATGTAGCTTCGCACAAAGACTGAAAACTTTATTTGGTAGAAATATGTTTTGTAATTGAGGAGTCAAACTTCAGTTTAGTTTATTAGAATCATAACTTTGGTGCCTTCAGAGCTTCTGCTTTCTGTGAAAATGCGCGTAAGAGCCGGAATAGATGGAAATAAAAAAAAGCTGAATGCCTGAATCCACAGGCGGCTCTGATATATGTGTTATTTTCTTTCATGGTATTTAGAGCTCCAAATCCCCCTTTCCCTTCATTGTAACTCATTTTTTAATCTGCCAGTTCCTTTTGTATTAAAACCAGCTGTGACCAGCTGTGAACACACACACACACACAAAGGCAAGCGCATACCGCAAGCTACTGATGCACTAAAATTAACCGTTTGGAGTCTGGGTTGGGGTTTTAACAGCTGATAAACTGCATCACATCTTTTTTATGCACCTTCATCCTTTATATATACTCATCGGCCACTTTATTAGGTATACCTTGCTAGTTCTGGGTTGGACTGATGATGTGACTCTTCTACTACATGCTTTTATAACCACTTTTCTTAAAGAAGGGGCAGTTACATGTAAACCAGACACTTCATTAGGTCCACCATGCTGATACTGGATTGGACCCCTTTTGCCCTCAGGCTTGCATTAATTATTTATGGCATAGATTCAACAAGGTGCTGGAAACATTCCTCAAAGATTTTGGTCCATATTGACTTAATAGCATCACGCAGTTGCTGCAGATTTGTCAGCTGCACAGCTAACAAATATGCAGCTTAGGACTGAGATCTGGTGAGTGTGGAGGCCATTTGAGTAGCAGGAACTCACTGTCATGTTCAAGGAACCAGTTTGAGATGATTTGAGGTTCATGACATGGTGCATTATCCTCCTGGAAGAAGCCATCAGAAGATGGGTACGCTGTGGTCATAGAAGGACATGGTCAGCAAAAATACTCAGGTAGGCTGTGGCGTGTAAACAATACTCAGTTGGCACCAAGGGGCCCGAAGTGTGCCAAGAAAGTATCCCCCACACCATTACACTACCAACAGCCTGAACCTGTTGATACAAGGCAGGGTGGAGCCATGCTTTCATGTCACTAACAGAAAAACTCCTGGGAGTTAAATTCCAGAAATATGTCCAGTAAATATAAAAAAAAAGGCAACAAAAACAAAGAGTTTGTTTCCTTATTCATCATAAATTTTTGTGGAATGTGAGACACTGGCAGCTCTACACGTGCATTATCATCCGTTCCTTCCTTTGAGTCTATTTGTCCACACCAGAGGTCCTCTGATGGCATGAAATGAAAGAGTTCAGTAGGCCAGTGTGAAAACATACACACTCATGCAGGGGTTGAATTAACCCAGCAGGGTGTTAGCAAATGAGCAGCTTTCATGCTGCTTCCAGAAGCTGCTGCTGTCTCTCTTCATCTCTAACCCTCCTTTCTTCTCCTAATTGGGAAAACGACACTGGTTCCTATGGGTCCTGGTTTCTGAATGAAGGGAATGCAACCAGGACTCTGAACCAGGTGTGTTTTGTAGCTTTAGTGTTTCCATAGCTGAGCCGTAGCAGAAGCGTGACTCGAGGAGGGGTCGGTTTATTAACCATTTATTTTCCCAGATGGTCCCCAGTTTGTTGTAATGAGCCGCTGTGAAAGAGCCACAGCTTACGAGGAAGATCAACTCTGTGCATGGGAGAGGGAGAAGGAAACCTCCAGAGCTCATACACATGATGGAAATCTAAACACTTCTCTGCAGTACTTTGGCTTGGGCAAAGAAACTTTTAAGGTTTGTGCAATAAAAAAAAAACATTTGCTGACTCCTTCAAGAAAAAAATTGGCGAAACCTCATGACTGCTATGCTTGTATATAATTTATAGTCTGGAAAATAATCATATCATGATTCTACAAAAAGATTTTTCCAGCTTGTGTGCTTGGGTAAAAAAATTCCTTCAGTCCAACACAGAGGCGAACTTTGACCTCTGCACAAAGAAAATCATTCACACTGCTCTGCATGTTGCACGTTTGTACTCTGCAAACAATTCTTTTTAACAGCGTTGGGACCACATATGCATCTCATGTGACAAATAATCCTTTAAATCTGAGAATATTTATTGGCATTCTTTACAGTGTCAGAATTTCAAAATAAAAGCATCTGTTTTGTTCTCTTTTAGCATTTTAAACTGTCAAACTTTTTGTCCCTTCAGCTTTTTTTTTTTTTTAGGCAATCTGCAGCCGTTGAGCAGCAAGCAAACTCTAGCAGACAACAATACAAAGGCCCCTGCATTTCTTCATGCAGTACAGAGGCCTTCAGTTCAATAATGCAAGATAAGAATGCTTTTCAAAACTGCAAAAATTTAAACCTCAACCCACAACACACAATGTGAGAGACAATGTCTGGCAGTAGCAACAATCCCATTGCGGTTTTCTCCAGAAATTGCACACTCTAGTCTTAAAAACTGGTTAAACCTGAGTCCTGGTTTTTGGCTTTTTACTAAGGTGCAAAAATATCAGATTATTTAAATAAATACATAAATAATTTAAAAGTGTAACAACTTCATGATGTCTTACATTTGCATGACTGATAATTTCACAAAGCCACCTGCAGGCCTGCAAACAAAACCCTTCAGCACGCCTCATTAAAAGATTTGATTGAGTGTATGTATAAATTTGACCCTGCGCAGATTAGAGAAAATCCAGAATACATTCAAAATTGTGCACCCCATTCTTGTTTTTTTAAGTCATTGAAGATGTATGCTGTACAATCGTTCCACCCTGGAAATAGAGGAGTTCAAAGAAATCAATAAACTGTCCGGGATGAGTAGA
This sequence comes from Cichlasoma orientale, assembly GCA_034780415.1. Classification (NCBI taxonomy): domain Eukaryota; kingdom Metazoa; phylum Chordata; class Actinopteri; order Cichliformes; family Cichlidae; genus Cichlasoma; species Cichlasoma orientale. The sequence continues at coordinate 1,057,759 of JAVDPK010001620.1, read as the reverse complement.
TGTGAACTTCAAGTATTCACAGAGCAGTTTGCATGCTGTAAAGTGAAGCCAAAAAAAAAAAAATCAAAGCATAGCAGAAGGTTAAAGGTGACCGGAGCGGTAATAAAGTTTTAAGAACTGATCACATCATCGAAATTTTATTATATAAGCCGCAGCATTACAAATCAGAATCTGATAATAAAACCAGAACTGTAATAGTTCAGATGATTACAGAAATCTTTCCCCTACAGTAACGCTTTTCTGTTCTTCTTGGCTCCAGAAACGCTGTCCTCATTGTTTTGTTAGGACAAGTGGTCACTGGAGGGTATTGGCTTCTCACCAGAACTTTCTTCCTTTATTTCCCTTAGACTGAAAAACACAAACTTTGAGGGGAAACATACTAAAGTGATTACACTCAGAGCCGAGGCCAAAATGTAGAAAATGCAGCCGAGAGTGATTCGGGCTCGCTCATTACCCGTAACCTCCTGCTGATTACTGTTTTGTTTGCGTACCTGACTTATCCTTCTTGTAACGATCACTGAATTCATCAGCTTTTTCCCGCAATCATTTACGTGCCGGCCATCGATCAGCTTTCTTCAGCACGTGATCGGCCTTTTTTCTTTTCATCCCTGTTTACGTTGAGAATCGAGGCTGCAGTTTATGTTCAGGTGTCTCCGATTTCTTCACTTTCATGCTCCAACACCCACTCTGATCACTCTCCAGACATCATTAAAGTGAATAAATTTCCTGATCTCCGGATCTAGTCCTTGAATTATTTCTCGTGTTCACATTGTGTGTGATTATTGCTCAGTGACACCAGATGCTGACCCAGAGCTATGTTACCCTTCTGTAGGTCTGAGAAGAATGTAGGCAATTTTTCACTCTTCAGATTCTTTAAGTTCACTTTAAATACAAAGACTTTCATAAAAACTCACGACAGCACACAGAGCTATCATCTCCGCCGGTTTATAACACTGTCAAGCTGCATCTGTGCAAACTTTAGCTTTCAAAGTGTTTCTGACTGTTAAGCATTTTCTCTCGCCGCACTGCAAGCCGTCGCTTGTTTGATGCGGTTTCTTTGGTATCTGCAAAAGCTGCTGCTCATTTCGAATTTATAGGTGCGCCTTGTTGGACTTGTTGCTGTGTGTGTATGTTGTTCATTAAGACATCAAAATGCTTTACAGTTCATTGCTCTTTTACACTGCCCGCTGGAGCCGGAGCTGTAATTCCAGTTAGTGAGGGATCAGATGGAGGTCACCGCTGGACTGTGGGGGGTTGCAGCGCACCACAAGTCCATCAGGCCTCTCCGGACTACATTACAGCTTTTATCCTCACTAATGGGATCTCTTGGTGGGGAATCTCAAGGGTGGTGCGGATTAAGATACCTGGCCATGTGGGGCACAGCAAATGTGTTGCACATGCTCAGACTGCTGCTGCTGCTGCTCCTGCTCTAACCTGAACATCTTCTAGATACTCAAAACTGGAAGGGGATTTACCCGTTCACACCCAGATTGTTAGGGATCTGTCTTATGTGCACTCTCTCCGTGCACAGTTGCAGCATTTCTGCCTCTCCACACCTCTAACTCCGTGTGCAGCTCACTGAGAGAGTATCAGATGATGGAGCACTGGGAGACACTGAATGTTAACTTTCTACCCTGTTTGACTTGAGTGACATTGTTGGATGTATGTTGGGGTTTCCCAGCAATCCAGGCAAGGTGGAAGAAAGAGGACAGAGAGAGGAGAGACTTAACTTGGAGGACAAATAAAGAACTGAGGCGGAAAAAAGCTGTGAAGGAGGAGGCTGGCTGAGAAAATCAGCCTTTTTATCGAGATATTGCAACAGACCCTGAATTGTTCCTTTCAGCTTGTCTCCGTCCTCTTTTGTGTATCTTAAACCTTCTTCAAACTCAGTCACTGCAGTCTGTGTGAGTCACGACTCAACGCTCCATCTGTGGTTCACATGGCGTCTGGGCGACTCTTTAAAAGCAACAACACAGCTCAGTAATTCTCCACCTCCTCCTCCTTCCTCCTTCAGCTTGTTTGTTTCCATGTTATTCATCAAACTGTTTGATGAGGAGATTGCGTATTAGTGACAGCAGCCAGTTATAATAAAAGCACATTCTGGCATGCAGCTCAAGGTGTTTTCATTCCTTATTTTGTGGTGAAACAGCGGCGCTCATGCCTGTAACCCCGCTGGGCTGCACAGATCATCAGACTCGCACCACCCTACAGCAGCAGCAGCAGCAGCAGCAGCGCTCTGGTGCTGAGAGCAGCAACAAGGAAAGGTCAGGTGGAGTCCATTGTTACAGAGCTGTGTCTGATTTATGGGCAGCAGGTTCACACTGTTTGTGGTGCCCTGACTCACCCACTATTTCCATATTTTTGTTTCACGTACAGGAAGAGACAGACGAGATATAGACAGGAAATAGTGTGCAGACTCTGCAGAATCCCATTCTTTGACTTTAATCATAACAGCTTGAAAGCATGGCCGTAACTCCTAGTTATTTTTATTTATACAGTCAATCTGATGAGTTTGTACTTAAATTTTCTTAAAGTGTATGGGGATTAAATGATGCTCAGTTTTTTACAAAGAGGCACAAAGCGTGCCAAGAAAGTTTCGCTCACACTATTACATCAGCTCAAAGCAGTCTGGCTATTCTCCTCTGACCTCTGACATCAGCTAGACATTTTCACCCAGAGAGCTGCCACTCACTGTAAACTCTAGAGAAGGTTTTGTGGAGAAAGTCCCAGTAGAGCAGCAGTACTCAGACCAGCCCATCTGGGACAACAACCATGCCAAAGGCACTTAAATCACCTTTACCCCCCATTCTGATGCTCAGTTTGAACTTCTGTAGACCAGGTCTACGTGCCTAAATGCACTAAGTTGCTGCCATGTGATCAATTAAAGATTTATACTAACGAGCAGTTGAACAGGTGTACCTAATGAAGTAGCCAGTGAGCGATATGGATGCTGATGTTTCAGATAAAGTTGTTTTACTGCTCTCTGTAGTTTTTTTTTCTTTTGCATGGAGATGGCACTATGTAAAAAATAAATAAATAAATAAAATGAAGTACGTAATGCTCGTTATAACTATATATACCATTACATCTGCAAGTTATGCCTTGGAAGTAGAAAAACTGTTTTCTGGTTTCAGAGTGGCTCATTTGTGGAACTAGAACAGGGGTGTCACACGTTGCTGGTGTCACACTGTTCACTAGAATCACCCATAAACTGCTCCAGAGAAACTCCCCGCTACGCTGTAAATGTAACAATCAGCTGTGAAACAGGGTGCTACAAATACCGCCAGTATGCATCAAGTCTTTATGAGGTGTTTTAAATAAAATAATGATTGTACAGTTTTTTTTTAATGAAAGCATCAAGGGACCTAATGACTGCACAGCTCAGGTTACATCCTTTGTGCGTTTTATGTGTCCTCGGGGGCAGTGAGGGGGTTGCTGTGGGTGACTCGGCGGCTGAATGGAGTTGCTTTGGTTTTGCAGCAGAGTTGGTGAACCGTTGCTCTTTATGTTGACAGTCATTCAACACGCTGCCAAGTCACAGACTCATGATTCAAAAACACCTTCTGGCTCCAGGGGCCCTGCATCAGAAAAGAGACTGACGACAACACAAGCTCTGTACCCGACACCGAGGGGCGCTTTAGAGAGACGTAATACGGCCTTTACATGATGAGTAACAAGAAGTAAGATATATACGCAGATTCAATTAAAGAAAGAACCCACAGGAGCTTTATTGAAAACACAAGTTGTTTATTTATTTGGACTCCATGTCATGACTTTGTCTGAATAGGTTTTAACTGCACAGTGACGTCACCTTTTACCCACAAACCCTGGAAGACATTTACACAATAGAGGATAATAATGGGAGGTTGAACCACTGGAGAGGCAAAAACACGATTTTCATCTCACACTAAGTTGCTGTTTCAGGTCGGGATTAAGGTTAAGCTTTTCAAACCTGCTTTCATAGGCTTTATGTCTGTTGCACAGCTTAGCAGTGGGATTAAATCAGAATTGGGGTCTTATTAAATGCAGCTATATACATCTGTATATATGTGATGATCACTTATTGCGCCTAAAAGCTCTTCCCCTCAAACATAGACTGTATATAAACAATGGACAGAACTTCTGGGTCTGAAAAGAGGAGCCAACAGGACCTGCGACCTTTCTAATGAACAGCAGGGGGTGACTGAGATCAGCCTACTTGACCCTACTTCTCCCTTAACTTACGGCCTCAGTAATCACTTTACAGATGAGTTTATTGTCTCAATCACTAATTTCAAATTCTAATGTAATCCTGATGTTCATTCGGGTAATTATGGCGCTAATTATGGTTCCTTGGTTTCTCAGGGCCCTTTCACGTAGGTTGAGCTAGGCTGGGCAAACACCCCAAAATTGATGTTGAGCTGGCTGCTGCGTTCTGCCTGTACTACTTATATGCGTGCCTCCATGTCATTGTGCATCTCTATTGGTCTTGTGAATGTGCGTCACATCGCGTGAGTGTTCCCCGGCCAACGCGCTTTGCTCAACGCAGCAGGAAACCATTACTGTGCAGCACAAGCCGTCAGAGCCCTACGCATGCCGCTTTCTGTGTGAAAGGGCCCTCAGTCAGATCCACTCATCACTCCCGCGTCCAGTTTCAGCACGCCAAGATGGTGACTGACAAATAGCTCAGTCTGAAGATTCACAATGAGAATTTCAGCAGTTCCCATTTTAGCTAAAGACTACATCCTCAGTGGTGAAATGATGCAGCTGTTTTAGGACAACCTCAGGATGGGGTTCCATGTCACACACCACGTTTTGGTGTCAGTACATGCTGAGACACGACCTAACCTCCTTCTTCATTTGGCTTTAACAGACAAACGGATTTGAAAATCTAAAGTTCACATCAGCGTTTGCGAGTCTCTGTGGCCTGTTCAAACTTATAACCCTTTGTCTGTTACTTTTTTATAATGATTACAGACTTAAAATAAAAACCAGCAGCAGAATCACACACTAGCATCGTGATATGAAGGTCTTGGATTGTGGCACAACTGTGGCGTGGTGTCTTTTCTTGTTCCTCTTTTATTAGCGCTTTAATACAAGTTACAGTACATCACACCATCATCAGCTGTCAGTATGCGTTAGTGTTCAGTATGAATGGATCATAAGACAATGGTCCCCCGGGCACAGACAGACTCGGCCCACGGAGGAACAAAAAGCAATGTTGACAGGATTTGTGGTTGTTGTGTGGCTCCAACTGTGCATCCTGTCCATGATCTTTATGCTCATTTTTGGGAAACTTTTTGTCTCTCTGTCATTTTTGCATATTCTTGCTGCCATTTTGTCTTTTTGTGGTAATCCTTCCTGGTTTCTGTGTTTCATTTGTGTTGTTTTTTGTCACTTTCTGTGAAACAAATTTCAGTCAGTTTCTGCCTCCTTGAGCTTGTGCCAGGTAAAAATCCAGCTGAGTAATGTGTCAGTCTAGTGGATTAGACAGGCCTGTTTATCATCCTTGCAGTTTACATCTGCATCCTTGTCCATGTAGTTACTGTAATAATGAAGCAGTTTACAAATCGTGAACAGATACATACTGTAGACACATCAATAGAAAGATAAAGACCCTGGTGTTGTGTAAATGTATACCACAGTGCATTTAGGTCCAAGTCTCAGTGGGAGCAGGTCTTGGCTGAGTAATAGTGTTACTAATCTGGATCTAGAGGGGGAGTTGAGCATGAGGACACACAGCTGCAGCCCAGCCTTGTCTTTGCTGAGATCAGGCCTTGGCCACCTTGGCTGCCTCGTGTGTGTGCGTGCGTGTGCGTGCGCGTGTCTGTCTGTCTGTTGTCACCCTTCCGGCAGCCTGCTCCGTGCCTTCAGACAGTTGGACCGCCTCGCATGCTTTTTGGGAAAAACAGGAACAATTGGTGCGAGATGTCAGACGCGTTGGATCAGTGTGGGGGAGAGATGCATCCAAAGTGATTATCATGGGTTGTAATTTTTCACAGGATTGCACAATAGTCACTTACATAACAATTAGTGAGATAATTGTGTACAGGGCTGTGGCTTTTTTTAACTTCTCATTGAAACCACTCATTGTTTAATGGGTCAGGAAGAATAGAATAAAATGGAACAGGTAGAAGCGACTGCAGCGTTATCTGTTCGTACTGGTTTTGGCGATACAGGACAACCCCTCCAGCTACATCACCGGCATTTTCTCCAAGTTTTCTTTGGCTCTGAATGCTTTGGATCCTTTCGCGTTATTATAAACAGACGTGGTTTTGGAAGAGCTTTTGTGAACAGCACAAATCAAAGGCCTCTGAGCGTTTTGTTCATCTGGCTGTGGGTAATCTTTAGATAAGTTTACAATTAAACAGTTGTCGCTGGAATGTTTTGCCATTGCACTGATGTCTCTTTGGAGCTGTAAATCTGTTGCACCTCCTGTCTGCTGGATTTATAGACCACAATCAGCCTCGGATTAGATGTTGGTCAAAACCAAAAAGCTCCAGCTGTGCACAGAGGAGAGATGTGCCCATGCTGGAATTCAATTATTAGCGCCATTGCTTCATGAATCTGTCTGCAGCTGAAAGGAGAACCAGCCGCTGGGACAAAACCCTGAACCAAAGCTTGGGGCTGATCTGCATAGAGAGTATTATTCTTAGGAAAATGAGCTCCGCAGCTTTCAGAGGTCTGTTACGAACACTTTGTTTCTGTGTTTTATGCAGTGTTTAAAGGATTAAACTGTGGGTGTGGAGTTGCCCTGAGCACTTGGACAGCTCAGCTCAGTCTGCGGCTTCCCCATTCAAAGCTCGCTGGGACAAGAAATGGACAGCCTTGTTATTCCCAGGCGAACAGGAAAAGGCTCCAGTAAAAAATGCATGGCCAAACCTCAGTGAATTCCTGATGAAGGAAAGAATGTGGCAAAGGAAGCCACGTTCTTGTCCTCCTTAGACTGCTTCCAATGCGCTCTCTTTTGGCTCGCTCAGCTCCTCATTCACTTGCACATCTATGGAGGAGTCATAACCATAAAAATCCCTGGGGGGGACGGGGGGTGAGCAGTGGAAAAATGCTTAATTTCACTGAAAGCAAGCCCAACACATGCACTGGTAATTTAGCCCTTGTTAAGAACTTTAATTTGCTCGGTGAAGACAATAACGGTGTGTGTCTGGCTGTTGAATATAGCCCAGTGTTTTTTCATTCACAAATTATTTTTTTATTTTATCAAGGAAATGATCCTGACAGCAATCGTGTACACTGCTGTTATGTTTTGGAGCGAAGCAATGTCCCCAAATTAATCTTGCATGTAACTGCAGGCATCGGCAGCTGCAGATAAGAACAGAGATCTGGCAGCCCCACGGATCTGTTTGTCAGACCAGCATCTGGTCCACATATAGCACTGAGAAAGAAGAAACAAAATAACAGAATTATAGAAGAAACATGCAAGCAAATAGTAAAGAATGCAACAGTTTTTCAGCAAAGGGGGGGGGGGGACAATGGCAAGTGATACAATATGCATCTATTGGTGCCTAATTGGTGCTGGAGAGGAAATTATACCAGTCCAGGTATGATGATGCAGGCGTGTATGACTCTCAAAGTCAGCAGCAGGAATAAAAGATGGTTTTAGGCTGAACCACTGTTAAAGCATCAAAAGTAAGGGGGGGGGGGGGGTAAAATCTTCTGGAGGATAAGGATTTTTTTTAAATTTCATTTCAAAGTTCAGGGACATTGGTTGATTTAAGTGAAAGAAGTCTCTACATGCAGCAGGTACTTTCAGTTGCTCCCTTATTTCACCACAGCAAATGGATCTGCATATTTGATTTTAAGCCAGATACCTCCCGCCTGTTGCATCCCATTCATTTATCCTGGCCTGGAACCAGCACTAGGAGTAGCTGGTGACCCCCAAGGCTGAGTCTGTGTTTTCTCCTGAAATCGAACCATCTGCCACATGTAAGACGAATGTGAGTGTAATTCCTCCATGCAGATGTAAATGCAGCAATTATCTGTGTTTAAAGCCAGCTTGTACCTAAAATTTGAGTAGATAATTGCTCTTGATGAGGAATATAGATGCTTTTTAAGAATGATTTATACTTTACTGGAGTATAAATACTGTATATCATAAACTCGGTAAAGAATTTAGAACTAGCTGGTGACCCTCAGTCCTGACTGTTATTTACAAGCACATGGACGGTTTTATTTCTAAATGGGGCTTCTGTTGTGTGCTGTGGGCTGGGGTAAATACACACACACACACACACACACACACACCACACTGCGGTCGTTATCAAGGCTTCTTCGTTTCCCAGCAACCGCCGTTGTTCTCGTGAGATCTCCAGAACAAAGAACTGTGGCGATAACATTCCAGAACGTTACTGAACATTCCATTCAGGACTCAGGTACCCCTCCGCCACCACCAACCACCCCTCCACCACCCACCCTCAGGCTTGATTCAGTGAATGTAATCGTCCACAACATGGTGCAAGAGGAGAGACTGAAAAGATGATCACATTACTGTTTACACTTTTAAAAGACGTCTTACTTTGTGAGTCATGTAAACCTCTTCTTGTCTCTCCAATAAAAGCTTTATCTGCTTCTCTGGACCGTGTCAGTTTAAATTGTATCGCAATCAAAACCGTGCAAATGCTTAAATGAGAGTGCACCGTGAGGTCTGAAGCTATACTGCAAAAGCAAGCCACGAGTTTCTCAAGGCAAAGAAATGAGATATTCTTCAATGGCCAAGTCAGTCACCTGATCTCAACCCAACAGAGCAGCTTTTCAGTTACACAAGACAAAACTGAAGACAGTGAGACCCACAAACAAGCAGCAACTGAAAGTTTTCAGAGGCAAAACTACAAAAATGGTCTTTGTCCAGCAAATTATGGGCCTAACAGTATATAACCTGTTCCACATTAACAGCACACGCTTGTGTTTTCAGATCCTGAAATGAGCTACCTGCTTGGCACCAGTTAGCATTGTTAGCAACTAAAAAGCTAAAGAAGTAGCTTTATATATTATATATAAATTCGATGCTGATGTTGCTCTACTTTTGGGTGCACAAATTAGTTATTAGTTGAATGCAGCCTTAGTTAGCATCGTTTATGATGCTAGTGAATCAAACTGGCCCATACATACTTTATTCTTTATCAACTAACTCATAAGCAGTATTTTCGTATCCTTTTCAGGGTCGGTGAGGCGGTGGGGGGACTGGAGCTTATCCCAGCTGGTTTTGGTCAAATCTAGATTTGTGTGCCTGGTTAAAAGTTTAGTAAATTATGGAGTTTCCCAGAAACTCAAGCCCAGTTTTCAGTGTAGGTAGGCTGGGAGCTGACAGACTATCATGCTCACATACTTAAAGGGTCGAGTGAGGACATGCAGGTGGAGAAAGAGCATATTTTTAGCAGCAAACTCATCAGTGAGACTCTCCTGCGCCCGTGTCTGCACGAGAGATCCACACAGCCGAGTGTCAGTGGGAATGTTCACCCCGAGCCTGTAAATATTTGAGTGTGTTTACTGAGTCTTTTACACCAGATTCGTTCCTCCTCTCGAATAGCTTGAATGCTTTTTGTCTCCGTCACCTCCACAAGAACAGTTTTAGGAAGTGTGATCCATCTTTTGTGGTCAGATGGTTTGCAGTCGCCTGCGCTGTGTTCCTATCACAGACTCTTTTGATGATCTCTGGATATCCAGACCATACTGGTGCGACGAAAGCGCCGCACTTGGTCGGCCCACTTCAGACACATGTTTGCATTTTGCACAACATATCCACGCCTGTCCTTTCTCCAGATACTTTCACTCTTGTTGACAACTGGAGCGACAATTCCGCATTAAGTCTGGTCTCACCAAATATCTCCCAAGATTTCCAGCATTCCTTTGTCCTTCTGGTATAAATTACCCAAATATTCAACACTTTGGTGCCTGTCACTCTTGAGTTCTATCAAATATTCTGGCACTGATCTTTTCATTTTCTTGGAGGTTGCTAGGCTGAAAGAATAAAATTTATTTACTTGTTTTTAGGCTCAGGGGTCGTTCGGGGTTCTGATAAACACAGCAAAATAAAAACAAAAGTGAAATCAGTCACAGACGTTATAGAGCGGGTCGTTTTTCTTAACATAGCATGTTTGTGTTCTCTGGTAAAAACTGAGATTTTAACTAATGCAGCAACAATCTGGAAGGTGATTTAATAGTGATTAGTGGATTAATTTTGCCCTGTGGAGCCATCATTTTTATTCCAACCATCACCTGTAACTTGATTAAACAAACAGATGCCCTTCTCCTTTCCTTAAATCCAGGCCAAAGGCTGTTAAAGGAGATCAGAGGTTGGGAGCATACTGTTTGGGATGACTTCCATACTCCCTTCTACACTCTCTGCCCAGACTGGTTAGAGATATGAGGAGACACACTTTCCTCATCTGTCCTGATGGATTTTATCGAAGTCCGTTTGCATTCCTTACTTCTGTTTTTGCTAACTGTGTTTTTCCCCCCTTTTTTTTCCTTTCCTCTTACAGTTCATGCAGCCAAAACTGAAATGACATCATGCCGAGGGGAACTCAGGCTGAATGCATACCCACAAGGCCCTGCAGGAGAACCAGGGACTAATGGCAGGAGGGGTATCTGCTCAACGAGAGGATGAGGTAGCTATCAAAGAGGAAAATCTTACGTCTAAAAAGGTCATTGGTGGCACGGATGAAGCTTTTGGTCAAGTGGCAAGCACGAGGACTGAAATATGGAAAATATCTGCTCTGTTTTGACCTGATGATGAGGAGAGACAGATGGGATGAAAAGGGAAGAAGCGAAGAAGCAATAAATATATCCGTATGGAAAAAAAAGGGGAGGGGGGGGCATAAAACACTGAGGCACAGACTGGAGGGGAGAAACGGGACACTCTTTGTTTTCACAGCACCGCTCTTTAAAAGAGCTGCACTGTAATAAAGGCTCCAGTTTGTGTGCGTTCAAAGTGACAGGAGGGCCCAGCCGAGAGCGGGTCAAGAGCACCAGGATTGTTATGAACAGTTCAATCTACTGTTTTAAGGCTCGGGTAGTTTGTTTGAATTTGAAGCCAATTATCAGATTAAAGAGTGCAGAGAAAACCCTGTGATCCTGCTAATAAATCCCTCATCTTGCTTAGAGAAACTGTCGTGGGGCCCCCACAGCATGTCAGTTGGACGGTCACACAAGTCTTGATCTCTCGGCCCACCATGCTGGCTCGATAATAGGAAAAGAGACTGCATACTGGTTTATTTATTTCAGTCTAAAGTGCAGATGAGAAGACATATATTAAGGATTACCTCTGTTTGCACAGTATGGTGCTATTACAGGTTTTGACATGTGTTCAGTACCACGGCACCACTCTCAAGAAAATTTAAGGTATGCCTACTCACTGCTGTACTGAGCTTGAACTCTCCAAGCTGAATAAGCTCAGCCCAAACAGCTGGGAGTAATGAGCTATATTAGATAATCCTATTCAAAAACAGAATTGTAAGTGAAAAGTGACACAGAGGCTTTCATTTTCAGTGTCCTGTATTTGTTTTCCTCGCTTCCCCCTTCAGGCAGTGACAGACTAAGCACTGACTTCCCTTAAAAGTGGTCAGGTGTAAAAGGGGGAGGGGGGGGGGTGAAGTCAGGCCCCTTGTTTTCTTAAATGAATCATCTTGGAAAGTGTGAGTGTGGATCAGAGAAAGTGGGGGAGGTGGTGCTGGGAGTTGAGCAGAAAGGTCACTGGCCTTCAGGAGCCGACTGTTAAAGACACACACAAGAAAGTGAGGAAAACTACACCAGGAAACTATGTTAAACATCCGAGACATGTGTTCAGTGGATTTACACAGCTAGTCAACAAAAATGTTTTTTATTTATACTTTTCCTAAAATGAACCTTTACTGGATACTCAGTAAAGCTGCTCTCTCCTCCAGGCTGTCGATTCTGCTCTGGATGGGAAAAAGCGCTCTCTCGTGTAAAAAGGACTTCACCTGTCACATCATTTAATGAATCTTTGTTTACTTGAGACCACTTATCACAAGTAATTTAGAGTCATTTCTTCTTCCCTGACTCTTTAATTTGAGCTGTTTTTAGAGGCCTAAATAAGTGAAAGCGCACATTATTAAAAGAGAGAGAAAAATGTAAATATTTAAATGTTACTGGCAGCACAGTGGTGCACTATTACTTCACAACATGAAGGTCCTGAGCTCAAATCCGCTGGCTGGCTAGGGCCTTTCTATGTGGAATGTATGCTCTCCCAGTGTCTGTGTTGGTACTCCAGCTTGCTCCCACAGTCCAAAGACATTTAAGTTCATTTATGATTCTAAATTAGCTGCAGGCGTGACTGGTTTTCTGTCTCTCAGTGTTAACCTATGTGATAGACAGGCAACCTGTCCAGGATGTACTCACCCTATGTCAACTGGGCTATTCAAGTCAATTTTATTTATAAAGCATGAATTCAATTAAATTTTCAATTCAATTCATTTATATATAGCACCAAATCACAAAAAACAGTCGCCTCACTTTATATAAAAATCCCAACAGTCAAAATTACCCCCTATGAGTAAGCACTTGGCGATAGCGGGAAAGAAAAACTCCCTTTTAATAGGAAGAAACTGCCGACACAGCCAGGCTCAGGGAGGGTCCGTCATCTGCCACAACTGGTTGAGGCTGAGGGGAGAGAGATAGGACAAAAGACAAACTGTGCAAGAGAGCCAGAGATTAATGCAGAATGGGATATAAACAGTAAAAAGAGGTGACTGAAAAGAAACACTCAGTGCATCATGGGAAGCCCTCCCAGCAGCCTAGGCCTATTGCAGCATAACTAAGGGATGGTGCAGGGTCACCTGATCCAGCCCTAACTATAAGCTATATTAAAAGTTTTAAGACTAATCTTCAAAATAGAGAGGGTGTCTGTCTCCCAAACCCAAACTGGGAGTTGGTTTCACAGAAGAGGGGCCTGAAAGCTGAAGGCTCTGACTCCCATTCTACTCTTAAGTATCCTAGGAACAACGAGTAGGTCAGCAGTCTGAGTGCAGTGCCCTACTGGGGTGATATGGCACTATGAGGTCCTGTCAGGATTTTAAATTCTATTCTGGATTTAACAGGGAGCCAATGAAGAGAAGCCATCCATCCATCCATCCATTCGCTCGCTTCCTCTGATCCTTTTCAGGGTCGCGGGGGGGGGGGGGGGGGGGGGGGGCC
>JAVDPK010001620.1:1019644-1030326 GCA_034780415.1 Cichlasoma orientale | reverse complement strand
TATTGATCATATCATATGCACATCTGTTAAATACAGAAAATGCCGACTAGAGAAATAATTTTCCCGCATTGCTTTGGGGCCCCTCTTGTGTGGCGCCCCTATGCATTGCATATAGTGCATACCCACTTTTTGCGCCACTGATTGTGTCCCTGGGCAAGACACTTAACCCACATCAAACGTGCACATTGTGAATAAAACTGCCCGTGCTCTGTGGTAGATTGCAAATTGCGGTGAAATGATACAGGCGCAAGCGGCGGTAATTGCAGCGACCCAACCGGGGCGAAGTCTGCGGGGGTGCGCTCCTGGGAGAAGGCAGAGGAGCGCAATCTTTTTTGGATTTGAATCGGTACGTTTTGCATCCAATAAAAGCAAGAATGTTAACAAATAAATTGGACAATATTATGGCAATTTAGTGATATTTCCACAGTTGTGGTTTTGACTGGTCTTGAAAAAAAATCCCGAGTCCTCAACGTCCAAGACCAAGAACAAATGCGGTCGAGTCCATGACAAGACTGAGACCATTAAAAAGTGGTCTCAAGACCAAGACCGGTCTCGAGTACTACAACACTACATGATTGGGTATAAAAAAAAATACTATCTCATAAAGGCAAAGTTTCTCCAAAGTAAAAATGGGCAGAGATTCACCAAAATACAAAAAACTGCAAACTGTGGAACAATTTCTGAATAATGTAAAATTGTGAAGACTTTGAATATTTCCTCAGGAGCACTTCCAGAAATCCTTGTGAATAAAGTTCACTGTGCAGGTTAAAGCTCCATCCTGCAAAGAAGCCATATGTGAACATGATCCAGAAATGCCGCCGACCTTTCTGGGCCTCAGCACATTTAAAATGGACTGAGGCTTGTTATCAGTTCAGTTCAAAAGCCTGCATCTTTGATGGTATAGAGGTGCACGAGTGTCTTTGGAATTTGCAGTTTGCACATCTGGAAAAGCACCACCAATGCTGAAAGGTATATACAGATTTTTAGAGCAAGATATGCCCCCATCCATCTTTTTCATGGAAGGCCTTGCATATTTCAGCAAGACAGTGCTAAACTGCATACTGCTGTAGTAGCAGTCTGGGTGCTGAACTGGCCTGCCTGCAGTCCAGACCTTTCACATGAAAAATCTGGAGCATGATGAAAAACTGACAACCCAGGGCTGTTGAGGGGCTACAATCCTCTGACATATCAGTTTAAACATTTGATGTTTCTGTATTCTGTTTTGAATAAAATATTGATTCATTAAATTTGCAAATCATTGCATTGTTTTTAATTAACCTTCTATACAGAGTCCCAGCTTTTTCAGAACTGGGGTTACAGAAAAAAAAAAAAAAATTGACACTCTGGTCTAATAAGGAATAATTAGTCAAGCAAAAATATATGACGATAAATACCTTCAGGTTTTAGCTTAATATATACTGATGAAAATAAACAATCTTCACTTTGATTTTTGGTGTGATTTCCAGCCCGCAATGGGTTGATTGTCCTGTTGCTCAAATTACACAATGTCTAAATATTTTCAAGAATATTTAAACCAAGAACCTGTTTGTTAGCTTAATTATTTTGCAGATTCTGTTTAAATACTGATCCACCATGACTATGTTGCTATTAAAAATAATTCTGCCATGTCACAGATCAAAAACAGAGAAAACAAACCAAAGAGCAGAGCAAGTCAGTAGTTTAGTGCTTTTTATTAGAGATAAGGAGACGATACAAAACATCCACCATTCAGTATTCAGTCTAAACTCTGACCACTGGTCCTTCATATACACATCGCTCCCCATCAGACCTTCATAACACCAACGTTTTGAAATTGAGGAAATCCTGGTTTTAACAAGTACAAGGAATGTCTGTTCACTACAATAAATGTCATGTTTTTCCTCACCAGGAACTGGAAATATAAAGGAATCGCTCAAGTTTTGGAATTTTTCAAAAAGAAAAAAACAACAATGGAATAACAAAACAAAACAAACAAAAAAATTATATATATTTAACCGTGTTCCCCAAGAGAAGTTTTTTTTTACAGCTTGTGTAATCGAATGAATTAGTCCATTACTACACCTAACCTCAACTCTACACACTTACAAAACTTAACTAGAAGTTTGGCAAAAAAAAAAAAAAAAAAAGTAGTTGAACAATTATCTGTCAGGATTCAGTGGTTGGAAAACTAAAAAGGTTTGCCGCCTGTTCCTCTCTGCAACCATTCAAATGGAACCTGAAAAGAACAAAACCCTGTCCTTAAACATGAACTATGTGTATTTAAATTTTAATCATTCTCCTTCCTCAGTTGTATCTTAATGTTTTCCTTTGTGTGTGTTTTGTTCAGAATCTTTACGTTGCATGAACTGGAATGACAGTCTGATTCTTGGTTTGTTTTTAAAACTGTCACTTGACCCCCAAAACCCACCCAATCTCTCCCTCCCCGAGAGTCCCACAAATTTATGCTGGTTCTGCTTTTGCCCTTCTCCACACCACACTGGAATGAACAGCTAAACCCAACAGATGTGTCTGAAAGGCCTCGATAGAAGCCGGAGAGGAGGGGGACGAATATTTATAAAGGGTTTCCTTCCAGACTCACTACCGATGAGCCACCGAGCTTTTCTGCCAGAGTGTGCCGGTCTTTGAGGTCTTCAAAACCGTTCACCTGCCACTCGTGCTTAATACCTGAAATACACACAAGTCAGAATTATGCACTTGGAAAAAAATAAAATAAATTAAAAAAAAATCTTGGCAGGTAAGCTTGTTTGGCAAGTGTATTATTGGTAAGCATGTTTAAGTGGGCAATATACATAATCGGTCTACATAATTTATGGGTTATTAAGTATGGATGAAATATTCACTCATCCAGCAAACAGTGCCTGACATCTGGAAGCTTTTCAAATCAACTGCATGTCATTACCCAACAAAACAAATACAATTACTTCAAAAATAAAATATTTAATATAACTTGATCAGCTCATTTAAATTAAGTTTTTTGTGTCTGTAAGGGAAAGCTCATTAAACTCCCAAGTTCAACAAAATCTTCTCAACAGGTGCCAATCTATCTAAAACCTAAAAGGTGGAGAGAAGCTTTCTCTGCAAACAAAGTCTTGAATAATCAGGCTCCATTTCTTAAAGGCCTCACAGTGTCATATCATCAGAGCAGATACACTGCCAGCTTACTTGTAGTATCCAGGGTACTTAAAAGTAGAATGGGAGGCAGAGCTTTCAGCCATCAGGCTGCTCTCCTGTGGAACCAGCTCCCAAGTTTGGGTTCAGAAGACAGACAGTCTCTACTTTAAAGATTACACTTTAAACTTCATTTTTGATGGTTAGGGCTGCATCAAGTAACCCTGAACCATGCCTTAGTTATGCTGCTATATGCTAAGACTGCTGATGGACTTCCTATGATGCCCCATTATATGCCACTACAGCATGTCAGTTTGTCCCATTTGTTTTTCACGTTCTGTGCTCCTTTTTTCCAGTCCTCGTCATTCATGCCAACTGTCACTGTGCATTTGCTCATTGGGTAGTGGTTATTAAACATTTTACAGCATGCCCCGATTCAGAAAACAAAACAAAAAAAAGTTCACACTTCAAATTTTTTGACATTTGAATTATTTTTTTGAATTTTTGGCCACGGCGGCTTTTATTGTCAGTGTAGAGGGGACAGAAAATGGGGGAAAGATACGGGGGAAGACACGGGGCAAATTGGCGACAAGCCGGGACTCAAACTTGCACCGCAAGGTGGCATATGAACGTGGTCGCCTGTTCCACTCCAACAAAACCTTTTTAAAGTTGTGGCTAAAACAATGAGCTCAAAGATGTGTGCATGGACACCTGGGTGGCTTAGTGGTGAAACTGGCGACCACATACACATACCACATTGCGGTGCAGGTGGCGCAGGTTCGAGTCCCGGCCTGTCGCCTGTCTGCCCGCATGTCTTCCTGTTTCCTGTCTCTCTCAACTGTATATGAAAGCTGCTGTGGCCAAAAATGGGGGAAATTTAAAAAAAAAAAAAAAAAAAAAAAGTGATGCTTTGTAGAGCTGAGAGGGACTGCAGAGTCAGGCGATATCCTCTACGGTTGTGTCCTGAGAGCGTTTACACAGTCAGGCTTGGGTGAATCTCAGAGCAAAACCACAAATTCTCACACACACACACACACACACTCACCTTCAAATTTCCTCTTAATAGCATCTTTTGAGCTGGCATAGATCATCTT
Source organism: Cichlasoma orientale (assembly GCA_034780415.1). Taxonomy (NCBI): domain Eukaryota; kingdom Metazoa; phylum Chordata; class Actinopteri; order Cichliformes; family Cichlidae; genus Cichlasoma; species Cichlasoma orientale. The sequence goes on along the minus strand of JAVDPK010001620.1, from coordinate 1,026,124 downwards.
ACTCTTCAAGGGAGCACTATCTGGAGCCCTGTGAAACGAGAAAAACAAGTAAAGTCTAATGTCGATTTAATGAAGCTCAAAAACTGTTAAGTGTGATAATGGTTGCTCTCACCAGAAGATAAAGACCAGGTCTTCCTTCTTTGTTTCTTTGGTCTCATAGGTGGCGTCGTACAGGGCGTAGCGACAGTCGTTAGAGGGCAGCATCTTGACAAAGTGCTGGTATGGGTCATGCACGGTGGTTCCCAAGTCGCCCACGAGGATCTCTTTGCCATCGTCCAGAACAATGTTCTTCAGGTCCTTGCTCAGGCAGAACAGGATGGCCTTCTTCCTCTTCTTCTTCTCGTCCTCGTTTGGCTGAGCCTTACGCACCTTCATGTCATTGAAGACCGTGATGACTTCATCTGTGACTTTCACACCGGAGGCCTGAGGACAAACGATGTGTTAATACAGAGTGATATACTTACAGCTCATCACCTCAGCTGTTAACTGACTAATACCTTTATTCATTAACTGAGCCAACAAAGAAAAGCCAGCAAAAAAAATTCCCCGAACTTTCAGCTTTATAAATGCAAGTGTTATCCAAAGAATAAAAGATGGCTGTAGCCACTGACGTCACACACTGGTTTGTGGAGGCTTGTTATAAAGCCTCGAGACCAGCGTCTTCACCATCGCCGTCTTACTGTTTTGAAATGAGACGTTACAAGTCCTCACTTGTAACGGCGGATCTGACTAACAGAGGAGGACTGCACAAGAGTTATATTTGCATTTTTCAATTAGTTCTTATGTTGTTTTAAACTTTGTTTTTAATCCAGCTTAGTTTCTTTGGTTCCAGAGTGGCTCTGCTCGATTCAGTGTTAGTTTTAGGCACGTGCCAGATAAGATTTAGGAAAATAAGTGACAATAGATGACTCAGTCTCCTAGAAATCCTAAGTCCCAATAAACATATTCATCGCAGCCTCATTAGGAAAGCTTTGATAAATTTTACCAAACAAATTACAATTAAATTTTTGTTGAGTTGTTGGGGAGTTGTACAAGGAACAATTAAAAAAAAAAAACCTCAAAACATCTTCGGGTTTTAAACTTGAGATTGGATTAAAATGATAATATGCCTGCTGGAGCTTGGGAAAATTGTTATGGGGAACAAAAGATGGCTTTAACAGTGCAGACTATTCCTTTAAAATAAACCTTTTTGGTTGCAATGCTTCTAGTGGAAGGTTTGAGATCATTTGTCTGACCCTGTATGAATATTTTCCAAAAACAATGCCATAAACATTTTGGCATTTAAAATACTGACATTAATGTTAATTTTAATTGTGTCCAAGCAGAAATGGCTTTGGTCTAGTGGAATTTCTTTTCATAAAATGTTTTAACCTTTCTGCCAAGATTTTTCTAAAACAGCATTCCTTCAGCCTCTCTGCAGTTATAAATATATACCTCACATATGTACTAACAACCACTTGGCAGGAGATGCATGAACAAAATGTATTTCAAGTTTGAGTAGAATAAAATCCTGGTGATTTTCATTTACATGAAGGGAAAAAAACAAAACAACAACAACAACAACAACAACAACAACAAAAAACACTCCGCAACTTTATCTAAACTGGCCTGTCTTCAACAGGCCAGAAGTGACGACTACAGTAAAGACAGACATTGAGAAGCTGAAAAGCGGCATGTGACTATCACAGAGACACACACACACACACACACTTCTCATGAGAACGACCGATAAAGAGGCTTGAATGCACAAAAGGTGTGGACATTACAAGCTGTTAGTTGATTACACAATCTGAATGCTGTCAGGAGTTCAGATGAAATGAACACTGATGATATAATCTGAAGAACATTATGATTTCCTTTATAATACATAAAGAGGGAATGTTGAGATCAGAAAGACAGCCTGTGGCCAATCCTGCTTGTCCAAAGTTCATCGTGAACATTAAAAAAAACAAAAACCTGTAACTTCAGTTACCAGGTGTGTCTACACTCCTGTGACTCTGATTAGACCAGTAGCCATAAAACATTACTCAACTTCAGCCTTTCTCCGTGCAACAGGCATGCATGTCTGCCATAAAGATGATCATGTGGGTGAGGGTGTGGTCAGGATTTGAGCATTTCAGCATCAGCTTTAGTCACGAACAATGAGGCTTCTGTTGAAATGTATAATACAGGCTCCCCAACCTCACTGTCACAGTCAAGTCTTCTGACTCTGTTTAAGGCCCTCACAGGAAAGAAAACTGCCATCTCTGAGCAATTGGGGGGGGGGGGGGGGGGGAGAGACAATGAAAAGGAAATAATGGAACAGGAAACAGAAAAGGAACCCAACTGGCAAAGCAGCACAGGCAGCCACTGTATGTTTGCTCATGGTGTTAAAGGCCTGTAAGATAAGGAGACTTGCAGAGTAATAATTAACCAGTGAATAGCCATACTTCCCGACTCCCCTCATCAATAAATTAACATTGGTACTGCACCAACGCATTTGCAGTTTGTTCTAGTTTACACACTTTTTGCACATGAGTAAGCACTGTTCTCTCACTGCATTCGTCATCCAAGGTGTAGGAACAACAAGGACCACAGGGATCATTATGTACACAAAACATGGCCTGCAACTCTTCGATAATAAAGAAGAAGGTGGTACCACTTATTTTGTTGTTTTAACAGAAAACCATATGACCGCGCTGACCACCCAGCGGTAACCTTATCTAATCATAACCACAGATGCCAAGGTTCAACTGAGTCAGTACAAAGAAGTCACAGTCCAAGTCTTCCTTGGACAGGCCCTCACCTTTATGATACAGGACAATTTTACTAGCAGGCCACTATGGGCTTATAGCCAAACTCTCAGGGTGATATAATGTACGTCTGCCTGCTGGGTAGTGAGGAAAATGGCGATACTACTGAAACATTATTTTCCCCTTTTCCACTGGGAAAAAACAAAAAAAAACAAAAACAGAAAAAACACTATCCCTGCTTCTCTAGTGTTTAACGTCGATGAATGAATGAATGGCCACTGTTTATTTTTCTCCTTTTGTTTTGTGGCAAGCGTGAGTAAACGGCTGTATAAATTAGATGCGCAACTTAAAATCAAATATGCGCAGCACCGACCGTGAAGAGACAGCGGCCCCCTTAGCTTTTAGCAAGCGGCACCAACGCTGCCAAAACTGTCGTTTCGCAATGGTCATAATCCCGGCAAAGATGCGGTTCAGCCCTAAAGAAACGGACTAAATCTACCAGGGGGGGGCGGCTGCGGTAGGTTCAATCGAAGTGCTGAGACATTAAAAATACGGCCCTAAACAAAATGGTCTTTGCACCAAATTCAGGGTGGGGCCATGAATGCACCACACGCACATGTGAGCGCTAGCTTGCTATATAAGGCAAAACTGTTCTCAAAAGGACTGCTCGTCTGTCAATTCACACATTAATTCTCACAGCGCTCTTCCACCGCAATCCCGCAGTTTGCCATTTTAGCTTCTCTTTGGGATAAAATACTAACAGTAATAACCTTTTACGGGCGCACCAGCGTCTAGAACAGTGTCAGTATGGGAGCCGTGCGCAGACAAAGGAGAAAATCTCAGCTAGCGCCATAATGGATGTCATTTCTCCTTGCACTGTAACGCAGCTAGTCCGGCTAACAGTACAATTAGCCGGGCAGCCCCGGAGGCGCTGCTGCACCTGCCAGCGCTGCAGCTCTGTGACGCGGGGAACAACAGCGAGCACAAGTGAAATAATTGAAACATGATGCAGTGAAAACACCGGAGCAGCGTCATGGCAACGGTGCGGATGTTAACTCAGACAGGGGCCCCTCCATAAAGCGGCTTTTTGTCGGCGAAACACTTAGAGATGTAACGAAATGGCGCCAGTTTTTCCTCCCCTGACCATTAGTGGTTTATCTAGTCCGTTATAATTACCGCTCAAAACATGCCCCTCGGAAAGCTTGTGGAAGGCGACGATTGGAAAACTTCACCATTGCGTTAAAGCGTTATTAGCCGTCCAGTTTCCTGGTCAGCTCAGCAGCCTTGCTCTGGTGTTAGCAGAGGCTCCTGCGGCATACAGCCGGCTCGCTATGAGTGATGCTAAAACACATACAATTTAAACCCAGTAATTCCATAAATCTCCCCCACTGGCTTAGATTGAGTAATTATCAGGTGGCAAGAATGAGCACAGAGGTGAGAAAGGCGGCGGTAAACGTACCATGGCTGTAGCTCTGGATGTCTGCGTCTGGATCGAAATTGAATGGATGATGAATCGTCGCTCTCGCTCACACAACACTGGATGCGGAGCGCGAACGCGCCTTTAAGCGCGGCATCGGCTCGAGCAAAGTGCACGAGCGGGAATGAATGTCCATCAACCGCGACAGTCCGGCTGTTGTACTTGCTGTTTATTAACTAACGTGATAACACGGAGATTACCCACGCAAATGAAAAGTGACGCTAAGTGACGTCCGCTTTAACTTGTCACTTCATTTCTTTAAAATACATTTTCTCTATTCCCATCGACCCCTAAAAACGTATTTCATTAGGGTGGTGGCGGCCAGCGTACGTGAACAAATCAAACATACCAAACTGATAACAGAGAGCATTATGGGAATATGTGTTTTTTAGAATGTGTCTAAACCTAAAGGCCTATTTAACAATCATTAGTGTTTTCTGCAGACTAGAATTATCACAATTTTCATTCAGACCAGTTTGGTCAGACTAGATGGCGTTTATTCATCTTTGGCTACCGTTTAAAAATACGTGATAATTATTCCATCAACCTCGTGAGGGGTGTTTGATAAGTAAGACGAGCCTGCCACTGTTAATGACCGATATTCATCTGCCATCCGGACTCGGAGTGTGTTTTCAGAATGGGAGGAAAATCTTCATCAGCCATCCCATCCCCTCTCCTCTCCTCTTCCCTCCCCTCCTTGCGGTTTTTGTTGAACTCACTTCCAAATATGGAAGCGAACGGTGAGCGGCGGCGGCGGCTAGTGCACGCGCCTCGCTCACAGCTTGAGGGAGGGGCCAGGTCGCGACGCTCATCACCATATAAGGAAACAAGGCACCCAAATTCGCTGTAGCGGAGTTTTTGTACGGACGGCGTCGACACGCAGTCAGAGAGAGAGGGGAGAGGTGGTCGGAGAGGATGAGGGTCAGATGTTCAGGCAGGAGGAAGCCAGCGTATAAAATGAGTGACGATAATGACACGAGAGGCGGATAGCCCAGTCCGTACGTTTCTACAGGGGATCAAATGAGCCTGAAATAACACGCAGACTAATGCGGAATATGAGTCGATTAACGGCGTTGGTGGTGTAAACACACCGCCTGCAAACGGACCTACATTCATTACGCAGAGTAAAAACAAAGATGAGGTCATGGCCTTTCATTTCTCCTTTTAAAAACCACTCTCTCTCTCTCTCTAGATAGAGACTACAAGAGAGGACAGCAAAAGCTGTAGAGTGCTCCCTTTTCGCCGTGGAGGGATCTAAAGACATTAAAATGAATATTAGCAAAGCTGTCCTTTCATATGTCTTCTATACAGTACATGTCGAGTTCCACCAATAGTGGTTTGAAGCTTTCTATGAGCACACAAAAGGAGAATTAGGGCTTTCACTTTTTCAGCAGTATTACACATCCATCTATTTTCTTCCGCTTATCCAATTCAGGATTTGACAAATGCTTTGGCTTTTAAAGGAATTTTAAAGGAATGTCTTTACACCCATTTCTGGGTGTAAAGCTGGGGTGTAAAACTCTTGAAAATGGTGCATGGGTTATGTGATTAAAATGGGAAAGGGGGTCTGGGGTGAAGAATTAATACTCTTTTTTTTTTAAAATCTTATCTGCAAGTAAAATTGATTTATAAACTCACTGCTTTCTAAGGGCCTAGACATAGGAAATAAAATTTAAAAAATGTAAAGGTTGCTGTGTCATTTTGGGATCCTGGCCTTGGCATTATCATAATACAATATAAAAAAATCCTGCAGTTAACAATACACAGAGCCTATATCACACCCCACACTTCACAGACAGTTTATTATACATAGTCAAAACTGGATTAGCGTGGTCATGAAGCTGAGGGCACTTTAATGTGTATGTTGTGGTGCTGTCCTTTTATTGTGCAGTCTTGGGTTATTTTTCTTGAATCATGTACTCTTAATAGACATCAAACCTTGTCCAGGCACATGCATACTTGGCATGAAAATGTCCATGGTGCAAGCAAAAACTTCTGTCAGCCAAAGAAATTATTTTATTGAAGTAGAAACTTTTTTTTTTTTAAATGGTTTATGTATGGACTTCTTACCAATGTAATGGGCTGCTGCAGCCCTACAACAAGACATGCTGGATCATCTTTACCTTGGACTGTTTTTAAATTCTTCATGTTCAGCTGCTTTCAGCACTGGTGGTAATTGTTTAGACTCTTTCGTTCCAGTTGATCTTTCTGAGTTAACTTCAATAGTTACTTCTTCCAAACCATCAACATGTTTATTAGACCCCATTCCTA
>JAVDPK010001620.1:1004620-1016405 GCA_034780415.1 Cichlasoma orientale | reverse complement strand
TGTGTGTGTGTGTGTGTGTGTGTGTGTGTGTGTGTGTGTGTGTGTGTGTGTGTGTGTGTGTGTGTGTGTGTACCTAAGCAGCAGCTATCCAGCAGCTTATAAATGTGTATTAATTAGTTAATTCATCATTAGCTTGATCAAGCTGTCTGTCCATCACTGTGCTAAGTCAGGTGTGTAGCACTCAGTGGCAAAGGCTTCAGACATGCAATCAACAATTTGTCAAATATTTTAAAAGTTCTGCCTTTGCCACAGAGGGAGGAACAGTTGATTAGCTCCTCCCCTCTTCTACCAGCAGTTATGAAAAAACACCTAAAAGTGTGTTAAAAAATGATCTTAGTGTGACTGACGGGTTTTTTTCCCTGTTCTACCCTTCAAATGCTCTTGTAAGCTGCTTTATCAGACAGATTTTTGTAATAGTTACATGGTGTCATTTCACTTGCGTGTTTAAAAATTGATAAAACAAAGCTGCAAGACCTGCTTCCTGAGTTTACAGCAGAGTGACACCGGAAGAAAAGCCCCTTTGTATCGTTACATTTTCTTTTAAAGTCCAACCACAGAAATGCTTCCAAGTTTCCACGCACTGTTCTTTTGTCAGCGATGACTGACTTTTTGTTTGCCTTTGTGTGCAAACAGCAAACAAAGAAAAAGAAGCTTATGCAAAGAAAGACAAACGGTTTCTTAAGAAAAAATAAAGGCTTCATTGTTGGTTTTTCACATATATTTGTTTGAGCCTGTCCTCCTTTAAAAACAACCTCATAGATCAGTTTTGCAGTTAGTGGGGTTAGGTTAATTGGTGATTCTAAATTGCCCAGAGGTGTAAATGGCCGTCTGTCTCCCTGTGTTAGCCTGTGACAGGCTGGCGACCTATCCAGGGTTTACCCTGCCTTTTGCTCTATGACATCTAGGATAGCCCCCCCCCGCAACTCTGAAAAGGATAAGTGGAAGAAAAGGACTTCTTTTTCTTCCTTTTTTGTAATACTCTCCATAGTGTAAGAAATGAACATGCTAATTAGAATATGCAGCTTCCTGGCTATGATCCATGTGGGCAGTCTACAGGTTACAGATGATTGGCTCCAGGGCAGCACGGTGGCGGCCCGGGCCTCTCTCTCTCTCTGTGTGGAGTTTGCATGTTCTCCCCGTGTCTGCGTGGGTTTCCCCCGGGTACTCCGGTTTCCTCCCATAGTCCAAAGACATGCACTTATTGGGGTTAAGCAAAACAAGCCCTGATAAATCTGCTGTATGTAGGCCATCCAGCACCAAAGAACAGACCAACACAGTACGCAAATAACTGGTGAAAACTGCCACATGTCAAGCAGTTTGACCACAATGTGATAACAATTATACTTCAACTGCTTCAGCAGCTCGAGTGTTTGTGAGATTGTTCAGCAGCTTCAGAACAACGTTACCTAAAAACTGGTCCAGTGTTGGACTTTCTGACATTCACATCCACTTCACATCAGTCTGGTGTGGTAAAGAGAGAGCTGAGCATGAACGCTAAGCTGTTGATTTACTGGTTGATCTACACTCCTACCCTCGCCTATGGCCATGAGGGTAGTGACTAAAAGAATAAGATCACAGAGACAAGTGGCAGAAATGAGCTGCCTTAGAAAGAGAGTGAGGAGCTCACTCAGAGTAGACCTGCTACTCAAGTTGAGGTGATTCAGGTATCTGACCAGGATGCTTCCTAAATGGGGTGTTTTGGGCATGTCCAGCTGGGAGGAGACACTGGTAGACCCATGACAAACTGAAAAGATTATGTCTCTTGGCTGGTTTGGAAATATCTCGGAGTCCCCCTCAGTGAAAATCTGCGGGTGGGAACCGTCTTGTCAATATGGGAGAACAGTCAAAAATAAGTTCTACTTTTAAGTGCATTTCACACTTCAGACTTTAGCTTACCAGCATCTCTCAAGATCAGCAGTTCTACTCCCAGATTTGACCTCTCCACTTTGAGACCTTGCTACTGAAATATTTCAAGTTTACTCTCAATAGGTTTAAAAAAAAATAATAATAATCTTGATCTGAGCTCAAGAGAACTCCTCAGGCATAACGGCTTTAGCCAGTTTGTAAACTTTCCCCAGATCCCTATCACACTCATACTGTCAGTGAAGCATTCCAGTTAAACACAAGACAAACGTACCTGCTCACAGACACTGTACTTAATCTCTAAATTTACACTAAAGTGGAAATTCACCCATTTCAACTGTGTTGTGTAAACAGTTTTTTTTTTTTAATCCTGTGATTGGTGGTTTTGTTGTTCTCTCCAACACCAAGTGCTCCCTCTAGTGGCTTCAACAGGTGCATTACATTAAAACAAAATCCAGAAACAAAAGTGTTGAGAGATACAAACACCTCTATCCATTTATTCTCACCTGCTCCAGGACGACACCTGCAGCCTGGTCGATGGCTCCTCCCACATTTCGGTACCGACCCGAGAAGCGGATGAAGGCCCACGTCAGCATAGCCACCATGACGGCACCCAGAGTACAGTCACAAAACATGGCGAAGGTGGACAGGCCGATAAAGAGAAGCAGGCCAGAGAGCACGTAGAGGAGGCACACAAGGACAAAGAGCACGGCAGGGGTCCGGAAGGCGCTGAAGAGGTTTTTGGACTTTTAAAAACAAAGAGAAACAACAGGTGATTTGGAGCACCTCTGAAATTAAATAATCTGTGTCCATGTTTTACCTTCACTACTTCATTCTTATCCTTCGATAGTGAAAGAGGGTAAAACAAACCACTCCTACCTCGTTGTGTTTCAGGTACGACTGCCACATTTCCTCCAGCTCCTTTTTCAGCTTTGCTTGGTAACGGTCACAAAACTCTTGTCCTCCCATCTTCTTGGTGGACGCAAAAGTGTGAAGAGCCTCTCGGAAGAAAAAGTGATGTTTCTCTTCCAGAGACTCAGGAGAAACGTAAGGCAGGTCTCCTCCACAAACCTTAGGAAAAGCACAGAATGATAAAGAGATACGGAGTTTCATTTTGAGGCAACAAACATTTTAAAGTCATTTGGAAATCGGGGATCACCACAGAGATGAACATGACCTCACCTTCTCCATGTTCCTGTAATACTGATCTTTGGCTGTTGCCACAGCTGCCAGGTTATTGGCCTCTGCTGTGGCCTGGTGGGACACACACACACACGGTAAAAGAGTGAAAACCAAAAAGAACAAAAGGACCACGACCCTACACAAGAGCAAAACTTAGTGGCTTTGTCCAACTTGCATTGTGTACATACCATGAGCATAGTCTTTGGTTGTGGTAGGTCTTCCCCCTGATAAATCTTGATGTAAGCCTGGTGACATAAAATAGATATTATTATTATTATTATTATGATGAAGGGACGTTAAGATCATGAGCCACTCCAAAAATAGACATCAAAGACAGCAGCTGTCTTGCCATTGCCCCCCAAAAAAGCCAATCATCTGCTTTGTAACAGTAGAACCAGGAAACATATAATCCACTCTGTGTTGCACAGATGCCAGCAAGATGCAGGTACATCTATGAATTGTTTTTCTTGGTAGAATAGATCCACAACCTGAATTAGCAGAGAACTTGTTTAAGTGCTTGTGAGATGAGCCAGAAATGCTGACTGTGTTGGCACCGTGAACTGAGCCACAAAATAAAACTGTAATTATTATTTCCATTAACCTGCCAAAGGTAGCAGCCAAATAATAGCATATTTAAACGTAATGTAGTGCCTGGTATAAGTATAATATGCAGAGAAAAGGCTTTTTAAACCTTGTTTTTTGTTTTTAATATCCAAATAGCCCTTGAAACCAAAGTTATGGTTTTCTCCCCACAGCTGGGATAGGCTCCAGTGAGCCCCTGAGCAGGGTTCAGGGTTTTATGGCGTTTTCTCCATTCAGTTAGAAAGATACCAGATCTTGCTAGCCTGACACGTCTGCCCAGAGGTGCTGGTGAGATTCCTGCTAACTGGCAAGACATGTTTCTACTTCTGCAACCACAAAGTATGAATACTGGTATTATAGGGAAATACACGCAAAGTTAAAAGCATTTCTAGAGTTAGACAAGTTGTGTGAACCGTAACATCATCAAATATTTAGTTACAAAAACATGTGATGGTTTCCACTGTGATCTGTAAACAGTAATATACACAGGATGACAGTAGACTCAATGAATATACAGTGAAATCAAAAAAGGCTCAGGTGAATGAGCTTCTTTACACTCAAAGAAAGGGAGAACTTTGGAGCAATGTTTTAGACAAGTAAAGCAAGATGTCTAGTGAACAAACTGGGCTATATGTGACCCACGAACTACTGACGTGGACAAACTCATTGGTACCCTTCTGTTAAAGAAAGAAAACCCCAAAATGATCAATGGAATAACTTGAAACTGACAAAAAATATTAAAAAATAAACATTTACTGAAAATTAACTAATGAAAATCAGACATTACTTTTGAATTGTGGTTCAACGGAATTATTTTTAAAAAATAAACTAATGAAACTGGTCTGGATAAAAATTATGGTACTTAATATTTTGTTGTATCTTTTGAGGCAATCGCTGCAATTTCTCTACCTCTCAATGAGACTTCTTAACCTGTCAACAGGTATTTTGTCCCACCTTTTGTGAGCAAACTGTCTCAGGTTTGACGGGTGCCTTCTCTAGACTGCACGCTTCATCTCCTTCCACAGATGTTCACTAGGATTTAGATCAGAGCTCATAGAAGACCACTTCAGAACAGTTTTGTTCTTAGCCATTTTTGGGTGTTTTTAGCTGTGTGTTTTGGGTCATTATCCTGTTGGAGGACCTGTGACTGAGACAAGCTTTCTGACACTGGGCAGCACATTTCACTCCAGAATGGCATGATAGTCGTGAGATTTCATTGTACCCTGCACAGATTCAAGACACCCTGTGCCTGATGCAGCAAAGCAGCCCTAGAACATAACCGAGCATCCTCCATGTTTCCCAGTAGGTAGTGATTTTTCTTTATATGCTTCATTTTTGCATGTTGTCTGTGAACAAAGCTTTGTGGCTTGTCAATATGCATTTTGAAAAATTCCAGTCTCGCTTTTTTATGATATGCTTTCAACAGTGGGTACCAACAATTTAGTCCACGTTTAAAACAAGCCCTCTTAATTTTTTATTTTGACGTTACCTTGAAGATCTCGAGCAGGCCACTGCATGTGACTTTGTTGCCATTTATTTCTTTCTCGACCAGACGGTCTGGATGCAGCAGTTTAGGAATGAGAGTCTTCAGCTCCTCTTTGAACTCCTGAGCCACATCTGAACAAAAAAATAAGAAAAAGAAAAAAGGATCAAAACTCAGGAGTGTGCTTTGTTCAAGACCATCCAACTAAAAGATCACAGAAACCTGAGGACCTTACCACAGAGCTGTCCCTTAAAGGCAGGGCTGGTGGCAACTTTTAAACCAGGGTGAGGTAAGAGGAAACAGGATATTTTGGTGAAGCATGAATGAATGTGCTCCCTGACTGTTTGGAGCTCCTCATGTTGAGCTTCCTTAACCTAAAAAACAATGGTGAAACATTTCAGATTAGCTACATACAAATTCACAGCTTTTATCATACTCTGTCAAATCATCAACATGTGGGTGGTACCTGTAACCGTCTATCCAGGAACTGATTCCCGCCTTTGAACCCGTAGGTGTATTCATAGGGAAAGCTCCAGTCCCTGATCAGAAACATCAAAGACTGCAGGAGGAGAGAGAGAGAGCGCGTTAGCAAGAACAAAAAACACAGATCATCGAATCTTGTGGGTTCTCATACCTGAAAAGGCTTCTGATAGATCTCATCCATGGCGAGACGACCATACTCGGTGAACAGCTGCGAGGAGGCGGCGCCCATAATGCAAAATTAATGGTGAGATTCCAAAAGATGGCGCATGACTAGTTTTAAGCACTTAAGTTACTGAAAGAAGCTTCTATCAGAGGCAGAAAAGCTTAAACTATGAAATAAAACATATAAGGAAAAGGAAAAAAAAAAAGAGTAAACCAAACAAAACATTTTAAATTTTGATGCTTTAAAGTAGCTACTGTTTGGTGGGATTTTCCAAACATGCATCAGTGAGAACAGCAGATCCAAACCGACCTGCAGCTGCTGCAGATCGTCCTCCTGGATGTTTTGTGAGAGATTGTAGATCTAAACAAGCCAAAAGCATGTCAGCACATTTTACAACAATATCGAGGAAACATTGAATCAGTGACGCTCAGAGGCGATCGGTCACCTGTATGGAGCTGGTCATGGTGCTTAGGGCAAAGATGGTGGCGCAGTCCTTCACGGTGGACTGGTCGTCAAACGCTCCCTGAGTGTCCATCAACACCACGGCCACCTACAGCAGCAGAGAGGCAGGATAGCCGACATGGTGTTAATGTGCTACAACGTGCTTAGTTTTCAGATTTTATTTGTGATGGGATGGTGCAGTGGTGAGGTTGCAGGGAGGATTTCTTTTAATTTGTGATAAATAAATAAATAACAACACTGCATTCAGCTGCCTCTTCAATAAGTCTCTTTCCAATGAGGGACCTTAGGCCCACAGTCTTGGACTACTGTCTGCGATGGCTTCGCTCTGTAGCTCTGCTCTGAAACCTTGCCGAGCTTAGTGCAGTGGCACATGAAGCTGTTCTCCACCAGCTGCTGGTTCAGTTTGCAGTGGTTCCAAGAGCAGAACTACCATTACCAGCTGCAGTCCAGGATGGTGGAGTTAGGCTGTCTGACGGCAAGATGAGAGGCTCTGAATGATATCAAGGACCTGGGCAGTGAGCCAGCCAGTAGGGAAATATTGAATGAAAGGGGTTGGGACTAGCTGATTAGCAGTGATAATACTTTACACATAACAGTGAGGAGATTCTCCACAAGTAAACTGACCACATATGGTGTCTTCCTCCAGGATGAATGAGAAATTAGACATAAAAACATTTCTAAAGCAGGTTTGCCAAATATACTTTAGTGTCCCTATGTGTACCTAGGTCTTGTCTGCAGAATCACAGACAAACTGTAATTTGACTGAAAATCTCAGACACAACATGTGGAAATGAGAAATGCAGAGCATGTAAAAACAAAACAAGATTACAGAGCTCGGAGGCAAAAATAAACAAAATTAATAAAACAACCCCATGGGATTTAAGATTTAAGTATTATTATTCTTTTTCTGACCTGTTTTTGATCCTGAACCCAATTTCACATTAATGAGGAAAAAGAGTTGGGATGCTCTGCAAAATGTAAATAAAATGAAATAGTTTGCAAATCTCATAAACCCATATTTTATTGACAATCGAACACAGAATGACAGCAACACATCACTGCATGGGCTCAGGAACACTTCCAGAAATCATTGTCTGTGAATAAAGTTCATTGTGCCACCCATAAATGCAGGTTAAGACAATTGCACACCGCATCGATTACAAGAATGGCTTTGCAGTGGAAGAGTCTCAGTGCTGAACCGGCCTGCTTGCAGTCCAGATCTTTCACCGACTGAAAACACTGGAGCATAATGAAAAGAAAAACATGACAGCTGCTATACTACTACTACTACTACTACTACTATATGACAAATACTACGGCCCTGTCCCAGCTTTTTTGAAATGTGTTGCTGTCATCAAATTCAAAATGAGCTAATATTTTTCCTAAAATCTCAGTTTAAACATTTAATATTTTTTCTATGTTCTATTGTGAATAAAATATGGGTTTATGAGATTTGCAAATCATTACATTCTGTTTTACATTTATGCAACATCCCCATTTTTTGGCATTGGGGTTGTAAAATGTATCTGCCACTGTATCGAGTGGCAGAAATAAAGTCGCTAATGGAGAATCAACCCCAACAAGCAAATCATCAGAAGTGAATCAGTGAAACCACAACAAAGAAAATACTTCACCTACAGCTCATGTGGTAGGTCTGACAAGTTCATATCTATTGGATGAGGTCAATTTGGTGTGTGTTCATGTGTATGTGTGTGTGTGTGTGTGTGTGTGTCTGTAAACGTTTAAAGGAACAAGAAAAAAAGCGAGTATATCAACATTCTTAGAACTGAAGTTTGCCCTGTGCTTTGATGCAACGTTTCCTGCTGCAGAAAACAGACCATGTTAATAATTAATGTTAATAATAATTCAGTGTCCTACCCAACAGCTCCAGGTCAGTGCCTCAGAGTTTTACAAAGTTCGCTTTTCTTCACATTGGAGCTTGTTGATCAGGTTTGATGAAGAACTGTCTCCAGCTTGTTCCCAGTAAATGTTTTAGTGGTGATTACAGGAACAAGCGCTGATGTTTGAACACTAGAAAAATTATTTCTTTCACTCCAGCTGAGCTCACCGTCTCAGTAACGGCTCCGCCTCTTTGCTCTAAACTGTGTGTGTGTGTACAGTAGATAAGACCCCACGTTAAACTCTGACTGCATCATCTTCACTGCTGCTGTTCTGTTATCAGTCCTTTTGTTGAAAAACTGGGGTTACATGAGCTTAATGTGGTAATACTTTTCATTCACACATGTGCTCCTAAATATGTTTCTATTGCAGGTCTGTTTTGAGTCGCAAATGTGTGGGAAATGCCCGTGCTTACCCCTGAGCAGTACAGATTCGTAGATTAATCGAAGCAAAAAATTTGCATTGCGGATTTTTTATAATCGAGTTATTCAAGTTACTCAATGAATCGTTGCAGCCTTAGTTCCTTCATTACTCATTTCATTTCAAATATAGATTTATAATCTAAAATATGCTTTAATATAACTAGCAGTAAATAAAGTAATTAAGCTGGCCCAGCAGGGGAAAAAATTCTGCTGAACACTGATTAAAGGTTAAAGGAATAAAGGGCTGCAGGGAACAGCTGAGACCAGAGATCACCGTGGCACTAAAAACTAAAACGATCAATTTCTAAATGAACAATAAACATCAACTGAATATCACTATTAAACCTCAGTGTTCATATGTTTACTCTGTCAAAACAAATAATCACACACAAAACTTCACCTCTTCACCATCACTCCTTTGGACAAGGAAAACTTCACTCCACAGCTGGATGCCTGAGGTCTCTGGCTCTGAACCCCCTCTCCAAGAAAACCCGGTCAGAGGCTCATCATCCCGACCCAGCCAGTTCTCGTCATCCTACAGAAACAAAAACTTCACCTTCAGCACTTGTCAGGGCAAAGCTGAAGCCTTCAGGTAAAGCTTCACTGCCATTCCTTCAGCCAGTTTACCCCGAGCTATGAATTGAAATCTCCATTGCTTTGTATAATTTACATAACAAATAAGTACCAAGTGGAGTGTAACGCTTTCAGTGACTGACAGATGATAGTAGTCATGGTATAAGGTCTGATGGTGGTGCTATGGGAAAGATGATGAAGATTTATCTGTAGACACAGGTAATGTTAATTCCAGCCCTGAGGTTAAGAGAGGGTGTTCACGGAATCCACTCCTTAACAGTGGTCATGACTAAATTCTCAAATACTACTCTTTAGTAAACTCGTTAGTTCACATGTTACAGCAGGGAGAGGCATATGTGTCCTCATACCATCCATACACCATTAATGATTCTACAGGTTAACACACCTTTAAGAAGAGAAACCAGTCTGCTTCCTAACTCGCTGCTCTGAAGCTTTACTTAACAGGATGATAGTCCAGCATCTGATCCTGTAAGACTGCTGATTTTATACAAATTATGATGACGCTAAAGGATCAGGTTGCAGCACAACTCACCCGCCTGTACATGTACCGAAGCATTAAGTCGAGCAGGAAGCTCTTCCCCTTCCTGAAGGCTCCGGCGACTGACACCACCACCACGCGTTTGTCTCGGATTTTTGGAGTCAAAAGAATCCGAGCCAAAGCCTTTGTCTCCAAGGTGAAGGAGTGATCTCCCTTAGACACACTGACAATCTGAACTGGGCCTGGTTCGCTCCCCATTATTCTTGATGTTCTGGTCCCTGTGGGAGATCACAAACACACACCCCAATGAATTAGCATTTGAGTAATTTTACAGGTAGAATTCTTGAACAGTTATTATAATTGAATATTTGTAATCTTTCTTAAAAAATAACTAACAATTAACACTGGCATTCATTCGTTCATTCATTGACATAAAAATTACCAAACATTTGCTGGTTTTTTCACATATTAGCTGTTGTGAGAGTTACTATAAAAATAGAGATGCACCGATTGTGAAATCCTGTGCTTTTATTGAAGTTCATAATATCAATTTAGCCAATATTTTTGTCTTTTCCCCTATTTAGTTTTTGTTATTTATTCTCTCCATTATTGTCAATGTTTACAAATATATCTGAATTGCTTTTAAGTGTTTATCACACCATATCTGAACATCAAGCCAGCGCAAAATTTGTGAAACAACAGACAAAAATCACCCATGGGCGCTGCCAAATTCCACTTTGTTTGGTGATAAACCAACATAAGTCAAGTAGGCCCAATATAATCCAGTATATTGGGCAATAGGTTGGTGCATTTTAGCTCTAAGTTATTATACAGCAACAGTAATGCCACTTTCAAATTATCTGTTTATCTGTAGTATTTCAGAAACTTATTGTACTCTTTTTGCCAGCAAAAAATTGATGCAACAAACTCAGCCAGTTACAATATCAGCCAACACATCTAAAAACCTAGATGTGTGCTAACAAACTACAGAAACTAATGTGAACATATTCTCCACGTCTGCCTTTCAGCTTCACCAAGATAAGACATTTTGAGTTTACTTATACTTCTCGTGCCTGCTGAAAAATCAGACACGCACTGGTTCCTCGATCTAAAACAATATCAGCCTCTGTGTGAAACTGACTGAGGGCTCCTCTTATGGCTGTCACGCTGCTTTGCCTGCAGCAGAATACCCAGATACAGATACACCGATCGTTTCAATACACTCCACTGTCGCTGATTTTGCGGGGTGGATGTCCACTCATGCGGTGACTAAGACGGGAATGTGTCTGTATACCATCCAGAAAGCTGGTTGTTTGCTTTCACTACAGCTCACCACCCCAAAGGTGTGGCGGACAGCGAGGATCAGCATTTCTCTGCAGTTAAGACAAAATTTGCTCGCACTTTGTAATCTCCAACTACTGCATGAGATTAAGTGTACAAGACTTACTGATTAAACGGATTGCTATCGGCACTGAAGTGCTCTTTCACTGCAAAGAGCACAGCTAAACTGAACTGTAATTATATCAACGTAAACGTCTTTGAGAAGATAAATAAACTACAGCTCACAACCACCGGACTACCTTGCGAGTTACCGGCTGCAGCTAAAGTCTTGCGTGGCTACAAGCAAACACAAACAAAGCGCTGACATTTAGCTGCTGTTAGCTCAAAAAGTGTTTAAAAAAATCTAAATATAGCCTATAAAAACAGCTTCTGTGTGTTTTAGCTCCCGTTTCATGGTTTAATATTACCTTCTGTGTCTCCAAACGGCTTCAGCACAGTCTCATGAGAGTCGACAACCCAGAGAAACGTAACTTTTTACACTGGCATGAAAACAACCATTAAAACTTTTTTTTTTTTCCATCGCCAAACTTCCACACACTTCCTGCCGTCAGCCGGCGAAACGCCACATGGGAAATGTAGTTTTAAAACGGTTCCTCTGCTTGGGCCTTGACATTTCTACAAACTACACGTCCCACTGAACCAAAAGTGCCACAGCTCTGGGAAATGTAGTTTTTAACGTAAAGTTACGAATACGGAACCATAGATATATGTACATAGATACCGCATTGATCGCTGACTCGTAAGCCTACGTCACCGCCATATTGGAGGGGGCAAAAGCGGCCAACATAACATGAGAGAGATGCTGCATTCTGGTGCTGTGTGGACTTTTTCGA
>JAVDPK010001620.1:971039-998690 GCA_034780415.1 Cichlasoma orientale | reverse complement strand
TTCCGGCTGCCGGCACTAACCTCGCGAGAACTGCCACCCAAGCTACTGCAGGTAGCAGTTCTCGCGAGGCTAGTGACAGAAATCAGTTTGGAGCGGCACAGGAATTCTTTTAAAAAAAAAAATCTTATAATAAAATACGAGAAAATAATAATACGGGAGGACGGTGGGACAGAGGGGTAAAATACGGGAGTTTCCCGGCCAAAACGGGAGACTTGAGAGGTATGCCCCTTAACTAAAATGAGCCTGAAACCACTGCCCTCCACTATCAGAGGCAGAAACCCCCAGAAACAATTCAGAGACCCTCTGTGAGAAAGCACTTGTGTACAGAGTATAGAACAAAAAAGCCCCCTTGTGGGGTTCCACAAGGTTCAATCCTGGGTCCATTGTTATTCTCCTTTTACATCCGTCCATTAGCGGTATCATTCAGTCTTTCTCTGCTCGTTGTCTTTGTTCACAAGCTCAAAATCTTTTAGTTGTCCCTCGCACAAGACTAAGACTAAGAGCTTTTCAAGCAGTGACACCAAAGCTCTGGAACAGTTCACCACTCCAGCTCCGTTTAGCTGACTCTGTAAAGTCTATTAAAAAAAACAGTTGAAAACTTTTGTTTAATCAGGCTTTCTGTTGACATTTTTCTTTTTTAATATGGTAATTCTGTTTTAACATAGCGTTTTGTTTGTTTATTGATGTTTTAATTGTTGTGCAGTGCTTTGTGACTTTTTGTCTGTGAAAACCGCTATATAAATAAACTTTACTTACTTACTTTACTCCTGTTTAAAGAAAGGAAGCTCCAGAAGGCTTGTTTCTCACTACAAACAATGAAAAACATTTTCTGATCCCAGCTTGTAGCTTCAGAGACATTTCTTTAATCCTGTCTCACTTTGGATTTTCTGGCAACTCCTTAGCATGGGGCTACGGCTTAATAAAAAGCATTGCTGATAATAATAGTTTAACAAAGCCTTAATGTAAATACTCTGTTATTGCATACTCACAGTGCAGGCTTGTGTAACAGGTTGCTGTTGTTGCTGTGATAACTGTGAGTCTTTCTCAGCACCTCGAGGAGCACCGGCCGGTACTCTGGACACACACACCACAGCGATCCCTTCCCCACTGACTGCAACAAACACACAAATCCACCTAACAGATGTTAGACTTCCATATTACTCCACAACACAAGTCATCTTCAGGAGGCGTAACCATTGTTTTGAATACAGAACATCCAGATTCAGTGAGGAGTTCATACAGATCAATAGGTTTGATGCCGTCTTACTATTTAAACAGTGTTGTGCACCCACCTGGCTCTTTTCACGCTGAATGCGTCGGAAGCTCTTGCTCAGGGACAGATTGTGTCTGACAGAGTTCCTCCAGCCTCCCGTTGCCGTCCTGTAGTAGGGGAAGTTGTTCACAATCCATTCGTAGATGTCCTTCACTGGAAGCCTCTTTTCTGGGGAATCTTCTATTGCCATGAAAATCAGACTGCTAAAGGAGTATGGTGGCTTGGATGAAGCAGAGGGAAAAAGCTGGGCAGCCACAGAGGGCTCCTGCTGAGGCTGCGGTGTCATTTTGGTGAGGAGCTGCAGCGGTAGCAGGTCCCCTCTCTGATGCAGCCAGTTGAGACAGGTCAGGTCATCTTGGTCAGGTATGCTTTGTCCTTCGAGGCAATGAGACACTGCACAGTGTGAAAGAGGGGAGGAGAAGTGAACAGACTCCGCTGTTGCTGGAGAAAGTGTGGGGGACGGGGGAAATGAGATGGGTGAAAGTGGCAGTGAAACACAACTATTTGAGGAGATATGCTGGGGCGAGGAGGAGAACGGCAGAGGCCCTCTGAAAGTGGTGGGAGAGGGGGACGAGGGTGGCAGTGCATGAGAACTGTTTTCCATCTCACACTCAGGGTGAAGCTTCCAGGGTCATGCACCTGAAAGATGAAGATGATAGAAATTAATCAAAGCGAGGAACAATGAAGTGAGTGAGGTACAAACTACTTCCAGGACAGGCAGACAGACATTATATGTCTTTTTTACAGAGAAAAAAAAAATAGGAACAACAAGTCCTGTACCTGTATTTGTGATTTAGAGGTTGATGTGGGTTTTTTTTTCAGGAATAATAATTCGCCTGACTTTGAGGGCTACCTTTCAACACAAAAACAAGTCAAAGATCCTAGATCACCACATTAAAAAAGCTGGGAAAATAAGAACTCCACAGCAGGTAAATGTTTGTCACCAGTTCCCCTCCGATGAGCATCCACCAAACGTCCAAAGTCCACTCTTACTGCTCTAGTTTAATAAAGGTAACGTCAGACAGGTGCAGGTCCCAGAGAAAGTCAGTGCTCATCGTAGGATACTGATCGTGTCCAGTCACAGTCATTTAAAAAAAAAAAAAAAAAGGCAGATAATCCACTTACTGCATGTCAAATCTGCACTTACAGTGCTCTGGAAGTTTGTGTGTGATGCCACATGGCTCTACAAAGCAGTTCAGCAGGCAAATGGCGGAACAATATAAAGTTTCATTTAGCTATTGTAGAATGCCGCCTTTCCCCCCTCACAGGTGACCCACTCGGCGCTGCTAGCTAGTCTTTCAAACGTATAACATTAACTAGTTACTCACCAAATCACCCAAATTGGGACTCTGGCAGGAATCAGCTTCTCCTCAATATCCAGCGCGCTTAAAAAAAAAAAAAAAAAAAAAAAAGTTAAAGGTGAAATCCTGATATTCAAAAGTAGACTTGTGGTAGGACACCTTTCCCTCCGCGATCTGTTGCGGTCCCTGGTTTCCATGGACACCACAAGGACGCTCTGCGGGGTGCGCGTACCCGTGCGCGCTCCCACACTAATTATGCGGTCACCAGCCAGCGGGGGCAGACGGGGGTGTCAAACATATGGCCCTCAGCCCAGAAACGACTCGTCAAGGGGTCCAATCCGGCCCACTGGATGGCTTTAAAAAACGTGAAAATTACAAAATATCAGGGCATACATTTTAGACTTTTCACTGTATCTTCTGAACTGTCAGTTACATTGTCAATTTTCCACCCTTCTTACTGACCAAGAATAGTCTGTCATACTACACCAGATAAAGCCCTGAACAGAAAATGAGTTTCTTTAAACAGGACAAAGCCCTGGTAATGAGCTGCCAGTACTTTTATAGATTTATTTCTTACTAACTTATTTCCCAGCAGCCTTGATGATGGTTTCTTTGGATCTTATTACAGCGACAACACTGAGACATTTTATGCCATCTCGGGTTATTGATAAATGTACTTGTATAGAGCTTTTTCTATTTTGAGCACACAACAGACTTTCTTATTACAAGCCTCTGTCACCCACTTACACACACATCACATACAAGCTCCTTTTTCTTTATTTCATTTTCTGATTAGGGGTGTGGGGGGCAACTTGTGGTTGCTGAAGACCTCAAGGATACCTTGTCATGCAGACAAGGGGGAGCCAGAGATTTGGATCACTGACAAGACTGGTAGATGACCCGCACTACCTCCTGAGCCACAACTGGCCCTAATAGGTTGATAAATTAATGGTTTATTAAATGTTTTAATTTAGATTAACTTAAACGTCTTAACATTAAAAGAAGGTACACTGGAAGAGTGCAGGGGACATGGGAAATAAGAATATTTTATAAGCGTAAATAAATAGAGAAAACATTGGGTACAATGCGCCCTAGTACAAAGGCATTTCACAAAAGGCTGAAAATTATTTTGTATTGGTGAATAACCAGTTTTCAGAGTGGTGGAAGAAGACTTAAGCTCTCTACTTCTGTAAAACTCAATCATAAGTAGTAGTACAAACATTTCAGCATCAAAATATCTATAAGGTATTTAATATACTACTTAATATACTTACTTATGAATTCATTAATATGTGTATCACTTCAATTTTGCTGCCGGAAATTAGGCTAATTCTTTACACACTGCTGGGCAGCTTTACATATACGACATAGTTTAATAGATTTGTATTTCAAAATCTGCAAAATAATTAAAGCTCTAAAAATAAATAGTATGGAGTCAAAGTGCAATATCTGCGTTCAAATTATAATGCATGAGTAGCATAACATAGAAATACTTAGTGTACAAGTTCAGTAAAACTGTACTCCCTCCCATAAAGTAGATGTACTTCGTTGCATTCCACCACTTGTTCTCTCCATGCTCCGGGTATGGGCATTCTAAGATTAACAGTACTCTGTTAACATTTAACACTTGTGAGAAATCTCAGCAATTTGTGGTTCAAGCATCAAAAGTAGTCTTTTTAGGTAGCTTTAGTATCGTTACTGTTACACAACATGCTGGATCATGTATGATTATTAAATTAATATATTTACATCTAAGCAGCATTTTTCATTTCCAGGGTTGTACATTTTGAGGCTGCTAATTTCAAACACTTGGATAAAAATAAATATGGTGCTCCCTTATTCCCTCAAGGGGTCACCACAGCAGATAGATCCAAAATACTTCAAGTCACACAATTGTATTCAAGTATATACGTGAGATAATGAATTTTTTCACCTCTAGTAAAATTAATAAATTCTATGTCTAGAATATTACACCTTACACTGGATTTATACAGTTATGCCTTTATAATTAGATATAACTTTGGGTAAAACTTTAGATAAATATAATAGCAAAAAAATGACTTTTTTTTAAAAAAAAAGACAGGAGGTGAAAATGCAGTCCAACAAAAACAGAAAACACATTTGTATAACACAAAAGGAAGCAGTTTAGTTTCAGTACACAAAGCTAAATATATTTATTTTTTTCTAGAAAAATCCAAACATTGTCGTGCTTTGTCAAACGTAGATAAATAAAATCCAGGATTCAAAAGAAAGGGAGAAAATGTAGCAGGATTACCATCAAAACAAATATGTTACTGGAATCATGTGTGCAATGTCATTTTCTGTCGTTGTGGCGCGAATACTGAAAAGCATGTCAAGAGCCTTTATACAAAAGGACTATCTCGGTTCTGATTAAACAAATCTCTCAGTGAAAGCCCTTGTGTTCAAGGTTAGGTGGCGAAAAATAAGCATCTGTCACAGTTCTGTACAGTTACGGAGGACGAGACATTTTCCGTGTCACACTTTCTTGTTAAATCAACAAGCTTGACACGTGCTGCACTCAACACTCTCTACGTATGCTTTAAGTTTACTGAAAAAAAAAAGAGCGTATAAAGGCAGGTATACAAACACAACCACTTTTTTTTGGGTCCACTTCACTTGGACTTGAGGCTACTAAACACCTCACAGTCACCTGACCAAATGAGAGGTTAACCAGTAAATAATGATTGGCTGAAAGAGTGCTGATGCCACAGTGATATATAGACGAAGTTGAGGTTTGGCACTTGATCCCATTCCCATAGAGTCTGAGGAGAGCGAGGGGAG
The DNA here is from genome assembly GCA_034780415.1 of Cichlasoma orientale. Taxonomy (NCBI): domain Eukaryota; kingdom Metazoa; phylum Chordata; class Actinopteri; order Cichliformes; family Cichlidae; genus Cichlasoma; species Cichlasoma orientale. Next base: position 993,314 of record JAVDPK010001620.1, on the reverse strand, counting down.
GATCTTCATTTTCAGAGAGCGAACCTGTGGAAGAAGGAAAATCCTTAGAAGTATGCAGGAAGCATAAACATTGAAAGCAGAGGGAAAATTATTGTTCAGCCTCCTGGCAGTAGACTCTTTAGGTGGCACAAATACCCTGGAAGTTCTAGTTATAATTATAGGTTTGAATAGATCTTAATGGGGTGCATATGAGCCTTTATTCACCATATCATTTCAAAAGCAAATGGCAAGTAAGAACCAGGAATAAGAAATGCCAAAATCATAATAAATATAAACCACTGGCATTATTATGGAAAAAACTAACTCGTCCGACACTTTTAGTAGAAGAATCTATGCTATCAATTTGAAAATCACAGGTCACATCTTTCTCGAGTTATCGTGTTCACAAAGCTGAAAGTGGGCTGCCTGCCCGGTGGGGTGACAACAATACACCACTGGCCTTTTTAGATTGAGGGGTAAAAAAGGGTATCCAGCTTCTGTCTACGGCTAACATAATCTGTCTACCAGGACCTCTAAAATATACTTGCTAATGCACACATCAATATATTTAATCTGTAGACAAACTGACCAGGATCAGTAACTTTGCTGAGCTTCCACAGACTGTCTCTCCATGCCAGCTGCACCCATATTTCCAGTCTTTGTGGAAAGCTAAGCTATCCAGCTTAGTGGTACTCATTGAACTTTTGGCAACAAATTAAGAGGCACATTTTCCCAAAATTTTAAACTACTCCTTTAAAAGTCCATGTAATTAATTTTTTTTTTTTAAAAATTCTTTATTCCATGAATTGTAGTTTTGGTCAGTTAAACTATAAAAAGAAAGTAACTTTGGAAATGAAAGAAGAAAACGTTCCATTCATAAGTAGAATTTGCCATTCTCATTTTAAGAAAAAGAAGCTGCTCCCTTATTCACATAGGGTCGCCACAGCGGGTAGCTCCGCATGTTTGAGTTGGCAGAGTTTTTACTCCGGATGCCCTTCCTAACACAACCCCAAAGGGGATTTATGTCTCCTCCCACGATTGAACCGGGGATCTTTTGCCGGTTGTAATGTAAACCACACTATGGAGCCAATTAATCATCCTGAGAAAGAAAAACTGAAATGCAAACAAAAACAGCTTCTAAATTTAAATATGTGGCCTACTTAAGAATATAATTAATTCTCAGCAATCAGGAAATCAGTACTTTTTTCTGACCAAAAAAAACACGAACTCAAAGCTACCGTAGTCAGGAAAGTTTGGAGCAGGAGTGTCAAATATGAGGCAGCCAGAATTGGCCTGGCATGGAGTCTTATTTGGCCCACCACGTGGCTTTGAAAAATAAGAAAACTGCAGAGGAGGAGGACATAAATTTTGGACTTTTTGCAGTATTCTGTGCACAAGCCTCAGTGAAGTAAAAGACAATGGAATGACAGTGGAAAGAGGAACATGATGTGAAAGCAAGGTGCGATTTTATTAGGCGATAGTTTTAGAGGTCTGACCCACTCTACATCAAAATGGCCTGGGAAATGAGTTTGACACCCCTGCTTTAGACTGGAGATGTGTTTCTGTGGTGGATATAACCACATTATTTAAATGTAAAATTTTAAGTAAATGTGATTATTAGAAAAACTGAATCAGACTGAGCAGAAATAAGTCAGTGAAGTGTTTCCCATCAAACTTATAAACTTTAGATTTGAAGGATGATGCCAATACAGACTGAAAATACTTACAATGAAGAACATTAGGGCACAAGAGGACCAGGCAAGAGCCACAAAATAGCCATCACTGCCAAACAGTAACCCACACAACACTGTGAAGATCATCCTGGAGGAAGACAAACAGATCCATTCACTCCGTTAACTCAAATGCATTTTAAAATAAAAAAATACAAACCACAGAGCTCTTTTAATTTAGCACAATTGGTTTACTTACAATACACAATGGGGAGCAGCTTTTGCAAAGAATTTCTAAATAATAAAAGAATAAATTTAGAAATATGCACATCTGTGATTCATTTACCCAACATATTTGTATCCACTGTAGGCAACGAGATCAAAGGTGGAGAGGTCGGTGTGCACTGTGAGCAGATATAAACTCAGCAACATCACCAAGACTTCGATGATGACCCACACGAGAGCAGTGCTGGCACACAGGCCGAGGACCTCTGGACTGAACCTGCGCACAAAATCAATATATCTTACACAAACAGATTCTCTCTGAGTCATAAAATAAATGTGAGGAAGCAGAATTACTCACCTTTTTTGAATGCCTAGAGCCATTCCAGCAAGTAAAATGTAGGTGATGAAAGCCATTGCTAAAAAATACAACTTGATTTGTTATACAAGCATCCCAAAACATTATGCCATGAATGATTTTGTGTGTACATAAAACTTACTTGGTATGTAAAGGTCTGGTGCATTCACATCCTGTCTTGGAGTCAACGGAGTGTCTCGATGATAACGAACTTCCCAATCCTGCCAAGGACACACAAATACAGCATGAATCACCCTCAGGGTCTGACAGCGTTTTATTCAAATGATGGTTTGATCTTTTTTTTAATCCTCAAGTGTCTAAGGAGGAACAGGTTTGCTTATATTTAACAGGAAAACAGTTTAGACAAGCGTCACATGGAAGATAATTCAAACGTGAGACACATTTAAGACCAATAACTCACTTGAGGGTAACAGTAGTAGTATTTTATAAGGGAAACTGGATGTAATACAAAGTAAAATATGGCACTAAAAAATGTGGTGTAGACAAGTAAAAAGAGAAGTTGCCTTTTTGTTTTAAGAGCTTGCCATCCTGTTTTATTCAGGCCCAAGTCAGTTTGGTTCAACTAACGGTGTAAATAAAAAAAATTAAAAAAAGAGTCATAAATGTTTCATTTAAACTTCTTAAAAAGTCTGAATACATTACAAGAAAAGCAGATTCCTGCAGCTTTTTCCTAATGATACTGAACAGTTTGTAGTATGCCAAATTTAGCTCTGTATATGCAGCAGAAGGATTATTATACACAATGAAATTTGAATCTGCTATTAATCAGAAACATTACAAGGGAGAGACATCACACTCTAAGAGTCCTGAATAAAAATTTATAGTTGAATTTCATGACCCCCCAAAAACCCAATCTTCTGCTTTACAACAGCCAAACAGACACCTTTGTGCTGTTTTAGTGACATAAACCCAAAGCTGAGGTTCACAACAGTTCTGTGAAAGATACATCTACTCATTATAATTGTAAAGATGGCATTAAGTGTACCACAATGTGAATGAGCATGGCAAAATAGTGAAATAGTCACAACCTCTAATCTAACACTGATCTATGCTCACAGACACAAATTTCTCACCCTTGTGTCCCTAAACACAAATTTTCATCTGTCAGGTTTCATTCACTGATTCATGTCCATATTTTGCATTTCAGCCTGGATGAGCTGATGGAGTGAATCATTTTGCCTCTCACAACAAAAAGCTAATTTTCAGTCATACATGTGACTCAGTTTTATGCTTTATTTGCATTATTCATAATTTAAAAGAATTAATTATCATCAATGACTTGGTTAGGTTTAGGCGCTAAAAATCTTTCGGTTAAGTTTCGAAAAAGGTCTAAGTTCAAATACAGTGGTTATCTTTTAAAACTCTTGTCTTGGTTTCCAGGCTGACATGTAAAAGCTGAAGACTGAACCGAGTACTTAAGTACGTACTGCAGACACAAACGTCCTATTGAAATATGTTGATTTCAAAGTCATGCTGGCTATCGTGAAAAATGATATTTGTGTCCATGAACATGAACAAATAGATTTGCTATGAGACCGGATTGTGTACATACACCTGTTGGGAAAACGTGTTTTCTTTAAGTCCACAAACTTTTTAATCTTTTTGTTTTTTTTTTTAAAGCTACAACTGATGATTTGTATGAAATTAAACTTACAGCTCTCTCTCCATTCATTTACAAAGAGGCTTGGTCTTGGTGACCCAAATTAACTTCTCAGAGGCGTTAGCAAAATATCAGCAAAGTGACAAGGCTTTCTGAAAAAGTCAAGGAGCCAACCGACTTTCAGAGTGCACTGTATGCCGTCTGAATATCACCTGAGCTGCAGTTCTTGTCCACGGTAATGGAGGTTTTTGTGTGACCCAGTGCAGTGGTTTATAAATAGTTTATGAAAACCTAAACAAGGCAAATCAGAATATGGCTGAACATATGCGTTAGCAGGCTCTGTCTATTGTTGCTTCTGAGTAGCTTCTAATCACTATGCCGTAGTTAACAGTTAATACAATGTGATCTGCGTCATATAAAGAAGGTTTGCACTCTGCGTAGTTTACACATTATCAAGGCACATAATGTTTGCAGTGGTGTCTTAATTTACAATCTGAATAAGTTAAAGTGTGAAGGAACTGAATGAGCTCAACATGTCTTTAGACCCAAACTGTCAGAGCATTATAATGTTCAAAAACAAAGCTGCTTAAGTGATAAAGTGGCTGATATCTGTTTGAAAGTATATCAGTGAAAATTATCATGCAGTCTTCAGTTTTCTGTGTCTTGTGTTGTCTCTTATGCTGACAGTGGACAAAGTCTAGTGATGAAAGGCTCAAATTACCCGATGTGTATAAGGGAACATGAGGATCATAAGTTTCTTCAGTACATATCTGGTGTCGACAGCAAAGAAGTATTTCAGCTTGTTCACAGACATGAATCTGCTGATCTGAAAGACAGAGAAAGTGCAAATTTTAACAAAAAGAAGTGACAAAACTAATGACAGCCAAAACTAATGAATACAGTTGAGCCATAGTAATTTTTACAAGAGGCTGTTCCTTCCCTCAGCATCTTGCATCATTTTGCTATGTTGTTTATCAAAGCTGCCAAACCAGTAAAACAACATCAGCTTTACTGATGTGCTACCCACATGTGCTGCATGGATTTAAATTGCTCTTTTCCCCAATCAGGGTGAAGACAATCATCAACTGTTATTTAATATTAAAAAGCAGAGCAGAAAATATTCTAGTTGATGGAAAACACGCCACTGAAAATAACAACCCCAACACATTAAAGTTTGAACCGCGGAATGGCTCTGCATATGACTAACACCAGAATGTTTTGGAGTACTGCAGAGTAGCTGAAAAGCAGGAAATATTGCTCCTGGAGAGTGCCTATGTCAATGAAAATAACTCATCTGTGTGCTTGTGTGGGTCTGTGGGAAATACTTTATGAACTTGTGACAGCAGGAGACACTTTAGAGAACAAATAAACAAAACGGCACAAAAATAACCCTCTACACAGAAGAGTACGTTAATCTTGTCCCTGCTGAAAAGAAAAGTGCTGGATTTCAGATACTCCTACTTAGACCTAATGTCTTACAAGATCCCAGAAGTTGGGAGGTTCCTGTGTTACAGATGCTAAAGCACAGAACACGACCTACAGCAAAAGAGCTTAAATAAAGCAGAATAGCTCAATAAAATTAACTATGACACATAACAAAACAACTCAATAAAAAGGTACAAAATTAATAAAAGAGATAAACATACTGCGTGGCAGATCTGGACCTTATTTACAGGTCACAGGGTTAGCACTATCTTCCATTCAACACATTTGGTGATATATATCATGTGTCAAACAGCCCTGAATAGGAGCCTCACCTCTTTGTTTACCATATCCTTTCCTTGGTTGGCTAAGGAGGAGCCATACATCATTGCAGCATTGGCCATTGGGTCAGTAAAGAGGTTGTCCACCCCACCACCTCCTTGCATATCATTTGAGGGTCCTCCCATATTGTACCCTGGAGTGTAATACCCCTGACTGTTCATTGCAGGAGCTGCTGAGCTGGTGTCTTCAAACAGGACTGAGTCACCTGCGGGGGGAGCCGCACGAGCTCTCGGCTTAGCTATGGAAAAATGGACACAGGAGGGTAAACGGAGGGTATTTCAACATATATAGTGAACTGACTGAAATGATCAGGCATCACACTTGTTAACCACATGCAGTGAAATCCACTAAAAATATCTGATCACAATTTAGTACTCTTCGAAGCAAGAGAAGCAGGATTTAGTGAAAAGCAAGATAACGCTGAGTTTTCTTTGCTGTTAATTTATTAATGGGATAAGACATCCTTTATTCATTCCAAAAATAGGGAATTATTGGTTTATAGCAGCCAAAACATTAAACACAACCAATAATAGCATAGCTTAAAATAAGAAGAGCTTAATATAATAGATTCCTATGTGGCAAAAAACAAGCAAAAGACTAACAAAAAACCCAGCTCAATAAGGTAAAAAATTACACAAAACATCTAAATTTAAAATGAAAAAATGAAGTAAAACAAAGTAATAGAGTATCTAAATACAACAAGGAGCTTAATAAGTGAAAATCTAACCAAAATAAATCCAAGTATTGAGAGAAAATTCAACAAACCACCAAAAAAAATGCTGTTTGGCTGAGGTTTTTTAAAAGGTTTCATTCACTTTCATTAAAATTACTCCATCCTTGTGCCCACTTAAAATGTTAACATTAATATACCGGTAACCCTTAAGGTCCTCCAATATTTACACCACCACCATATTTACACCACCTTACCTACACACCAGAGGCCTTCTGAGCTTCAAAAACCAACCCAAAAGTTCAAGACACACCTGTACTCTTATACTGTATTTACAGAATTGCCTTTATGTCAGCTGCAATGATGTCAGTGACAACTTTGTAGTGTCAGATGAAAGCACTTCTGAGCATGACATCTACTTTATTTATTTTTTGCTTTGTATTAAGCTCCACTAGCATGTAACTTACATCCACCCCCTTATCAGACACTTTGACACAATCTAAAATGTTCTTGCTGCCTATGGTTAAGATTCCTTGCTCTATTTTAGAAGGAAGAGTTTCTCAACATTAGTTAACTTCCCCCAACAAATGACGCACTTGGGCTGAGGGCTTCTGCCATCCGTGGTTCGGCTGAAGCCAGGCAGGTAAAGACAGGCAAGACTCTTGCAGTCATTTCCAATGTCTTGAGGTGGTTTTGTGCAGTTATCTCCACAAAAAAGTGATCTGTTTTAGCTTTTCGCTATCAATCTGAACCTTTGATGTGTACTAATAAATTTAAATGCCATTCATTACTTCTTGAGCAGCTGCAATAACAATGATTGGTTGATTAAACTTTCCAGAGACACACCCAAACTAGCTTCAAGTGACACACCAGTGTGCCTCACTGTTATTCTACAGAAAATTCCACCTACAGCAATTTCCTGTTTTTGATTTAAATTGCTCAATCAATTGCCCTTACTCAAATATCAAAACACTTATAGCCTCACCAGTCCACCTATTCAAATGCTTGTTAACTCAAATGTCTAATAAGCCAATCAAAGGGCAGCAACTCAGTGCATTTAGTCATGTAGACATGGTCAAGACAACCTGCTGAAGTTCAACTGAGCGTCAGAATGGGGAAGAAAGGTGATTTAAGTGACTCTGAGCATAGTATGGTTGTTGGTGCCAGAATATTTCAGGAATTTATGATCTGCTGGGATTTCCCCACACAACCATCTCTAGAGTTTACAGAGAATGGTCTGAAAAAAAGAAAATATCCAATGAGCAATTGTTTACTGAGTGATGATGCCTTGCTGATGTCAGAGGAGCATAGCCAGATGGCTTTGAGCTGATAGGAAGGCAACGATAACTCAAATAACCAGTTGTTACAACCAAAGTATACACAAGAACGCAAAACAAGACAAATTTGGAAACTAATTTTAGCTAAGAACAGGAAACTGAGGTTACGACTCAAACAACCTCATATTAAACCCTGTGGATTAAGAATGGGATGTCACTCAAGTTCATATGAGTGTGAATGCAGACGAGTGGATACTTTTGGCAATTTAGAGTACGATCATAACAGTTTTAAACTGCATCTAGTTTACTTAAGTGTACTAAGTAAACTGGCATGTTTGATTATGTGACAGCACCAGCTGGGTTTGGTGATTTCTGTGACCAGCTTTAATAAAAAGAAAAACATAGGAAGTGTGCGTATTTCAGGAAATTTTGCAGGTGATTCACTTACTTGCTCGGTACCCATGATGTGGCAAGTCCATTGTAACGCTCACTGACGTTAGCTTGAAATAAAGACGACAAGTTAGCTGCAGTCTCTGTGAATTACGCCAAAGTTAATACTGACACTGGGTTAACAGCCTAGATGTTGGAAGGGGGTAGCTTTCTGCTAATACCTGCTAGCTGCGCTGCTAACATACATATAAACATTCTGTTGCTTTCACGTAATGCTAACCAGATGCTACCCATTCAGACTAGCTAAATTAATAACATCCTCTTTTTAGCTAACACTCGGCGAAACTGGGCAGCAGATATTAAAAGCTCCAGCAGTAGCGCTAAACATGTCTGAATGCCTTGTCTGAGGGATGATTTATTCTTTTTATTTAAAGAAAATTAACAGGATAAGAGCACTTACCTAGACAGCTAACGTTGGTAGCTAGTTACGTGGCTATGAGTGTGTTGTGATCCCACCCATCCACTGCGGTTGGTGGACCTCAGTGTGCCTGCGTGGCAGAAAGCGGTGTAAGTACAAGGCAGAGTACACAGTACAAAACACAGCTCATAATACTACTACAACAAGTGTGTTTCTTTCCGTCTTATTTTCCAACTCGTGCACAATAACTAGAAAACAAAAAGTAAGTGGAGTAAAAAGTACAGTACTGTGCAAATGTCTTGAGCCAGCCATATTTTGCTTCCAAGAAACCAGACTTTCTTGACATTTTTTGAAGAGGTTTTGCGCAGTTCTCCAGGTTTTCTGAAGGTCTTCCCAGCAGACCTTGTACCTGACCATTTCAGAGGAATGTTTTTAGGTTTTTGTTTTGTTTGTTTGTTTGTTTAAGCCACTTAACCCGGACCTATGAATCATTAAAGGATAACAAAAAGGCACCTAACTCAAGGGCTGAACCAGTGTTAAGTCTATATATAGCAGAAAACTTAGGAAAGAACTAATTTTAAATTATATCTTTACACACTTTACTAGCAGCCAGTTCCAAAAGCACATCCTTTGTTCCCATTTTTTTAGTTTACTCTATGACCAATGCCAAAGATAGCACAGTTTGACAGGCATAAAATAGCATTTTTGCACCCACGAGGTGATTCCGACAGAGCTATTAGCTGAAAAGTTGTCGTATCTCATCATGGTGTGCAGTGTATCCTTAAAAAATCGGAGGAAACTGGACAACAGACACAAGAAGAAGTGACACAACTAAAACAAACAAACAAAACAAAACAAAAAAAAAAAAAAAAACAGATGATGAACAGTATCTGAAAGGTGTGTGCTTAAGAAATAGGAAAAAAAAATCCAGCAAAGACCCGACACAGGAGCTGAAAGATGCATTGGGACCTCCAGCTGATCCATCTGATGTTCACTGAAGCCTCATCAGCAATGGTCTCAGTGGAAGGGTGGGAGTCAAGAAGCCATTCTTAAGAAATGGCTGAGGTATGTTAAACTACACAAGAACTGGAATGAAAATCAGTGACGACAGGTCTTATGGAGTGATAAATACAGATACAGTGACAGATACAGATTTTTTGGTACAAATTGTAGCCACTATGTCTGGAGGTGGTCAGGAGAGAGGGACACCAGTATCTACAGCCATCTGGAGGTGGAGGCTCTGTCGTGATTTGGAGCTGCATTTCAGCCAGTGGTGTCACGGATCTTATCAAAATTGATGAAATTATAACTGCAATCAAATTAAAGTTTATTTGTCACATGCATGGTCATACAGGGTACAACTAGCAGTGTAAAGTACCACCATTATTTTTCAGCATGACAATGATCCCCGAACACACTGCCAATGCAGTGAAAGCATATCTGGATAGAAAAACACACTATCAGTCATGGATTGGCCTTTCAGAGCCCGGACCCTAGCATTATTGAAGCAGTGTGGGATCGGAACAAAAGGCCGCCAACATCCAAAGAAGAGCTTTGAATGTCCTTCAAGAAGCCTACAAACTCAGTTTTTGCTTTATATGCTACATTTCCATGTATGTTGGATGCAGATGTTAAAAATAAATGGCTGCACCTGTTTCCCATTTTCCTACCAAAATATAAAGAAATGAGGGCTGGCTCAAGACATGTGCATGATTAAATGGAAATGAAAAGTAAAGTACCCTCAAAAGGTATCTTAAAATATATGCAGGCACAGCATGAAAGAAAGAGACTGGGGAGCTGAGAGGGAAACTGTATCACCCCCTTTTTATGTGCATTTAATCTCATTACTTTCCACTTTGCAGTGTAAGAAAACGTTTCCATCAAAGCGTGTGATAGTAATGACTTAAAGGATTGCCACACCACCTACACCGGTACAACTGTATTCATTAAAAGATGAATTCAATTTAACATAAATTAACCAAGTAAAACATTAACCTAGTTTATCAGGCTTTATTAGGCCAGTTATTTTTATGTATTTAGAAAACATTGATTTATTTGTTTCATTTAAGCTTTACTGACAGATATGCATAATAGGTAAAACCGTGCCATTCCAATTCATGGAGAATTTAAATGCAAATAGCCTGAAAAAAACAAACAAAAAATAAAGACAAAACATAAATCAACACTAGGCAATATAATGGATTTAACCTCTCCCAGAGCCACTTGTTGTAAAAATGAATTTGATGCTGTTTTGAGAAGGTTTCCAAGCCTGGCATTCACTGAAGAAGCCACCAACTACTAAAATGACTAAAATATATGTGCAGGTATTTGTTATACTTCATTTCTGATGTGTCAGATGTGGTTGTTCGGTTGTTGGGATTTTTTTTTGAACACTTTCAATAGCATCACTGCCACTGACTCATTGCTTTATGACTGTTAATTACTGATTAACATGATCTGATTACATGGAAGTCAAATGTTTGTTGGGGGTTTTAAAATTGCACTCTGGGCTGATATTAAGTAAATTGAGATTTATTGTGTTTTAGATTATTCAAAGTAGTTCATAGTGATAAAATATGGGAAAAAATATTTATTTTTTCTGCTACAAATTTCAGACTGTAGCCAAGCTCCTTTATCTGGTCTACATACAACCCAGTTTGATCCTAATTGGGCCGGACCGCTAAAATGATCACCTAATAACCATTGTTCAAAAACTCTAAAATTGTTCATCATTCGTTGGTTTGAATATTACTTATTTCATCCATTTTCATAGGGACAAAATATAACGAAAAGTCCAATAATTTTTACCCTTCCTTATCTGTAATTTTCTCATTTCGCAGCGACATTGAGTGGACTAGATTAGACCCCTTGGTGGAGTTTGACACCCTTCACCCTAAACCAGGGGCATCAAATTCATTTTAGTTTCTGGGCCACATATATGATTTTAGTGGGCTCAATCAAATAATAGCCTTAAAAAAATATATACCTCCAAATTGTTCCTCTTTCTTTTAGTATGAAAAAGTTAAGGCATTAAAAATTTAATGAATAATTACACTTTAACACAGCTGTAAATTTAGGTTACTTGAAGGTTCATCTATTATTAAAAAACAGGAACTTTTCTGTCATTTAATGGTTTATCTATTACTACATCTATTCTTACGGACTCCCCACGCCCAGAAAAGCCCCAAAGCTCTCCTTCTCTTGCAGTTTTAAATTTGACTTCTTAGCAGGCTGATTCTGGCCCCAGGACAGCATAATTGACACTTTTGGCTTAAGGTAATCCCAGCCTGAAGTGAACTTCAGTACTTCCAGGAAGATACTTTTATCAACAGAACATTTGTTTGCCAGTGATCTTTAATGTATTTTTAATAGTTAGTGCTATTTATTATTTATCCATCAATTTTATACCTCTTATCAGTCAGCAGCTCTAAGGTTAATGCTCAGGCTTATAGTTGATTCTATATTAATGTATTGAGTACTCAGTAGTTCTGTACTTTAAATATAAAATTCCAGTCTTATAACACAGAAAAAAAATTCAAAATATTTGCACAGCAAGAAATTTGCATTTGTGTAATATTTAATATTTAATTTGTATCCAATTATATCGTTATTTGAGACGTGAGACAGTATGTTAGTGACTGGGGCAGTCAGCCCTGTCTTGGTACATTCCTATTTAACAGCACAGTACAATCACCCTAAGATAATTTGCTTCATGATGCATGATCACAAATTAAATAGGTGTGAAATGCAACACCCACTAAATCAAATAAAAAGTCTTTGTGGCATGATAGTGGTGTTATGCTTTGTGAAGCACGTATGTGGGCTATGTGTGTGGGTGGGTGGGTGTGGACAGGGTATTTTTTTTCAGGATGAGTAAATTGAAATGGAATCTAAACTTCCTTTCTCCCCCCTTGCCCCTGCAAGCGTTAGTTTTTAGAGGGAAAAAGTTGAGTAAAACAGAAACAAAACAGAAACCAACATCTTTCACTCACACTCAGAATAAATTTACATTAAAATTTACAATTTAAATTCGAAAACAAATTCCCTTCTTTTAACGGAAATTAATTTATGAAAATGTTGACCAGAATTTTCTTGGTCAAACAAAAGGAAAAACATCCAGTTGATGAAAGAAGGTGTAATTGAGGAAGAAATGGGGTGACAGACATGTCCCGGCAGAACTACTGCAGGTGTGCTATCACTGCATTCCTGATGCTTTAGTCATGCGACGCTCACCTTTACCCTACTGTCCCATATGACAGTATAAACAGTGACGTGTGTCCTTATTATTACAGGGTATTGTTGAGCTGAGCAACAGGTATTGGCTCTGTAAAATGCCTTGCCCCCGGCAGTTTCAGCTTTTGTTCACAGACTCTGTTGATATGATGAAACTTGAGTCCACAGTTCAATGTACAACTTTCAATGGCTCTGTCTCTCAGTCTCTCTCTCTCTCTCTCACACACACACACATACATGCGCGCGTGAGCACATTCTTTTTAAAACACACTTTTTCAAGTAGACAGCTGTCTGTCTTTGCAGTTAACCTTGAAAAATACTGACAGTCCTTATCCTTATCCCCATGGCAAGAACTAAAAGTAACATGAGCCACTGATGCAACAGTCAGCAGCCGGGAACACTGTCCTCAGGGACTGCAAGGTCAGCAGCTGCAGTGGCATACTAAGCTTACCAGATCTACACCGTGCATTTTTCGAATCTTTACTAACTAATATATTGTGCTTGCGAGCGAAAAACAGACTTTGAAATGTGTGGTGAAGTAAGTGAGCAGCATTTTGCCATTCGACTGACTCATCTCCACAAGCATGCGTGCACGTTGATGTGGTTAGAAAAGTGAGAGTAGCTGCCAAAAATCGCTCAACACAATGAGGCACGTGCAACAAATTTACCCTGTAGGGTATATAGGGCTGTACAAATATAAGATATAGAAATAAAGCCTTAAATGTGTTTTATTGTCAAAGAATTTAAATCTTACAGCTGTGTGATGTTTAAGGTGACAGTGGTAGAATTTACTCTTATTGTGTAAAGGTTTTTGGGGTCCGTAGTTTCTTGTTTGGGTATTTGCATGGTAGTATTCTTGAACTGTAGTTAATATGCTTATATTATGTTCAAATGTGTATAATTTCTAAAAATGTATCTGCTTTATCTCCAAAGATAACTTGAACTGAAAAATGTGTTTTTTGAAGCCCCATGACAAGTAACAACTGAGATTATACAAGTGGAAATAGAGCAGTACATAATATATAAAACCCAAAACACATCAACCAAAAAAGTGCCACATTAAATTAATTTGTCTTATAGAAAATAAATCTAGTAGGTCATTTCAGAAGAAATAAAATACACATATTAATTTACACTGAGTTTAATGTTTCACAGTGAGGATTTAAAACCCAGTGACTTCACTTACTTATACACTCTGCCACTAATTTTAGTCTAATTTTACTGAGTTGTATACATTTAATCCATCCATCCATCCATCCATCCCCAAGAAACACCTGACATAGGAGGTATACAAGAACCACCCGAACCAACTCCTTTTGATGTGGAGGCGCCTCTTCTGTATGACAGAGCTCCTCACCTTATCTCTAATGAGGATAAGAGAAATCTAGCAGATCATTTAACCACAGTTATTATGTTAATTACTGAACAGGAATGTCTTAAACTTACCATAATCACTGAAAATAGAAGTGCGCAGCAACAGAGACAAAACAAACATTTTTTTTAATTATTTTGTAGTTTCATAAGTTGTTTTTTTAAGTGTGAAGAGCCCTGTAAAGTTTACTTTTTGAAACTCTTAACCCTTATCTTAACTTGTTACCCTTGTACAGATAACAGAAGTAGAAATTTCACCGCAGTGTAAACAAAGAGTAACAGTGCTTTGCCTTTGAGTTGTTAAGTGTACCATTCCTTTAAACCCTGCTTTAGATAAGAGAAATCACTACACCACCAGTTCCAGGGCATGAGGTGTGGGCTAACTGAGAGGAATCCCTGTACTACTCTCTGGAGGAAACTCTCACCAAATATGGTAAATGACGTCACGACACGTGGAGCATTTCGTGAGAGGTTCCAGACAACACTATTTCCCGTAAGTACAGAGGGGCGTGGTGCGCACAAAGTACCGCTTTAAGAGTTTACAACCTCACAATCATTCCCAGACTTCCGATCCTGGATGTATGACTAAGGACTACTGCGAGCGCTGAAAGTTGTTTTCGAAGGTTTTTGGATGATTGGAGGAAAAAGCAAGGAGATATTTCTTTCTTCGCTCCCCCTTGAAGACTTCTTTGGACTCTACCGACAACGCAATACGGTGGGCTTGCCCCGATTTTGAATTGACACATAAGGCTCAACCACTCAGCTTCGTGAGAACTGAAGACTATATAGCCGCATCTGGATTCAAGTTTCTTTTCACTGAAAAAGCGAGGATGTATCGAAACTTTGGGAATCAAGAAAGAGGCAATCCGCCGTATACAGGCAGCTCTGGGACAAACCCTGCGTCCCTGGGAAGCACCAGCACTTCAGCCACACAACAGGAGCAGGTAAGTGTGCTGGCACTGACTGAACTGGGGAAAAGGTTAGGGGTCAAATGAGAATGAGAATGAGAACACTGTTACGGTTTTTAAAATTGTGAATTTTTCAAGCTACAATTAAATAATACACATTTAAAACTGTAAATATTCTAATTTAGTTTCACTATACAAATAATGAATAAAAATGAATCGACCTTAATCATTTGTTATAGTTTACACTAATTACCCTGCATTTGTTACTCATCTTGAATATTTCATTATATAAAATATTCTTATTTAATCTTGTTTTTCTTCTTTTCCCTAGAAGTTTACAATGGCAGGAGCCAGTCAGTTTATCCCCAGTCTCAATGCCATCACAAGCAACCAGGACCTCCAATGGCTGGTCCAGCCCTCGCTCATGCATCCACCTGGCCCTTCTCGATCACCAGTACCTCCTTACCCAATCCACCCAGGGGTGCGGCCGCTGGGTCCGCCACCTTCCCAGTCTCACCTTATCAGACCAGGGGTCATAAGAGCTTCTGCAAACAGTCCATCTTCAGCAAGGCGCAGGAATGATGAACATGTAAGCAAGTAGCTCTCAAATGATTGTGGGTTTGTTGTGTTTCCACTGAGAGAACGGTAAAGGAGCCTTCTTGGGAGTTGTATTCTCCTTGGAGGGAATGTGGATGCTAAGGTGTGGAGAGTAGCTCAATCATTTTTGTGTAAGTGCGTAATATCCCGTGATTATCTGTTACACAATTGTGCCAGTTCCTCTAGATGTATGCAGAAATAGGAAAAAAAAAAAAAGTAAAGATAAATTCTTTTAATAATTTCTCAGCTTAGATATCCTCTCTAGAGTCAAACAAATATTGGTGTACTCTTTTTTTATTTTTATTTTTTACTATGAGTTGTTGTTGACAGAGTGTGATGTGATTTTTCTGCTTTTTCTTGGAATAGGAATATGACACAATTCAAAGTAACTTTATCTTTGATTTCCATCATTTACGCAGTATCATTTTGTACATTTCATCAGGCACACATTAGCACACATCCTCGTCATAGAGTTGTAATTTCATTGAACAGGAAGTGGACTGTCATGTGACTCACTGGGGCAAGTCATGTTCTGTGACTCACACCCGAGTCACCATAGGGGTCTGAGCATGAATCATCACTCTAAAAGGGCGGGAAATGTTGGATCAACTGCAATTATTCAGTAGGGTGCTGGATGAAGTCAGAGTTCGGGTGTTACAAAGGCACAAAAGCTCAGAGGCTTTTCAACCCTTCAGCTGCCGTGACTGTGATGACTCAGTGTGCACACATGGTGGGAGTATTTCACCTGTGTCATGCAGCCTGCGGTGTAGTTTCACTGTACATTTGATATTTTGAAATGAGCTGTTTGCCTAAAACAAGCCAGATTAATCCAGTTCAGGAGTTTGTCTCTGCCACTGTTCGGTGTCAGGTTAACCCGCCTTTCTGTTTTGTATTAATTTTTTTTCTCCTCCTCTTCAGTTATCACACGAAGAAATGGAAAGGCGCAGAGTACGAAGGGAGAGGAATAAACTGGCAGCAGCAAAGTGTCGCAATCGGAGACGGGAGCTGACAGAGACCCTGCAAAGTGTGAGTGACCATTAATATAATATTACTGCTCCAAATCCAAGGTGTTGGTCTCAGTCAGGCATGAATGAATCAAACTTTGCCTTTCTCCTGCTGTAGGAGACGGACCAGCTGGAGGATGAAAAGTCCCGCTTGCAGAAGGAAATAGCTGAACTACAAAAGCAGAAGGAGAAACTCGAACTGGTCTTGGAAGCTCACCGGCCCATTTGCAAAATAGAGGACTCTGATTCGGATTCTGACCCAAGCGTATCGATTTCCTCTCTGGGAGCCATCAAACTGGAGCCAGAGGATTCCTGCAGTCCTGGACCCTCAGTCAAACAGCCAACAAAGATGGAGAAGCCCAAACCAAAGATAACTATCCCCACAAAGCCCGTAACATCAACCGCCTCTGCTGTTGCCACTGAATCAGAGTCACTTCACACCCCAGTTCTCTCCACGCCCTCTATAATGCCCTTCACAGCTGGCACGGTTTTCACCTATCCCAGCGCCTCTTTAGACACCAGCGCCTCCAGCACATCCCATGTTACATCACATCAGGGAAGTGTCCAGCAGTCTCAGGCCCCACAGCCCTGCGGGATAGCTCATCGTCGCAGCAGCAGCAGCGGCGACCAATCGGATCACTCCCTGCACTCACCAACCATCCTCACACTGTGATCGACAGCCCTGCCTTCCTGGCAATACACTAATGTTGATTTCAGTGCAGTCAGTCAGTGCAGTGTGCATGAAAAAGGAAGTCAAGCAAATGTGATGGAAGTGAAAGTGATGGCCGTTATCATTTCAAAATAAGCAATGTGCATTTGCTTGATGTCTTGAGAAAGTTGGTGCCTTTCTTAGATAATATGCAAATCTGTGGCATTATTAGAATATGAATGTTACACTCTTTATAGTTTTTATATGAATGTAAAATCTTTATATTTCTAATTTCTAATATTTTCAGTTATAAAATAGAGTGAGATTTATTATGAAAGCACTGCATGCAGAATATATTCTCTAATGAATTGTACAAAGTTTGTAGAGAGAACTGTGATAACTCCATATATCTATAGATATAATACATTATATTTCCTTTAATAAGTTGCTACATTGTTACAGTATATTGTAAAAGTCCTTAAAAAGGGAAATTGAGTGCTTTAACTTACAGGTCCATATTTTTATACGGACCCTTTCAGAACCCTAATATTGTCTATTTACAAATTACTAAGGCTGGGCCATAGGCGTTATTATAGATGAATCAATCACCTATTTATTATGGAGAATATAATATATTTTTGGTACTGTTTATATATTTTTTTTCTCTTAAAAATGACCTGTTTGGGTGGGCAGTGCCTTACTTTTGTCTCTTGTTTTTAAAACAGACAATAAAGAACAAAGTTGTGTGGAAACAGTGATGGTGTACAATTACTGGTGCAAATCAAAATAAGCAGGAGGATGTGACTCGACTGAAACTCATCTGAAAAACAGCAGATCAGTCTGACGTAATTGTCAGGATCATTTGAAGTGTGTAAAAAAGATATAAAAATGTAAACTAAGAAGTGAGACGGGGCAATTAATTGATCAGTTGCCTGACTGAAGTTTAATCTGCTTGTAATTTACTTTTAATCAAGCAATAATGCTGAATATCCATTGGCTGCAGCAGTGGTGGAGGCAGTTTTTATAGACAGTTTTACTTAGACTGAGGTTAAACAGAAAATGATGGCATTTGTCTTTAGGCCAAAGAGTCCATTATTTTGGTAACTCTTATTTGTTCATGTATATGGAAGCTTGCTTCTACCGCTGAAATTTTTTTACCATCCATAAGTCAAAATTTCAACTTACCAAGTCAAACTTCTTAGAAAATGATTCAAAATTGAGAAAATAAGTTGAACGAGTTAAGTTGAAATTTTGAGGGAATAACCTGAGATTTTGATTTAAAGCTGGCAAAAAAAAGTTAGTTTTTTTTTTTTTCAGTGGCAGGAACAGGCTTCCATACATGTAGAACTACACCAAAAAGACTCATATATTGTCACCTTTTTAATTATTTTGAATGAAAATCTGTAATGTTGTGAATTTCATTCTTTTTTTAACTGTTGATGAACCTCAATTATTTGTTAAAATCATGTCCAAGTAGTCGCACATACTCATAGAACCCCAGTTCTATGAGTACGTGCGGAACCCCCTCCCAGTCAGGCTTCAGTACTGGTTCTGGGAGGGTGACCAAACTTCAGTAACAGCCACCCCAGACCACCGCTTGGCTCCGCCCATGGACTGCAGCTTCACCAGTGTTTCATCTTTACTGTGGTTTCTGTCACTTATGATGTTATTATCTTTGGACTGTTGGTTACAAAAAAATCAAATACTTTGAAGACATTAACCTTTGACTCTGGCTCTTATGGCCATACTTCATATCAGTTAATTGAGAAAATGCCTGACAGAGTAATCAGTATTGAAATAATCATTAGTGGCAGCCAGTAAAAGAGTTTGATGACTGCAGCATATGCTGACAAACTCTGATGGCCGCTCTCTGACCCTCCACTGTGAACACCGTGGCCACTGTTGCTCCATTTCCCCAAATTGAAGTGAATCTCCTGCTAATATACACGGCTCAGAGAGCATTGGATTGCTAAAATGGAGTGAGAGAGGCAGAGAGGCGGAGATGGAACAAGAGTCAGATTGAGAGATGGAGAGCACGAGGGGGAAAAATCTGTATGTACGCTGATGTCAAAGGACGTCTGTGAATCACTAAGTGGGTAAAAGCATCACCCCACCGCTACCCCCATCAGCTCTCCAGACTGTGCAAACAGGGATCCAAAAATAAAACTGATGAATATCCATAAAGTCGGTCTGTGTGACATGACGGCAGCATCTATCAAGCGCAGTTAGTTCAGACACAAAGGTCAGAACAAATGCAGAAATCAATTTGTTGTGTGTCATGTTAAATGCATGTTTTCTGCAAAGGCAAACACACAAAGAAAGGTCAAAACAGCCCCGAGTGTCATAGCCACTGTATTTAAAGCTCTTCAGTGCACTACGAGCATAGCCCACCAATAAACAGCTAACAACAAAATAAACCTCTTCTAATCCAGGTGCTATGGTTTAAACTGAAACTGGTTAGTAAAGCTAGTTAATACAGACAAATCAAGATAAAAGAAGAGGGTTGAAGTTAAGATTGCTCCTAATGTTACAGATTAAATACAAAGCATGAGTTACAGAAGAGGAAGCTAACAAATCTTATGATAATTCAGCAACAACCTCATTTAAAAAAAAAAAAAAAAGAATTTAAACAGCTTGGCTTGAACAGAATAAAAATCAAACAAAACTCGTAGACCTTCCAGTTTGATACAAAGAGTTTTCCAGTTGAATCTTTAAAAATAGTGAGAGAACTTCTTCAGTTCAGCTCTGCGTGAGGTCCAAAAACATCTATCATGCCTGATTCAAAGTGAGTGTGTAGGTATGCACGTGTTACGTTAAGCTCAGCAACCCCACCCCGCAGTAAACCTTCACATCAGGCTGCTTCACAGGCTTTGTTACAAATGGTGACAATCATCATGCACACATGGCACTCCAATCCTGTCCTGAGGAAGAGAGTGCATAAAATATTACACATCATTAGCAAAAAGCAATTATCAAATAGTTTCCTTTGTTTCAGTGCTATTGGAATTCAGAGGACTAAATATGGCTCGAAACTGGATTGAAATGAATCTTTAGATCTGTGTTTTCAAGATCCAAGGTAATGCTGTCCAGTGCAATTGAGAAAAAGGCTTCTACCAGTGTAGGCTAATCCAGTGCATGAGATAAATTTATATATGTGACCCACTTTTTTTTGGTCCCATTTTTTTTCAACAACAGACCACTGAAAAAGGAGAATTTTCAGGAGAATCATTAGAAAAACACTGTAAAATTTAGACACATTATCATCTGGCAAACATCTATTAAATGTCTGTAAAGTCCTGAAACGTGGAAAGAGTCTCAAGTCTAGTGGCACACAAATCTTTGCAGCATTCAGAAAGCCCTAATGCTTTTCCCCCCCTCAAGATTAATTTGTACTATGTGACAGAGCACCTGTGTCTCCATACAGTCAATCACATTCCCTCCAGTCTTCAACTGCTGACATAAACCTGCGATCAGTCATCAGGTGAGCACACCAGGTGAAGCTGATCTGGGCTTCCCACGCTGCCTGTGCTTGAGCTCCCATCTCCCAGGTCCCGGGCCACCATGCAGGGCAGATTCAGCTCTGTGGAACCTCCTGGACTGGAGTCACTCCTGCTTACACACTCCTCCTCTAGGACCAGGCACAGCTCCTTCAGGTCCAGATTTTCCTTCACCAGCCCGTCCTGCATGCGCTCCAGGTCGGCAAGCTTTTTCAAGTACCCGCCCAGGTCCTCCCGCATCACTTTGGCCGCGTGATGCCCGAACAGCTGCCATTCCCGGGCCAGCTTCTTCACTTTGAGCCGGTCGTCGTCCAAGAAGCAGCACAGGTCCCGCAGCTCCGTGTTCTCCTCCTGCAGGCGCTGATTGATGACTTTCAGTTCCCTGATTTCGAGGAGGTGTCCCTGCAGCTGTTTATTTACCTCTTTGATAAGCCGACCGCGCTGGATCAGAGCCGATATTTTCTCTGACTCCTCTTTACGCAACCGGCTCACCAGCTCCTCTTTGGAGCACGCCAGCAAGTCTTCGTCAGACATCTTTGACAGTTCTCTGTTTATTATCTCACCGTCGCTACCCATTTTTCAGTAAAAAAAAAAACGACACCTATGGGTACCTGAGAATCTATTAAAAGCGCTGAGATGTGGCTATATTTAATGCTCAACACATGCATCAACTGCAATCCAGATGTCATGTATTTGATCACCACAGCACCGGAGGTAAAATCAAGGCAAAAACATGTGATGTCTTTATTTAGATTGTCTCTATCTTCAAGGCTGTGGCTTCAGTCCTTTTTTGTGCTGTTCTCCGTGGATAACGCCTTAATGAGGTCGTGTGTGAAAAACGCACCGCAAGCCCCTATTAATGTCAATCTGTCATCCTCTCAGCAGCAGGCTGCGTTCTCCAAAGGCCTCCAGGAGCACAACAGCCCTTATTTCTCCTCCTCGCGCAGTTTTATTTTTTATTTTTTTGAAGGCAACAGCCGCTCCGTGGGCTTTTCTGTACAAAGGCCCGGTGAGTCCACGGAGGCTTAACCCAGCACACCCTACAGATGTTGTGATTTCTACGCCGCTGGCATCGTCTCATCAGGCTGTGCTTGTCTCGCCTCGGCTGAATGAACTCCAGTGGCTGCAGGAGTCCGCACGGCGCATCAGCTTTTTCTTTAAAAGCGATTCATTGCTTAGATTTAAAAAAACAAAACAAACAACTAAATAAATAACAAACAAATCTCACCGCTCATAACATGTACATCATCATCTGTGCTCATCCTCCTGAGATGGACTGTTACCACAACAATGTCCGCCTCCGCCACTTTCACGGCTGTGACTCCGCTAGCAGCGAGCTGCGCATAAAGCTGGGGCTCTGACGGAGAGCAGTCTCAGGAACCTTCAAAATAAAAGCTCCAGCGTCTTGTTCTTAATGAAATAAGTGTCGCAAATGTTGCATTGAGACTATTGCTGAACTACATTATATATCTCAAATGTGTTACGCTTTTTTAAAAAAAACTTTTGGTCCTTTTTTACTTGTTGCGTTTTAATGAAACCGTGATCCTCAGCAACAATGCTTTTATTTTTTAGAGGTGTTAAAGGAAATTGTACTGTTTTGTGAGGATTTCCAATTTGACAAATTTCCTTAGATAAGCTAGTAATCAG
>JAVDPK010001620.1:952370-970939 GCA_034780415.1 Cichlasoma orientale | reverse complement strand
AGAGGTGTTAAAGGAAATTGTACTGTTTTGTGAGGATTTCCAATTTGACAAATTTCCTTAGATAAGCTAGTAATCAGAAATGTTTGTGGTTTCCTCTGATGTTTCCAGTGTGGCAATTCTACATGGCGTAATTTGGGCCTGTATTGTAGACGTAAATGGCAACATTTAATATTCCAAAGCTCTGTGGTGCATCTGATCGGATCCTAACTACATTATAAAAAACAAGATTTGAGATGGGAGAGCTTCTCTTCTCTCCATGCGCTCCCTCAGCGAGGAACGTGTGCGCCCCCATTTGGATTCAAAACCACATTTTTATTTTTATTTTTTTTTACCCTTTACATACTATGAAACCAAAACAACTTGTACATTTACGGAAATTGATAGGAAAGGCCTGTGTAAACCCGCTTCCTTTGTTTTTTTCCTGTTCTTTAGAATGATCTCATGCTCAAACACTAGATATGTCCATGCCAGTGGAGTTCACATGCCGGCTACAGTGGAGCACATGAGTGGCTCCTGGTTTTACTTGTTTCTTTTCAAAAAACACTGGCGGAAAGTGTGACTGCAGGCCTTTTTTTTCTCCATGGGTTTATGCTGAGGCATTCAGCCACATCCTTCCGCCCTCTGTCCCACCTCCATTGTTTCACTGAGGCCACAACAATGTAGGGTGTTAACCGTGCAAGGGGGATCTGGGGATGGAATCAGGGTGTCATGTGAGGTTAGAAATGAGAGTGTTGATGTGCAGCAAGAGAGCCGACAAAAAAGGCGTGTTGGCTGAGTCTTTTTCACCCCACCCCGTGTTGCGATTTTTTGAAGGACACATGCAGAAACACAGAAAGGGAGGGCGAGGAGAGGGATTTACGGGGATTTATTTAGATTAATCGTCGGAGGAAAAGAGCAGATTGTGTACACGCAGGCAGCAAGCAAAGCGCACGGCACTGTGGGGCCCGGCGCTCACAAAGAGGCCTATCTGTGATCTGACACATTTTGTAATAACTAAGAGAACAAATGATCAACAATAGGCTACTGTCTGGCTGCCAGACGCAGTGCTGTAATTTGAGTTTTCACATCATCGTCCATTATCTTTTGGGGTTTTGTCTGGTCACCGAAGGCTTCTTTCTTTTATATAAACGTTGTTTGTTGAGTTACTGTTGGGAATTTGATTGATAATAGATACTATTTAAGGAGCCTGTTGGATTTATCATCCGCCGCTTGCGCTGTAAAATCAAGTCAAGTAGACTTTAGTTTAGTGGGGCCACAAAAGAAATAAGACAACAGCTAGCAGACCATTTATCGAGCTTTCCATAGTAATGCTTTTCTAACTGTGTATATATATTATATCTAATCAATCTAAGAGAAGTTAATTACAGGCTACTGTTTTGTCTGCACTAATATTACCTATGATTACATATTCACTTGTCAAAGCCAACCCTTAAGAGCATTACATAATCAACTCCTAAAACTAAAAACAACAACAACAAAAACAAACAAACTAGAACTTAATGGGGTTTTATTAATAATATTAATCCTAAGGGGCGTCTTATAGTTGTGTGTCATGCTGTCCACAGTCATGTGAGACGTCTGCAGCAAGTGTTAGCGGAAAAGAACAAGAAAACGCAGATAACTGACATTTAAGCCAATTACAGATATTTGGAAAGACTCCCACGGGAAGGGCTGTACGGTGGTGATAGACGGGTGACTCCACCTGTATGTTTCAGAATAAAAGCACACTTTACAAACAACCTATGTTAAAAACTAAGAGTGTACATATAGCAACAAATGTTATTCATTCTGAAAAATATTTGGCATTGAGGATTTGAAGTTTTAGAATTTACTACACACTGATTTAACCTAAAGTTAAGATATTTATTTTAGGTTTAATGTTTAATTGGAGCAAACGCTACTGCTTTGATTATTTTCTGCCAGCTTAATCCTAAAACGTGTGATAGTGTGTTGTGTTTATTTTATTTTTTCATGGCCTTGTCACTGGGATGACAATACTAGGCGTAAAATCAAACAAACAAACAAACAAACAAACAAACATGTACACTTCAGAGTTATAGTACGTTGGGTCATCCACCTGCAGAAATACTCAGATGATTCTGCAGTGGTTGGATGTGTTATTGATGGGCAGGAGGAGGTGAACAGAGTACTCGTGGATGATTTTGTGGTGTGGTCTGTGAAGAATCATCTGTTTCTAACTGGGAATAAGACCAGAGAGTTGGTGATGCACTTCAGAAGGAAGACGACAACTACACAACCCGTGTCTGGAATGGTGTTGATGTGGTGGAGGAGTACTAGTACCTGGGTGTCCACATCAACAGGCTGAACTGGAAGACCAACACAGAGGTTGTATGCAAAAAGGGATGAACAGGTGTTGTTTCCTGAGGAGGCTGAGATCCCTCAATGTGTGCAGCAAAGTGTTGGAGATCAGTTTGCTGTGGTCTGCTGGGGAGCAGCATCAGAACTGGTGACAGACTGAATACCATGAGCAGGAAGGCTGGCTCTGTGATGGGCTGCAAACTCAATACTTCTGAAGCTGTGGAGAGGAGGTCACTGAACAAGCTGTTACTGGACAGGCAGCATCACCCTCCTTAATAAAAAAATATCTGCCTGGCAGAGAGGCATATGAAAGATATTATTATTATTATTTAAGAACAAGGGTGATGTGCAGAACTATAACTACAGAGGGATAAAGAGAGGTGATGATCAGTGAGCAGCAGGATGGCTTCATGCAGAGAAAGAGCACTATAGATATGATGTTTGCTTTGAGAGTGTTGATGGAGAAGTTCAGAGACGATCAGAAGGATTTGCACTGTGTCTTTGTGGATCTACAGAGAGCATATGCATGAGGAAATCAGGAGCAGATAAATGGAGTATGTATAAAAGATATTACAGCATAAAGTGTTTATTTATATTTGTTTATTTATATGACTATATAAAGTTTTACTCGTTTAACTAAACAAACAAACAAAAAAAACTTAATAATAGTAATAATATTAATTTATTTTTTAATTATAAAAAGCGGCCACCCGTACGCTGCATTTTTTTCACAGGTTCAGTTTTGTGATAAGACGATGATGTAAGAGCTTTTTTTTTTTTTTTTTTTTTTTTAAAAATTCAACTTTATTGCGTTGAAAGGTGGTGAACATACCGGACAAAAAAAAGCAAAAAAAGAGGGTTTTTTTTCCACACAATACAAATAAAAGATGCAACCGTACAATTGGTTAACAGAAAAACACATGGGAAATAAATAAAATAATAAATAAACAAAAAACAAAAAGATAATTTCTGCTTTTCCTGTGACATCATCGAACCGGAAGTACCTGCTGTATGATTGCTGTTGATATTACGCACTCGTATCTCTGCAGGGACACTATTTTTTGATAAATGTTGGTGTTGTAAATTCAGAAGCCCCTCAATAATCGTGTCATACCTTTCCGTTAACGTGGGTTTAATTCTCCGCTGTGCTGTCCGCTTATTGGCCGCTGACCGCCGCTAACTGTGCAGCTCGGCTAGCTTTGGGGGCTAACCTTTAATGGAGGAAGTTAGCTAATCAGTAAGCCATGGAGAGCAAATTTAAGCCCAGCTAATAGAATTAAATAGTTCACTTTCCAGGCACGGCTTTATTGCAGCTAGCTGCTTGAGACAACACTGAAAAAAAGGTATAATATCACCTGAGCTAATGAGCTATATGTTGCTGGTATTTGAGCTAAACACTAAACACCTTTCTCTTTATTTTAAGCAGATGTCAGTAGAGCTGGATGTGTTCGTGGGTAACACCACTATCATGGATGAGGAGGTTTACCAGCTGTGGTTGGATGGATACACAGGTAGGGTTAACACCAGACAGCTGTGGGAGTTTGGGTCACAGTGATCCCATAAAAAGATGCGTTCTTGCAAAAATCCGAGGAGTCTGGATTTGACAGGAGTGTGACTGCTAACACAGTCTAAAGCGGAGGTTCCCAGTTTGGAGGTCATCCACCTCAAGTAGCACAATAAATGTGAGGGAAACCAGTCAGAAAATAAGTCCACATGTGGTAGTTAGTTTTGTAGTCCAACACAATACAGACTTACAATGCAAGATCCTACACTGAACTATGAGGGAAAAGGTTCACAATGGAATTAAAAATATGGAGCAAATGATCATCTGAGTCTAGCAGTGCTTACTCTGGGAGACTAAACCTTCCTCCTGATGGAAACATATGGATGTCAACATATAAATGATGCTGAGGACCCACAATGATGTCCTGTACCCTTGAGAGGATCCTGATTCATATAGGTGCTGAAGGACACCAATGGAGGCACTGTAATCTTACAGCACACCTTCATAGTTTTCTCTATTTACTACCTGTTTTAAAGATCAATGCCATACTTTGGTTGGAAAAAAAAACCTAGTTAAGATCATTCAATGTTGTGTTAAAGTTCAGACTTTACTAAGATCCCATAAAGGCAATTAGGCTGCAGCATTAAAACAAAGCAAATAAACATAAGAAATAAATGTAAAAAAAAAAATTCATTTAGGTTGTAATAGTCAGGTTGCACTAGGAGCTAATGAGCATTTGTAATGATTACACCTAATCTATAGTTTGAGCTTGAAGGCAGAGCTCTACATACAGAGGTCGATCGCTGTATGAGAACAGAAATACTTCTGTCAGGCAGATCGTTATCTGTCTCCTATGATCTGCTCACTGTTTCTGACAGTGCTGTCAAGTGTTTCAATTTAATTTCAGTTAATTTTCGGGGTGCGTTTACTTCTTTCAGTCTAGTTTTTATTAGTTGTGTTATTAATTTTTTATCATAATATGGGATGTGTTAATTAGGAGGTTCACAGTCAAAGCTTGATATCCTCATGGGCATCCATATGGACGTGCAGTCAGAATGCACAAATGGTGCTTAAAGCTTTTTTTGTTTTTTTACTTTAAAGTAATTGCAATTATGAATGTGATCAAGGGAAACAGACACACATGTGCTGCTCAGTCTGTAAAGAAAGCAAGATTAGATTGCCTCAAACCTTTGGAGACAATGTAGGAGGGGGGCAAGATTGAGATGGTTTGTGCAGAGGGATGGTGGATATATTGGACAAAGGATGTTGAAGATGAAGCTGCCAGGCAGGAGAAAAGAGGAAGACCTCAGAAAAAATTAATGGATGTACTGAAGGAGGACATACAGCAGGATGGAGGCAGATGATCTGCTGTGGTGAACACTAAAGGAAGCAGCTGAAAGAAGAAGAAAATTGCTTCAAATTTACATAAAGATAAATAATGTTACTGGTTAAGTTAACTGAACATAAGGAATAATTACTAACACAATGTATAATTCCTCTTGCTGTAACTGCCACACCACGTGAAGGTGAAAGGGAGTGTTGTCCCTAAATAATTCAGTCAAGTAAGTTTAGAACAGGTGTTAAAATATACATGTGACTTACAGTCACATAGACCAAACCCTCCTCGTGAATCCGTCCAGTGTTTCCATTCTCATCAGTATTAAACATAGGAGTAGGTGTTCTCTCTTTGGGATGGGGCTATGCAGGCCAGAAAGGCAGGGTTATATAAATTCCTGGGTGTGTCTAGCAGGATTGCACTTTAGGCGTGGTGAAATCAGGTAAGGTACAGTGTTTAAACGCACACATTTGTTGGCTTTTAACTGTCATTAGACAAATATCAGGAACAATATCGGTGAACTTGAAGAATCAAATATGGGAAAGGAATTGGGAATACAGACCATAATTACCTGCCCAAATATGGTGCAGCAGCTGTTTCAGGCTGCTAATTATTCACAGCACAGTAGTGACTGTTCATTCATGTTATTACATGTAACTTCAGCCATGATTGGTTCATCCACCCTTTGAACTGTGCTTGTGTGGTATATCCAACAGTGAACGATGCGGTGAAGGTCCGCATGGAGGGAGGAGTGATGGCCGAGTGTGAGGCAAGTAAAGATGTCCTGCTGAGTGACACCATGGACCAGTACAGGACTTTCCAGATGTGTGAGCGACTCCTGCACAGTCCTGCCAAACTAGCCAACCAGCTGCTGTTCCAGATCCCACCTCATCGGCAAATTATGCTCATAGAGAGGTGCAGCCACTACGCTCTCATTTAATTAACCCATTTATTTCCGAGGATTCATGACGGTTTTTATTCATGTATTTGTTTTTTTTTAAAACCTTCCCCTTAACACTTTGGTTTTTCTAATTGCAGATGAGATAAGTCTTTTGTTTCTTTCCCCGTTTAGATACTATGCCTTTGATGATGCATTTGTCCGTGAGGTCCTGGGAAAGAAGCTCTCCAAAGGAACAAAGAAAGATTTGGATGATATCAGTGCCAAGACGAGTGTGACACTAAAAAGCTGCAGACGACAGGTAAGTCTTGACGCTGCGTTGTGAAGGTTGATATTTAAAAGTCTGTGGCAGTGTATTATTGAATGGTATGATACAGTTGAGCATTGAAACAAAAAACAAACCATGTGGTAACTCCTGTTGTTTCAACATTTCATTTGATTTTGTAGCTCTGGGTATAGTTTATTAGTTGTGGTAGGATTGCTGATTGTGGAGAGGATTCTTTCACTATTAATAAATCTCGTGTGTGTGTGTGTGTGTGTGTGTGTGTGTGTGTGTAATTTCAGTTCGACAACTTCAAACGCGTTTTCAAAGGTGTGGAAGAGCTGAAGGGACCCCTGGTGGAGAACATACGTCAGCATTTTCTTCTCTCTGACAAACTTGCAAGGTAATCAGTGAGGGGAACAGAGTACAAGCCTTTCTGCCTCAGGTTTATGCTGCACAGCAGTTATATAACTTATAACATTATGTTGTAGTTTTATGATGAATTAATATAATGAATTAATTTGCAACAAATTCTAACAAAATACCACATGAAAAGGTCAGTACTCTGATTCCCTGGTTCTATTTTTTTTTTATGTCCGATGTCTCTTTTCCTTATTTCAGGGATTACGCTGCCATCGTTTTCTTTGCCAGTAATCGCTTTGAAACAGGAAAAAGAAAGCTGCAGTACCTCACTTTCCAGGACTTTGCGTTCTGTGCCGGACAGCTCATCAACAACTGGACAGTTGGGGCCGTTGGTGAGTGATTAATCTTGTTTCCTTTGTCCATTTTGCTGATATAAGATATGTGTATATAAGTGATATGTGTACACTGTTTTAATGTTTATTGTAATGCTTATGCAGATGGCAGTCTTAATGGAGTGGTAAAATATTAGTGGTAAACTGAAGTCCTCTAGGTGAAAAGGTCTTGTTGATTGTTGAGGTCAGAGGAAAATGGCCAGATTGCTTCAAGTTGATAGGAAGGCAACAGCTCAAATAATCACTCATTACTACCAAGGTATGCAGAAGAGCATCTCTGATTGCACATGTCAAACCCTGAAGCAGCATAAGACCACATTGGGTGCCACTCCTGTCAGCTTAGAACAGAAAACTGAGGATACAATTCACATGTGCTCAATATTGGACAATACAATATTGGAAAAATGTTGCCTGGTCCGAGTCAGAGTTTGGAGTAAATGGTATGACAGCATGGATCCGTCCTGCCTTGTATCAATGGTTCAGGCTGCTGGTGGTGGTGTAATAGTGTGGGGGATATTTCCTTGGAACACTTTGGGCCCCTTAGTGGCAACTGAGCATTGTTTAAATGCCACAGCCTACCATGGCCATCCCTTTATTACCACAGTGTACCCATCCTCTGATGACTGCTTCCAACAAGATAACACACAATGTCACAAAGCTCAGATGATCTCAAACTGGTTTCTTGAACATGACAATGAGTTCACTGTACTCAAACGGCCTCCATAGTCTCAGATCTCAATTCAATAGAGCACATTTGGGATGTGGTGGAACAGGACATGTGCAGCAAGCAAATCTGCAGCAATTGTGTGATGCTGTCATGTCAATATGGACCAAAATCTCTGAGGAATGTTTCCAGTAGCTTGTTGAATCTATGCCAGGAAGAATTAAGGCAGCTCTGAAGTCAAAAGGGGGTCCAGTCCGGTACTAGCAAAGTGTACCTAGCAACGTGGCCGCCGGCCGGTGAGTGCATGTTGACTGTTTAATAAATCAAGTTTAGACCAGTGCCTCTGTCATTGAGGCCCACTGACCACCAGAGGTCCTCCAGGTTTTGCAGGTCCTCATCAGAAAGGAGAGTGAAAAAGGGAATTATATTAGGCATCATCTAAGTAATTATACATAATAACCAAACAGTTATAAGAAAATAAACATTATTGATAATAATCATAAGAAAGAAATCCCATTAAATAAACTTGACAGTGTCTGAATTCTCTTTATAGACAGCTTGGTGGAAGACATGGACGTCGATCTTGACAAAGAGTTTTTACAAGAACTGAAAGAACTGAAGATTTTAATCACTGACAAAGATCTGCTGGATCAACACAAAAGGTAACAGGAACACACTCCAGACACGCTGAGGTTCTGCTGACTCCTGAAAAACTTTCTAAAATAATTTTACCCATTTTCTTTATCTTTGTTCTCTCATTTCTGTTCAGTTTGTTCTGTACAGCTGTCAGAGGAAAGACGAAAGTGTTTGTTGAGATGGAGGCTAATTTCAAGGTGAGAGATTCTAAAACCCTCAATATTCTGAATGTGGTCTGTCAGAAGGTTTGACTGTGAAAGGAAATAATAGTTCTGAATGTAATTTTGTTTTTGTAGAATCTTTCCAGAGGCCTCATCAACATAGCTGCAAAGCTAACCAACACAAAAGACGTCAGAGATTTCTTTATTGATCTTGTAGAGAAGGTGAGGTTTTTCTTAAAAAAAAATATATCAGTAAAGACGGGTCACCTAGCCCAAATATTCTAAGGTCTGTGCCAGCATCACTCTGCCTTTGAGATGTTACTTTGTAACCTCCTTGCCTCCTTTTCTCTCACAGTTTATTGAGCCGTGCCGTTCAGATCGGTGGACATCTGCGGACATGAAACTCTACCTCACTCAATACACCAACTCCGTTCACATACTCGACACATTCAAGTGAGTTAATGTGCTTTTATTCTCAGAAGCTTATCAGTTAGAGCCTGGCACCGGCCCTGCCAGGGTTATCAATTCCCCCAGGGTACCCTGTGCTAAAAATACAGCTGTGATTTTGTCTAGAGCTTTTGGGGAAAACTTTGAAATAGCCGAATAAGGATATACGCAGCGGTGCTAAATGCTGCTCAGGCATCAAGCTGTATGTTAAAACTCTCCCAAAAATTGACGCCCTTGTTCTGCCAGTGGGTGTCTCCCTATCTTGCTCATGGTTTCTTAAACTGTAGTTACCTTGTTTCTCGTGCAAACACTCAGGAATGTAGTTAAGGGGTTACACAGCCCTGAACCACTACAAGCTTAACAAAGACATATTCATAAAAAGAAACATAGACCCCCACCCCCCACCCCACCCCACCCGAATACACTGAAGGGACAGAGATTGCCTCATTTACTCTCTTCACTCTGATTTCACAATTACAGTCTGACATTAAACCTCTTTTCACTCCGTTTGCTCACCGTTTACTCTCCCTTTGTTTCTCTTTTCTGCCCTCAGACATCAGGTTGTGTGGGACAGATACATGGGCGTCGTCAAAAGCTGTATCTTCAAAATGTATCACGACTGAAGCGTTTCCTTGGTTCGCTTCTCCCTGTTCCCCTCTTCAGTTTGTTTTCCCCCCACTGAAGGCATTACTTTGTTCCTTCAGTTGTGCTTTGATTACCCCGTCAGCGGAGATAAATTTTTCCCGTCATCGCTATCTGTCTGCGTCACCCTCTAGTGTCCGCCACATTGTCTGTAAATTTGGTTTGTAAATAAAATTAACATTTTACATAAAAAATGCCGTTCTGTTTCATTTGCTATTTAATGTTTAATGTTCAGTCTGCAAGGAAGAGATGTTGTGATTAATCCCTGAAACAGGCTCTTGTAGGGGGTTGGTTGAAGCGTGAAAACAGCGGATTTGATTCAGGATATTGAATCCAATTGAATTAGTGTTTTATTCACTAATTCTTTTAAAGAGGACCAGCAGATCACGTGTATGATAAACTGAGACGCCAGCCAGTGTGAGGGATGTCTCTGTGTGTGGTTATGGGAATCAGGGACCAACTGGGTGGGGTGGGGGGTGGGGGGCAGTTAGTCCAGCTGGGAGTGTGATTTTTTTTTAACATCCCCCGTAATGACAGCTGCCATCTCTGCCACCCGACAAAAGCAAAAGGCAGATAAATAAGCTGAGGCTGAGTGAAGGTTTTAAAGCCAAACACTGGAGGTTAGCCGAAGAAACTGCCCCCTGCCTAAAAATAACATGCAGGGAGCTATTTTGCAAGCGATGTGATATTTTTAAGGAAAATTAGACTCGTGCTGCTGCTGCTGTTGGGTCCATTTTGAGGACAGTTTGTATGTGTGCCTATTAAAGCTGAATGAGACAAACTAATGAGGATTAATGTGAGTTAAGCAACATCTTAACCCGTTTGCAACATCAGAGTTCGAATTTAGCAAAAAAACATGCTGCTGGAAATGATTCCAAACGCAGTAATGCATTAGTCACGCACAAACACGAGAAGAGCAAAGGTTGGTGTGTGGGTCAAGAATTATGATACTTGTTCGTTTTTTTTTTCCACACATAAAACACACACACACACACACGCACACACACGCACACACACGCACACACACACACACACACACACACACACACACACACTGTCGCTCTCTTCCACTCTCTAATTTTTGTCCACATTCCATTAACTTCTCTCTCTCTGACTAAATATCCTGCATGTCAGATTGGACGAGAGCAAGGGCTTTAGTGGCTCTATGGAAAAAAAAAAGGGAAAGATGGGGGAGGTAAGTATAGATAGATGGGGGGTAAATGGGAAAACGGAGGGAGGAATGGGTGGGAGAGCTTGGGGATTTTGCGGGGGTTTAGTTTAAATGAAACCAGGTGTGTTGTGGGACCAGTAAGAGGGTAAGAAGATGTGGGGGCATGTGTGTGTGTGAATCTGCGAGTTGTTGTGCCTGCGATTTGGATAGATTTGGAATTTCGGTATTTGGGCCGCAGACCAGGAATTTGCATCCTGGGGGGTCAGGGAGAGGGGGTTTGGAGAGTGGAGGATGGCAGTGCAGGGGGCCAGAGGGGGGG
Organism: Cichlasoma orientale; assembly: GCA_034780415.1. Lineage (NCBI taxonomy): Eukaryota > Metazoa > Chordata > Actinopteri > Cichliformes > Cichlidae > Cichlasoma > Cichlasoma orientale. The sequence goes on along the minus strand of JAVDPK010001620.1, from coordinate 959,825 downwards.
TAAGAAGGGGCTGTTCCTCTCTCCTCCCTTTCTCTCTCTCTCCCTTCTGCCTGTCTTGCTCGCTCACTCTCTCTCCCTCCCTTTGCATGTGCTCAGCTGCTCCAGCTGTCGGTCTCCCCACTCACTCTCTCTCTCAGGGTCATACAGGCAGGAGTTTAAGGGACCACTTCTGTACGCCAACTCAGCCGGGACGACCACAGCCAGCAGGAGGACACGCTGGTCAGACGGAGACTGAGAGACACAAGATTCATCTGTGAGTTTTCCTGTGTTTCTTTAACTTCTTATACACATGTAAGAATGGCTTTTTGTTAAAGACATATTTTCTGGATGGCTTACTATGTTTGCGAGCATTTTAGGGAGAAGTAATGGAGGTGAGATGTACCTCTTACCCACTTTTTGTGGTACAGGCCATACACGTCACAGCTGCACCACTGCCCTGCTCTCGGCTCTGCTCTCCCAGCTGCACTTGGCTCCTTATGAGAGCCAAGATAACGTGGCTAACTGTGTCTGAGTAGTTTACTTCTTGGCTCTGACTGTAATATGGGGTTAGACAGGAAGAGAGGCAGTGAGTCACAGGGCACATATTATTGTGCTGTAATATTGCAAGATTCTTCCGCCTCATCCCTCTCGTACAACACGTAAAGTCAGCGTCACAGGCTCAGTTTAATGTCTAGGTGGGGGGAGCTGCGGCTAGACAGTTTGGTGGAGTTACAAGTTCAAAATCTGAAAGACAAACAGGTGCCAACATGTAGAAGCACTCTCTAAACCTGGATGACCTCACAGTGCACAACTGTTATTTCACAGAGTAGTTTTATCACTTTCGACACAATAAATTTCCTGCAGGTAAAAGCAGATGGCTCCACTTTAAGGTGGGCATTACAAAAGCAACATGTCACATTTTCTGAACTTTAAACATCACATTAGAGCAGCATCACCGCAAGCTCAGAGCAGTTGAGGAGAAACGTGTTTTACCTTGTGAGTTTCTCCCACAGGTCGCTGTTTCTGTCCTTACCTGTGGAACTTCCCAGAACAGAAGTTAGGCCATGTGTGTGAGATGGAGACCCCCTGGTTGTGGATTTGCAGGTTCGCTACCACAGTTGTAACAGAGCGCAGCTGCTGGGGCACGCTGGGTCACCATGTTCTCAGGCTGCTCCACGCACAGCCGAGCACAGCAACGCAAACTTTGTGTATACGCTACAAGTGACCATCCTGCAGTCTAAACTGTGTGTGTGTGTGTGTGTGTGTGTGTGTGTGGTCCAGCTGTTGGTCTTTTCAGGTTTCCATTTGGTCACTGTTATAAGCCACCTGACATTTTGCTTATTAAGCTGTTCTGAGTGTGTGAATTTAAAAATGGGTCAATCTGCAGTCCTAAAGCTGAGCCGTGCTCCAAATGATAAATATACCTAATTATAACTCTTTTTATGAATGTTGCTGCTTAGAGCAGAGATATTTAGAGATTTAAATTTAAAGACCGCAACTAAATAATCTGTTGATTATTTACTTTTTTTTTGTATTTTTGTGGGCTCATAAATGTCAAAATAGTATTAAAAAAAGAAGCCCACCACAAGTTCCCAGAGTCCAGGATGAGGTCTTGAAATGTCTCATTTTGTCTTGCTAACAATCAAACCGTCCTAAATATTTATTTTACTTTCATATTGACAGAGAAGAGGAGGGGAAAACTGCATATTTGTGTAGTTGCTTTCACATATTTCCTGGGAAACGAGTCATGAAAATACTTCCTCATTCATTTTCTGTGGATTGACTCATCAGTTATTCAAATCATGTATTTTCCCTGTCAGTGATAGTCGAACCCAGACAAACAAGTCTTGCATCAGAGCCACATTCTCCGACATCCTCCTACACATCCTCCACAGGGATGGGAGGTTAGGGGAGAGGTGGCTGAAGGTCTGGCACCAGCTGTCCTCTTATATGAACCGTGGGGGGTTTCCCAGAACCCGATACTCTGGGAACCACTGCAGTGGCAGGGCATCCCAGCTGAGAACTGGTGCCCACATCCTTGCCACGGGCATTCCAGAGGTCCGCCACCTCTTGATCTCCAGCGGCAGCAGGGAAACACCCATACATCCCTGCTGCCCACACTCAGTAGTCAGTGAGTGACTGGACCCCGGGCTGATGGTCAGTTTGTTTTTAGGTGGTTTCAGGTCAAATTTTTGCTGGTTGTAAGTCACTGTTGGGCCAATTCACAGAGGTCACGTACTGCGGTTGGCTGATTGTGCTGTGGTATGCGTTACCGTCTGTGCTTACAGTGTGAGAGCGTATTTTGCTGCTGTTCACCATGTAGAGGTCATGGTGATGTCATTCCTCGAGTATTTCGGGGTGTCCAAGTCACCCTGCGGCCTTCTGTTTGTCTCGGCCTGAAATAAAACAGTAAGCAGTGCCTGCAAATGTGGCCTCGGGAGTTTATATCAGAGCGTGAGTCTATGCACATAGACAGGCCGTGATTATAACCTTCCTGCCATGTATTTTAACTGGAGCTCACTCACTTTGCAAACAGCACTTGCTTAGGATTTTTTTATTACTTCAATTTGTCTGTTTTTTTTTCTGTCTTTTTGGTCTGGCGGGGTTGGAACGGGTGACTTGTTTATGTTTGGGCTCAGTTTAAACACTTATAGCTTCTTTCAGGAACATTAACTGAAAGATGGTTGTGTCTCAGCCTGCAGAAAGGCCCACTCCATCAATACTGAACTATACAATATATATTTGCCTTAAAAACACACTACACTGTTCATAACACTGTACTAAAGGAAAATATCAACGCTGCAGTGCCAAAATACTCAGTAAAATGACAGTAAAAAGTCCTGTGAAAGGTGCTAAAGTAACCCTCAACATTTGGTTATAAAATTTAAAAAAAGTTTATGAAAGGAAGTTAAAATACAATCAAAAATGAAAAAGACTCTCACATGAAAATGTGTATTTAGATGGGACTTGAAGGTGACCATTGACTCAGCCCTGCCTGCAAATCCTGCGTTTCCTTTATTTAGTTTTCAGCAGGGGTCCTGGAATGGTAAGAGACCCCTGCTTACCTGTGCATGTGATACTAAGATGCCAAAGATAGGCCTCTTGGGGAGAGGCCACAAAGAGCCATGTATTTTGATAACAGATTCTTAACATTTAGTCTAAAACATACTGGCAGTCAGGAGGCTTATGTGGTCATGGTTTGTACGTTCTCATGTCAATCGGTAGCTTTTTAGTTCATTTTTTTGCTGCAATAGTCCAAGGAGATAAGATAAAAGTGTTTTTAATGCAGTGTGTAATGCAAAAATATTTTCCCCTCTGGGCCACCGGACCAGCAGATCAGAGTTTTACTGGCCCCTTTTATATTTTTACTGGCCAACAAAAAAAGCCAATTTACTTACTTTAATTACTTCTAGTTTAATAGGTATATAACATAGTTTATTAATAGATTTATATCCATCCATCCATTTGTCCATGGGGCTGGAGCCTATCCCAGCTGTCACAGGGTAAGAGGTGAGGTACACCTTAGACAGGTCGCCAGTCTGTGATTATAGATCTTTATCAGAAAATAATTAGTAGCTAAAGATTTAGAATAAATGTAGTAGAGTAAACGGTGTTCTCATCTTCAGACACTGCCATTCAACTTGCACAAAATACTTTTGTACTGTGCCCCAGGCCATAGGGACATTGGTTAGGTTGAACCCTGGAACACCCTCTACAATTATGTGAAAAAGTTTTCATAGGACTCTATGCAGTCTTCGGGAAACTAAGTACACCCCATGATTCAGCTTGAAGAACCGCCTTTAGCAGCAATAGTTTCCTGTATGACGTTATCAGTCTCTCACATTGTTGCAGAGGAATTCTGGTCCACTCTTCTTTACAGCGTTGCTTCAGTTCAATGAGGTTTTCAGGGATTCATTCGTGCACAGCTCTCTGTTTGGTTGTCAAACAGTTTTTCACAGGAATGCATAAAATCTCTGAAGGTCGCACCGCAGGATTTCAGTCAGGTTTGACCGGGCCTGCGTCCATCCAATGACTGCAAGGTGTCCAAGTTCCGTGGCTGCAAAACGAGCCCAAAATCATCACTTCTTCACCACCGTGACAATTGGTGTGAGGTGTTTGTGCTGATACGCTGTGTTTGGTTTTCACCAAAATTGGTGCTATGCATTATGGCCAAACATCTCCACTTTGGTCTTATCTGTCCAAAGGACATTGTTCCAGAAGTCTTGTGGTTTGTTTAGATGCAACCTTGCAAACCTAAGCTGTGCTGCCTCTTCTTTTTAAAGAGAAGAGGCTTTCTCCTGGTGATCCTTCCATATAAGCCGTACTTGCCTTTTTCCAATTTTACTGTCATAAACTTTAAGATTTAACATACTGAGGCTTGTAGTCTGAGATGTAGCTCTTGGAGTATTGCACAGCTTAGCTTGGGGTGAATTTGCTTATGGCACACCTAAATGCTCCAGATCACCAAACTGCCAAAACCTCTGCTTTTATAGAGGTGCTCACACTTGTTGATGATCAGTTAATTAAGTGCATTTCATTTTCAGCACCTGGCTGCTACTTCCCCTCTGAATTCTTGTAAGGCTATACTTAGTTTTTCACAGTACTGTGTAAAGTCCTGTAAAAACTTTCTTTTCTACATGCATGTCCTCAGAAGCTATAAATATTTCTAGGATAATAAAAAATGTCATTGCACAAACTTTATGGTAATCTTTTAAAGGACAGTTCTCTGCACAGCTTTGCCAGCTTAGTTAGACATGTAACTACAAAACAGGGTCTTTAATCCATTAACACCCCTTAAAGTTTTATAAGCAATGTTTTGTGTATTAAATAAAGATGCTACAAAAACAGATACATTTTAAAAAATTGTTGCAGTTGAGCTGAAAGAGGCATAAAATTGGAAGTTACACAAGTAAAGAACCTACAAATTTTAGTTAAGTGGAGCATTTAATGCGCTTGGTTATTTTGGCAAGGACAAATTCCCCCATCCATTAAACAAGCACAACTCTGATTCTACAGAAAAGAAGTTTGCTTGATACAAACTACTGTAATCTCTGGAACTGAGGCAGCCGAGCGGGAGATGCTTCTGTAAAATATGGACGTTTTGATTTATTTGGCTCCGCCGACGCGGCTCTGATACATAGTAAACTGAACCTCTGGAGGCAGCGCTCTGCAGGACTGTCACTCCACCGGCTGCCAGCGTGCAGACATAGAAGGCTTTCTGTGAGCAGCTAATATGAAACTATTTCTGTGATGTTGACTTTGTTATTTTCAGCTGAAAGTTGGAGGACATCACGGTGTTTATGTTCTTACCTGGCAGAGTGATTCACTCCATTTATTCTTGCTGCGATCAAGGGGGAACTGTTTGGTTGTCAAACGGTGAACCGAGTCCAAGAAACGAACTGTTTGCGTTCTGACTGACTTCTTAAAATTTGGCTCCGGTGCCGTTGCTTCCAGTTGATTTATCCATCTCAGCTGTGGGAACAACTTACAGCACAGGAGAGTTTTGAGACTGAATCAAACCATTTTTGTGATTTCTGAGTTTTGCATGTTGTTTTTTACATTTTTTTTCCCCCCACACCTTCTTTCCTTCTGTCTCTCTCTGAATACAGATACCACTGCTCTGCACGTCACAAAGGCTCATCTTCAGGGCACTGCTACCTGTTTGATTGTTGTGTGTGCGCTTGTGTGCATGTTCAAGTCCGATCTCCCAATCTCCCATCAAATAGTGTATTAGTATGCAGGGTGCTTGTGTGCCAATCTTGTGTGTGTGCATATGTGTGACTGTGCTCCTCCGCAGTGCGATTTCACAGCCACGTACAGAAAGTGACACCTACACGGTAAGGATGGATGAATCTCTCTCTCCTTCTCTTTCTCTTCTCCTACTCCTTTTTTTTTTATTAGCATCTCTTTTCCACACCTGTCAGTTCACATTACTGGTTTTGTGTTGAAATCTTGGCCTCCAATCCTCTCCCTCTTCTTTCTGTGCACTCTTTCTCATTGCCTCATCTTCTACTTGTTCAAAGTTCCACATAAAAGTTTCCTTGTCAGGACTTTACAGTGTTCGTTGCTGGGGTTAAATTTGGTTTTAATACCATGTTTCTTCAGGCCTCGGGTTTTTCTTTCCATGCAGGTTACAGCAGCATTTTTCCCTTGAATGATAATGACCCTTTTTCCAAACAGTGGCCTTTTTTTTCTTTCTTTTTTTTTTGTTTTCTAGGGTGACATTTTGCTTCAGGAAAGTAGTTTTAAATGTCACAAATCCTCTAACAGAAGCAGGTTTCTTGTCTTTTTGGCCCAGCAGAGGAAATACGCTTTTCTGTCTTCCATTTTTTTTTTTTTTTTTTACATGTCCCACTACTGGGAAATTTATTATGTATTATGAATACATTATGCAACTACTTGGCTCAGGGGGGCGGTTCACATCTTTCTTTCCATCACTTTCTCACACACACTGTCTGTCTCTGCTGCTTTTTGTAGGAATGCACAGATGGGTATCATTGGGACTCTCACACTGAGCACTGCAAAGGTAAGGCTCTGTTTTACCCCCCAGTAACATCTTGATTCTCTTCTTGCTCCCCAAAACTTGCCCTGTTTTTTACATTTGTATCTCCGTTCAGACATAAATGAGTGTGAGACCATTCCTGATGCCTGCAAAGGGGAAATGAAGTGCTTCAACCACTATGGAGGGTACCTGTGCCTTCCCCGCTCTGCGTCACTCATCCCTGCTCCAGAGCCTATTACACCCCCTGAGCCCTTAAACCAGTGCCCTCTGGGCTACGAGCCTCAGGGAGACAGCTGTGTGGGTGGGTGTCTGCTTTGTGGGTCTGGGGGGTTGGACAGGTGGCCACAGGATCGTTAAGTGTGTTTGTGTGTGCGTGCAATTGTGTAAACTTATTGTTGGAGGCCACAGATTGTAAGGGACAGGTGGCTGTAACAGGTGTTGGGACTGGAGGCAGCATGTGGGTGCAATCTGTGTGGGTGTGAGTGAGCATGAGTCCGCGGGAGGCAGGCAGACAGTGCAGGAATTTAGTGGATTTCACACGAGGACAGCTGCTGTGTTTTAAGACTTGCAGCGAGAAAGTGGCCTGCATGACACAGCAAACATGACTCGACATGATGTTCTCAGCTGCTGGGTGCAAGTGAGGGGAACATAGTGGCCAATGGCATGTAACAGTCACAGTGTATCTGTCGGTCATGCTGCGTGATGCTGCGTTTGCTCATAGTAACTGCATTTTACACGTGTGCCCCTGTTTCGCTTCACCCACAAACACAGACATCGATGAGTGCGAGCGACACGAGCACAACTGCCAACCCAGCCAGGAGTGCATCAACTCAATGGGTGCTTTCACCTGTCAGTGTCCGGATGGATACCGGAAAGTCGGCACAGAGTGCGTTGGTGAGATATTTTGAATTTCACATTCAGTTGGGGTAATTAAGCTTAACTGTCCTATTATGCTTTTCTTTATTTTCTCTTCA
>JAVDPK010001620.1:929356-952351 GCA_034780415.1 Cichlasoma orientale | reverse complement strand
TGTTACAATGGTGGTTGTGACTCTTAAATAATGAAGTCTGCATACATAAAAATGTGAGCCAAGAAGTCAAACTTCAGACTGCTCTAAATGCCCAGTTTCCTACACTTTTTTCTCCTCTTGTGGGAGCAAATGGCAGCTCAGCAAAACCTCCTTATATGGGAAGAAGGTGAAGCTTACAAGCACTGTGTCAACAGCCCATGCCCCTATGAAACAGACAGAAATAAATAACAATTTGTTAGAACTATGATTCATTCAGAGTTACTCAAATTGAGTCCCAGAATAAGAAAATGAAGCTGCGGCAATGTACATTATGTTGTTAGTTACAGCTGCAAGAAGGCACCCAAAAACCTCTCAAATTTCAAATCCTGTTCTTTATAACTGTTGTTTGTCTCTCTCAGATATTGACGAGTGCAGGTACAGGTACTGCCAGCATCGCTGTGTCAATGTACCCGGCTCCTTCTCTTGCCAGTGTGAACCCGGATTCCAGCTGGCAGGAAACAACCGATCTTGCATTGGTGAGTTTTAAAAGTACAGCAGTGTGAGGAACAAGCTTAAAATTTAAAGTAAAAGCATGTTAGGTTAATAGTCCTGCGTTCTATGTGCAGAATTGTAATTGTTGATGTTTAATGATGGCAGCTTTTAGATGTTTTGCGTGCAAATATATCTTGTTTCCTCTCTCTCTCTCTCATTATTGCTCTCCAATACCTCCTGTTAAAAAAACGATTTAATGCTGTAGTTAATTTAAATCATTTTATATTTGTGTGGCAGGTTAATAAGGGGGGAAAAAAAAGGTTATTTTTAAAGCTAATAAGAACTAACAATTACTTTCATTAATGGCATGAATGTTTTCTCAATAGTCAATTAAGTTGCCAATTCTGTCTAACCAAAAGTCCAAAGCGCAAAGATATTAAATCACAAGGATACAAAAACCCTCACATTTTATTTTTTATTTTTTTTGTAGAACAAAAGCCAAAATAAGTTTATGAATATAAAGTAGCAGCAAAAGGCGACACTGAAATTAACGACACTTCCCCAAAAACTTTATCTGAGTGCAGCTGTCACAGCTACTTTCATCAGTATTCAGACAAAACAGCTGCACTCAGCTGTCAGCCAGAAATTAAAGCTTTTAAAAGCTTCTGTGAAACATTAAATATTCATGATGAAATGAGCAGTTAAACGTCAAATTAGGCTTTGACATCGAAAAACGTCAGCTGATCTTCTTCATCGGGTCCGTGTGAGGTTTTATCTGATGGGATTTGAATTACATCATTAGCCAATAACTCCACATCTGTCACTACATAATAAATCATATTGTTAAAGTCTAATCGGCGCTTTGATTTCCAGAAGTTCATGACATCACCTTTTTCCACCAGGTCCCGTCTTATTTTAAAAACCGAAACAGTTTCAGCTTTGGAAAATTGCATGTTCAAGTTGGACCGGTACACTCTGACACGACAAGGAAATATGGCCTTAGGGTTTTTAAATTTATTAAAACATCGTCATTCTGATTTTAGATCTTTGATCCAGAGCCTGTAATAGTCCTTGGACTCTCTTCCTTCCCTCTTTTCAGATGTGAATGAATGTGAGATGGGTGCCCCCTGCTCTCAGAGGTGCTACAACACATATGGCACCTTCCTCTGTCGCTGTGATCAGGGCTACGAGCTCGGCCCCGATGGCTTTGCATGTAAAGGTAATGAAGGCTAAGTGGAGTGATAGTGCGCGCTTTCCCTCTCAGTTTTATGCTCCTTTTTCACTCTTCGTGATGGACAGTTAATAAAACTAGAATCAAACCTTGTGAATTGTCAGACATCGATGAGTGCAGCTACTCCAGTTACCTGTGCCAGTACCAGTGTGTCAACGAACCAGGGAAGTTCTCCTGCGTGTGCCCAGAAGGATACCGACTGCTGGGCACCAGAATGTGTCAGGGTGAGCACGCCCGCCTCCATTTCCTCCTGAAACTAACACCTTCCCCTCTGTGCTCTCAGAGTCACAAATGGTGCACTGAGTCAATGCCTATTCATTCTTGTTCTTGTGCGCCTGTCTGCTGTTCAGTCAAACATCACAAGCTGTTTGCTCACTTTAGATATAAACGAATGTGAAACGGGAGAGCATCAGTGTACGGAGACGCAGACCTGTGTGAATATCCACGGACAATACCAGTGCGTGGACAAGAACCGATGCCAGGACCCTTACGTCCAAGTGTCTGACAAGTGAGTGACACCTCGTGAAAGCTTCTGTGTTCATACACAAACACACGCTTCCACACACCTTTTCTCAATTACTCAAATATGTGCTGGCCATCAGCTCAGAGTATAATCAGCCTCTGTGCTGAGTTTGGCTCAAACTCTAAGATTACCCCAATTACTTTTTCCACGTATGAGTCCAACTTTTTAACCTTTTCTTTTGAACGTGTTCCAGTGCAATAAGAAAACCATCACAGCTGTGAACAAGTGCTGGCTCAGTAACAGGTGTGGGTCACTATTAACATATACCAGATGATTTAGTAGTATAAAATAATTTTTAGAAAAACATGAAGGGAAAAAAATGGGTTCGCTTCAATATTTTAGATTTTAGCCCTTTCCTCTCAGTCATGTTACTCCCTCTGCTGGCTGATTTGAGAACTGCTCTTGATGTTTTCCTACTACTAACTCATAGCTGTTCACTCAAATTTAACTCTCTCTGTGTGTGTGTGTGTGTGTGTGTGTGTGTGTGTGTGTGTGTGTGTGTGTGTGTGTCCAGCCGCTGTGTGTGCCCGGTCACCAACCCTGCCTGTCGAGAGCTGCCTTTCTCCATCGTGCACCGCTACATGAGCATCACCTCCGAGCGCTCCGTCCCCTCAGACATCTTCCAGATTCAGGCCACCAGCGTCTCTGCGAGGGCCTACAACACCTTCCGCATCCGCTCTGGTGACGAGAACGGAGACTTTTACATCAGGGTGAGGAGAGCGCAGATCTGTAGTTACAACACCGCATGTCTTTAGGTTGAAACACAAATTTCAGATTGATAATAATAATAATAATTGTATTTTTTAAAAACAGTTTTTTAAAAAGCAGTTACAAAATATTAAAAGTAAGTATACATGTTCCAGCATACAGACATATGGTCTTATTTTCATTCCAACATGCACACTTCCATCAAGGCGTTATAGATATAAACTGGGCAAAAGATTACAGAAAAACTAACCTATAAAAAATAAGTTTTCAACAGTCGTTTAAAACAACCCATTGACTCAGGCGACCTGATAGGCTGAGGAAGACTGTTCCAGCCTAAAAAGCGTGGTGACCTCTGGATTTAAAATAAGGGCGTGGAACAGTTAAGCGACCCTGATCAGATGATTGGAGAGGCCGACTGCTGTTATAAGGTCTCAGTGTTATATACACAGGAGCCTGGCCATGTAGGGCTTTGTATGTTAGTAATACAATTTTCAAAGATAAAATTCACTTATTTTAAATCTTCTGTGTGTTTGGTGTAGAGTATTTCATCTTCCACTTATTAAATATAGCTGGTAAAGCTGAATTAAGGTACTCCTAAGCTCACCCCCCCAAAAAATTAAATTAAATTATGTAATTATTCATTGCTTTTTTGCTAAATCTCTGTATAGACTTCTACAGAGTACGTCCATGCATCCATCCTTATCACATTGTTTTGCAGTTAGTGTACATGCATGTGGTTCATCACATGTATCTTTTCCTTTATTTTTCTGGTTGGACCTCTTAATGTACAGCCTGTATTCAACTTTTCCCTCACTCCTCTAGTTTTCTAGCTCCTGTTTAGGGTAGAGCTGACTGTAAACACCCTCACCTCCCCTGCATAGAGGCCATAAATCTTTTTAAAAGAAGAGCACCAGTGTAAACTCTGCCTCTGCCTTAACACTACTATTTTTTGTGTCTTCCCCAGCAAATCAATAACATCAGTGCCATGCTGGTGCTGGCCCGTGCTGTGTCGGGGCCCAGAGAGTACACGTTGGATCTGGAGATGGTGTCCATTAACCCTCTGGTCAACTACCAGACCAACTATCAGTCAAGCTCCGCCCTTAGACTCTCCATCTACGTCGGGCCGTACGCCTTTTAAAGAAGAAGAGTGGAGGGGACACAGAGAGCGAGAGAGGGATGGGAGACACAGACACAAACAAGGAAAAAGAAGCTGTAAAACATAAGTGGTCGATGCAGTTCAACCAGTCACTGTGATGTTACACTAATAGCTTTTTATACTATGTTGTCCAAAGAGAGTGACACTTTTCTGTCTCACTATGTGTAAAAAAAAATATACATGCAGTACCGTATGCAAACACATCGTAGCAGCAATGTCTCACAGCAGCCTTAAAATTATTAGTCCAGTCAGTCATTCCCTGTTTTCCTGTTATCATGTTTACTGTTATCCACTCATTCTTCAGTCAGTGTGTATGCAAGAGGTTTTTACTCTGTTTAGGGCGATAACGGATCTGTGTGACATATTTTCTGTCTGCCTTCAGGTGGAATGATTCACGCCCGGCGTCACCAGATTTATCTGTTTTCACCAGTTTACACCCTTATCTTCCTCTGTTTGTCACTTTATTCTTGTCAGCCCTGTTTCCTGTTGACAGACGCGATTCAGTAACCACTCACATCAGACCTCAGCACCCACGTTCCTCCTTCGCCCTCCGCCGTCGTTCATTTCCTGATGTTCCCTAAATCTCCCGCCACTGCCGTTCCTGAGTTTGTCACATTGCTGTTTGTGTTGTACTTTGTAATTTTTTTTTTGTTTGTTTTAAGATTTGAACCCGAATAAAACAAACCTTTTCATCCACGTGTCAAGAACTAAATACAATTTCGTTATTTTAGGTCTACTGTCCCTGTAGAATTTCTGCTGTGCTTAGAGCTGAGACAAGGAGTTGATTAACTGACCCTCCTCCACTAAAGAGCAGCACAGCGTCTACCCAGGACTCCCGCACAGTGGGGAGTATCTTTAATCGTCCTTTCACACAAACAAAGAGCGCGCAGCCCAGTTTTGTAGCTGTGCTGCATCTGCTTGGCCTGATCATGGCCGTGCAGCTGACATGCTGACATCTCTTCCTTTAAGGCTTACAGATTCCCACTAGCTGGAAACTTTTCCACATTTCTCTCTGACCTAACGCACCTTTAAAATGCCCCTGAACCCCACTCTCACCCAAAGCAAAGACCAGCGGCTCAACCACAATTATCTAGTCGTACCAGTCTTACTGCATCCCTCTATCGGCCCTGTGACCTTTAAAAATGGAGAAAAGATGATGGTTTGTATGCCAGTCACTACATGAGTGCAGGCAGGTCTATAGGGTCGTCTCGAAAACTGGTGTTTTGCTGAGTTTGCCCACGACAGCAAGAACAACTCACACAGTGTGCTCAAGCGTCCCGGAACCACCTCCTCTTTACCTGCACCCACACACTCAGCACGAGCCTCCCAAGAAAGATATGTACAGAATGTGCTCCTGTTTTCAACATCAAGGCAGCTATCAGCCAACATCATCGTGCTTACCAAAACAAACTCCATGATTAAAAAAGAGAAATATTACTTCCCTTTTTTTTTGTTATCTTCCTTAATTGTCTAAAAATGGTTTATTTCTGCACAAAGAAGAGGCATTTACAGCCCCTATCTGCCTCCTAACAACCTTAGGAGCTCCAGCTGTGTTTCAGTTAAACACGACTGGAGCAATGCTGCATCTCCTTTATTTTTACTGTCACAGCACTTCACTGGAGCTCTAACTGATTCTTCTGACCCAAAAAAAAAAACAAAAAAAAAAACCGAAGGAAAAAGACAGAGAGAGGGAGAAAGAGAGAGAGGGAGAGAGAGGGGGAAGCCCTTATTTCACAGTCCACTGCTGTTTTCTCCGCCCAGTCCTACACACAAACACACTCACACTCAAAAACACCACGCACACCTCCCATCTGTCCTCAGTGGGGGGCGGAGAAGGAGGAGGATTTTTGGAGGGGGGAGGGGAGGGGGGGTGATGATGACTCACCCACTGCCCTGTTTTATGTAATCGGAGCAGACAGGCTTCAGCCACCAGGGGGCAGCAGATCCTGCAGATCTCCTCTGCAGCAGTCCAAGAATAGCAACAACCAGAGGAGACAGTGCTGGTTTTATAACCTAATTGACTATCGGGCCTACATTTTCTCCCATTTTCCACGACTCATGCACTTGTAGGAGGAACAACTGATGGCAACTTTGTCTACTTTTCAAAAAAAAAAGAAAAAAAAAAGTACTGTACAGCAACTTAGAAGCTCCGAAACATCTTGTAGCACAGATCTTTTTTCTTGTATAACCTGACATCTTGTGATGAAGAACAAACATGACAGAGCGTGGTGATGGTGTTAAAGAGGGCAGTAGGGTTGGAGGTGTGTGCGCTCACTTAAGGGGAGAGTAGCCCTGGCATTTCCTGTTGGCATTCACACGGAAATAGAACCTGACAGAGGCAGACACCATTATCGGTGAATTTCTCAGCAGGACTGGGGTTCAGCGGGTCAGGCAGCCTGTGTGGTTCACCTGCAAAATGTCACTGAAGCCATCACAAATCTGCAACGAAGAGAAATGAGACCACAAGATGAATAAATGACTAAAAATAGGCGCAAACCAACCACAAGGGGATGCAAAATGACCATAAAGACTCAAAAGAGACCATAAAGTAATGCAACAGGGCCCAGAAAAGATGCAAAATGACAACAAATGAATCAACTGGGAAAAGGTGGAAAGGGGGTTAAAATAGATGGAAAATGACATCAAAGAGATAAAGCAAAGACATAAAGCAGCTAAAATAGAACCAAATGATGAGAAAGACGATTAGAATCAGATATAAATGTCTGGGATGGCGTAGATGAAGTAGAGAGGCCTTATATATATATATATCTCATAATCCATACTTGCAGTGTGTAATGGCTCAAAGGACCCACAGGAGAGTGCGAGAGTAGATCTGTGCGTGCATCCAGAATGTATTTATGTTTATTTATGTGTGATTATATATGTGTGAGTGCAGGGTGTGGGTGTTTACATAGGAGAGCATGTGTTTGAGAGTGGCAGTGCCCACACAGATGAGGGGGAGGAGTGTTTGGGGTGGCAGAGGGGAGTGTTGGAGCGCCTGGGCCTCAGTTTTTTTGGCTCCACGGCCAATATGATCTCATTTCTGGGCAAGCCGTGCCCCATAGGCCGCAGTGGGGGAATGGCGTGGGTGCGGAAGCTGAGAATTGAAGGCTCATGTGGGGGTACCAACCACTTCAACGCCATGGAACAAACATGGCAGACAGAAATGACATCTTTCCATGTTGTACAATCATGCTCTGTCCCTCAATTTGAGACATGTTGCCATGATGGAGGAGCAATCTTTCCCCCTTTGATCTCCTCCTATTGCTTTACAAAAAGCTCTCAAAGCCTCCCCCTCCACTGCACTACAATGCAGGTATTATATTTATGAATGAAAGAGCGAGGTGGAGTGTCATTTCCCTCCACCCACAACCCCGAGCACTGAATGAGTTCATTAATGAAAAGAGCAGGGAGCAAAATCTGTGGGACATGAAAAACAGGATGCACAGTACAAGGAGGGCTGAGTGATTAGAGAGTGTAAATTAGTGAGGGCATGAGGCAGGAAATGGCTCTCTCGTCTGGATATTTGTATGGAGTATATATAGATATATGGAGAGGGGTGATCAGCGGGGGAGGGCAATTATGAAATACAACATAAACAATAGCATCAAGGACTAATTTACAAAAAAAAAAAGACATGGCTCTAGCTCTGGATACTGCCATTTACAGACAGGTTATAAATCAGATAGTGTTTTGTTGCACAGAAACGATACAGATGCATAAACAGAGTGAATTAATGTACTAATGTATTGAATTTTTAGGTGCACTCAAACAAATAAAAACAGCTTGAAGATGGTTTAAACTAAGTGCAGACAGTCCTTGCATCACTAATGATAACTCGGGGAGTGCACAGCAGGAAAGACAGCAAAGTAGATCAGCTAATTTCCAAGAATTAAAACTACAGCATAATAGGATTAAAAAAAAACTCACTCATTTCCAGTTCCATACTTTTATTTTTTGACTCCACTAGAGTAACTTTGTACAATTAAAAATTAAAAATATTTTTTATTTATATTATTCTGGGTCTTGGTGCATCCCCTCAGTTCATCCACTGTGTTGGATCCTCTCCCATTTTAAGGCCACCCTCCAGATGGTCCTGAGTTTGAATCCACTAGCCGGCTAAGGTTGGAGCGCACATCCTCTCCAGGTGTCTACCTGCATTCTCTCCTGGTACTCTGGCTTCCTCCAACAGTCCACAGAGGCGAGGTTAATTGGCGGTTAATTGGTTATCCATGTGATAGACTGGTGACCTGTCCAGGTTGCACACTGCCTCTCACCCTATAACAGTTAAGATAAGCTTTGGCTATACTGCGACCTTGAATTGGATAAGTGGAAGAAAACGGTTGGATAATATGAGTATTTATTTTTCTAACAGTATGTATGACAAAAAATAAGCAAATTTATAAGAGATCTGTTTACTGGGATATTCTTCTTTGTAAAAACTGATCATTAGAGTAGATGTGACTCCATGTTATAAGACAGGAGATTACATATAAAATGCTCCCTAAATTCCTGTAATACAACAGGAATCGCTTCTTATTAGCTCTGGAAATAATTATCTTATCAGTCTGGTCCAATTACAGGTTCAATTGCTGGGTTTGTTCACTGCCTGGGGTCAACATAATCTCCAGCGAGCACCCTGGGAATTTAGAGCAGGGTATAGCAGCGAGCAGGATATTGGGTCACGTGTCAGTGATTAACAACAGTGTAATTAAAAATATGACTGTGCAGGAGTCTACACACACACACACCATGCGCTGTGAAGGAAAACCATGTTGAGATACAGGTGCAAACAAGAACGCAGAGCCCCATTCAGAAGCACTTGGACAACTTCTTGCATGCTTCACCAAATAAAACTTAAGTTGAGATGTTCGATTACATTTAGCTTTATACAAGGCTCCAAGCTAGACCCATGTCTACTTTACTTCCAGTTCCTTTACTCATTGCGTAAATGTGGTTACCAAGAGACGTGTTGCTATGGGTGTGTGGGTGTAGAGCGGCAAAAGGGACCGATGTTGAAAAGACATTCAGCCCTGAGAAAAATAACAGAAAAGAAAAAGTGAAAGGTATGTGAACTGCAGGAAACAGAAGGCTGGAGAGAGTTTCTGTGAATCACAAAACACAAACTGACTGTGAAAGAGATCCTTGGGCAGCTGCTGAGGCGCTAAAAAAACAACTCAGTATGAACTCACCAGAGTACTTGACTAGTTACTTTTCAAAAACATATGGTCTGTGAATAAACTATGATCTATAGATCGATTTTTTTAAAAATAGATTTTATACTCCTGCTGTTGGTAAAGTTGTAAGAATTAGCCTCGACTTTGCCAACAATAACAAAACTAATGCATCAAAAACACCAGGGTTTACAAAAAGAAGGGCTTTCCTTTCCTGTTGGTAAGGTAGCGTCTTGGTGAGTTTCCGTACCAAAAAAGGATGACAGTGCAAGATTATCCCCAAGTTCTCAAATGCTGACAATCCCATGCACCACCTACTGCAAGGCTAGTGGGCGGTGTCTCTGTGCTAATACTTCTACTTGAACCAGTTTGACCTTTACATATTGTAATCGAGACCTGAGTACTTTGACCAGTGCTGGGTATTAATAAAGTGTTATAGTGCATTGTGACATTGTAAAGAACCCAGGAAGAAGCTGCTGTACAGATGTAGCTAATGCGGATTCTAATAAAGTGAAGTAAAACTAATCTTGGTTTTAGCAGCTGTATAAACAAACAAAAAAAGCCTGCATTCAAAACTAGGGTATCAAAAGTAAAAGTTACTTGATCCACAAACCCTTTGGATGGGCTGTACCACACACTTTGCCAAACTATTTGTCAGATAATTAAATTAAAGGCACAGATCCTCTTAAGTGACTGGACTTAGCAGACAGCATCAGCTACAGCTGCGTGCGCCCTCTCCCATCTGTCAGTGAAAGTGGCCGTGCCCCTGACTTTAAGCCTTAACCAAACCGCTTTTAACATTGGAGTCTAGGGGGATTGCTTCGCTTATGGAGCAAACTCAAGTGGCCACTAGAGGAACTTCCACTTTTGGCTCTTTTCAGTCCCAAAGGTTGCTGCTTGGCAGAACATGACTGCTGAAGTTTAGCCTTGCAGCATGCAAAATTTTAATCCGTAAAAGCCAGCAGTAGTGTAAATACATGGATATTTCCAGCTGAATTAGTGTGGTATAAAATATGTAAATAATTCATTAAAGCACAAGTGTGCTACAGTAAATATATTTATGTACGTCCCAACACTGCCCACGGGATCCATTACATCTGCTCACAAACACTAAACCAGTCCTAAAATGGATAAAATCCCTCTGGCTAGTAAAAGCACAACAAACCACTAATATCCACAACAATCAGGCCATTAAGAGACCACAATATTGCAATTATTTTTTTCTAAGCCTGATTTTTAATAGGCGTTTCTGATTTAGTGTTACAATAATACAAATATAATAATAACATCCTATAAAAGGCTTGCCTGTAACCTGCTAACTGTTTTCCAGCTTGTTGACCCCCACAGAGGTCTTGTTTGTGAGTTAATGTATTTTTGGAGCGCTATAGATAGCTGATAGTAATTGACCCCATCCATTCACGAATCAGTCCAGAGTGAATGGATCTGTACTGGATAACACCGGGAAGGAAAGAAAAAATGAAGTTATGTGAGGATGGTTATTTGATTGGTATCAAAACACGGGGACAATAGAGATGTATTTTGAGCTGATCTGCACAAGGACAGTAATTGAAAGGAGGAAGAGTGGACTGAGACTAAGAAAAGAACAGAGTGCATTCAATCTGCTCCTTCCTCACTCCCTTCAACCCACTCTCTGCTTTTGTTATGCAACACCGCGATCTATAGGCTAATCTCCAACATATGTCCAGGTGAGATACATTAAAATGAACTCCTCAACTGACACCAAATGTGAAAAGCGTCCGTGTATCATGTCCGCTTCCTTTGCCTTTTTGCCAGGTTTTATCGGCGCCTGACCTTTTGTCTGAAAAAGAGGCTGAGAGGTAATCGAGAGGAGCGGGACACAGAGGAGCGAGGAGAAGGCAGAGAGGGAGTCTCAGTGAAAGATCTGCTGCTCGGAGGTCTCTCGTGATGTAACACATCTACATCACATCACCATGGCAACCCTGCATCAGCACCAACTGGCTGTGGGGAGGAAGAGCCAGTGTCTGTGCTGGCATGTTACAGTACAGTACCCTGGGAGAAAAAAGTCTCTGTATCTGTCCACAACAAATAAAGAGCCATAGGTATAAATTACTTTATAATGCGAATACCTTTCCATTCATTACATAAAATCAAATAATAAATATTGCATGGTAACCAAATGAATACTTGCTAGTGACTGTTTTAAAACAGATTAAAACTGTCCACAGGCTTTTCTTGAATTCAAAGGTTTCACCTTGAAAACTGCATGTAGCATGTAAACTATTCAGATCCTGTCATTGAGCAAAAGCACACATTCAGCCTCATTCAGTATAACTAAGCCTCTCGTGGCAGACTCCATCCTCAATAGAAACATCAGCGCTATTCACCAAATTATTGTCCCCATGTTCTCTGGTAAGTCTAAGTATAATCCAGGGACCTTGAGGAGACAAAACTCGAGTACAAACAAAGAGCCACTAGTGAAAAACTTCTGCCCCCTTCTCAGTGCCCTGGCGGCTAAAAATAAACCAGATATTGAAAAGGGAAGAGAAAAGGCACAAGGCTACTGGCTCACAAAGCCTAACTGAGAGAAGGAGGCAGCAGTGATGGAGGTGAGGAGCAGGAGTGTGTGTGGAGGGGGAGAGGTGTATGTGGGTGTTTGGATACTTCATTTTCACAGGTTGAATCTGTCTGTCAGCTTCATATCCAACAGTGACATGCAGTCCGAAGGTGTCGAAGTGCGATGGGTGGCAGACAAGTTCAAATACTGCAAAAACATATTATGATTGCCAGAATTATTTCACTCTAAACTGGACTCAGTTTGTCTGCTTCCACAGTGACGCTGCTGATTTACTTTGAGGCCCATAATGAAACAATTTGTCCCAGCAGGTGGGATTCACACAGGGCAGTGATTCTCAGCATGAAGGTCACCAAATAAGAAGGAAAAAGTGGAAATGTAAACTGGTAAACATTTGCAGCTGAAGGTTGACGAAAGCCGGGTACCACTGACAAACAGTTTCTATCTTAAATATCTTTAGATATGAGGAGGAGCAACCAAACAACCACTTACCCAAGAATGCAACAGAAGCTTCACACATGGGGAGTTGAAGTGGGTTGTCTATTAATGAGAAGGTTGGTGGTTTTATCCCTACCATCTCAAAAAGGCATCATAACGGACCCCAAATTACCGCCAATATGTGTCTTCCTCAGGCTCGGGTATTCGATAGCTTTGTGTAGTATCTTAGCTGCTCCTAGGATTACACTCTTCTGGACAGAGACCGCATATGTTGTACCTAGAATATGTTACAGGTTACAGCGCCCAATAATCCCAGTGCCACTGGTACCATTTTGGACTTTCCACATCTGCTCCAGCTGTTCCTCCAGTCCCTGGTACTTGATTTTCTCATGCGCCTTCTTTCTGATGTTAGCTGGGATTATCACATCTATCACATCTATCACAACATCTATGGTTTGAGTGGTTGAGGGTTGTTTTGTGCTGCCATGATCAGAGCCTCTGCTCTGTCCTTTATGCCAGTATTTTCTGGTCACCAGTAGGATTCTTGATGTTAGCCACTTCTCCTATCTGCCTATGGAACTTCCTATGGAGGAGCTTGGTCTTCCACAATAATTCCTCGTCTCCTTTCTCATCATCGTCTGTCTTCAGCTGCCCGAGGCACTCTTGTATCAGCTCATTTTGGTGGACGCCATGTTTCTGATGTATTCAAGGATGCTCCTTGTTTCATCCTGGAGTGTGGCTTGGACACTCACTAATCCTCAACCTCAACAAAGTTACTGGAATTTGTGTGGAATATATATTTACTGAGCAGTTAGATATATATGATCCAGCCATCCTTTGTTGTGATCTTGGATAATTCATAATCAAAAAGTCTAAAAGAATCAATCTTCAAATATAAATAAAGCGTATTTCCATTCACTGTCTAAGCAGAAGATTGTGTGATGTTTATACAATTCCTGCTAATCGGCTTCTACATTTTAAAGGTAATTTTCAGAACTCATAATCCCTAAAAGTGCCCTAAGCCAGTTACTTCAATAAGAAGAGCACAGAAACAATATTACGGGAGGAATCAGGCTGAAACTAATTTGTATGTTTCCTCTTAAAACCACCAAAGAAACAAACTGTTACAACAGATTTGTGATAAAATCAAAAGAGCAGACGAAGCTGTGTAAATGTACGCTCTAGACTCCTGAATCTTTGGCTTGTGTGTTGTACGTGACTCCATTCACACGAGAGCAGATGATAATTTCACTCCACTTTCTAGACTTCAGGGGATGATTACAGCTTAAGTTCCCAGTGTTCCCAGTTATCACTCTGTGCCCCTAAATTTCCCTAAATGTGTCTTTTTTTTTTATCAACTCTTACTCTTTACTCCTCATCCTCTCTCGCTCCGGCTCCGATGCAGGAGTGGGAGGTGTTGCTAGGCGACAGATTAGCTCCTTCTTTTCAAGAAGCAGAGTGCAGACCTTGACTCTCTGGGTGTAAAAATAAACAGAAAAAGAAAAGACAGACTTAGAGGGAAAGGGACAAGTATCATTCACCTCTGGCATGAGAGCCACACTCTTTGTTTACCCTGAAAATATTTTCCGCACAACACCCTCCCAATCTCCTCATCTGCAGCCTGAAGTGGTCCAAAAATAACCCACTTATTTATAGCTACATTTACATGAGAGATAAAACAATCTATCTCTCACTATCTGTGATAAACTTTCACACTAGGTTATGATGGAGCTGTTGTGCTGATGATTTGTCCGCTCTGTTCCCTGTGATGTGATGACTAAGGTTGTGGAGGAACACGCTGCTCGGCCCTCATCCGCAGTTTTACTCGCTGCCAACGGTCGAAGCTGTGAAAGTCACACCTGTTGTTGAAAAAGTGTGTGTGCAGAGAGAGCCAGAGTACTCCTGCCCTTTGAACATCTGCTCAGTGTGTGTGTGTCTGCATGTGGACAGTGCCAGAGAGTACGTGTTGCTCAATGAGTGTGTGCGTGACTGGATGAGCAGATTTGAGAGGGTATGAGTGGGTGAGTGACAGCGTGAATATGAGTGACAATAAGTGAGTGAACAGGCTTTTTTTAAGCTAACGCTGAGGCACATTTTGTTAAACACTGCTAGGGCACTCAAAAGAATCCACACCCCCATGTTACACTGAGCAGCACTGAACTTAATTTATCACACAAAACTATTAAAGTCACTTTAGCAATATGCTCATCACTACCACCAAAATAAAACACTTTTTTTAACCGCTTCTGATGACATTTTTTGCCAATGTTGCACATCCAAAAGTTACAGGGCAACACCGTCAGAGGCATGTTGCACATTGCAGGTTGCTATAATAATAGTAATGTTTTTAAATAGCACTAATCGAAATCAGAGCTACAAAGCAAACCACAAAAGCACATCCAAGACATCCAAGACTCAAGTGTGACATCAGCAAAAGAATAAAATTAAATAAGGTTCAAAAGTTGTTTTAAAAAGTCACATTTTTCTTTTTTTAAAGGAAGACCTCCAATACAAATAAAAATAATTTAAACGAAGATTCTGATTACAAGCTGGATTTACGCTCATTGGCCAGTTCATTAGGTACACATGCTAATACTGGGTTGGACCCCCTTTTGTCTTCAGAGCTGACTTCATTCTTCATGGCATAGATTCGAGAAGCTGCTGGAAACATTCCTCAAGAGATTTTGATCCAAATTGACGTGATCGCATCAAACAGTTGCTGCAGATTTGTCGGCTGATTATCCACGTCGTGAATCTCCCATTCCACCACATCCCAATGGTGCCCTACTGGACTGAGATCTGGTGGCTATGGAGGTCATTTGAGTGCAGTGAGCTCACTGTCATGTTAAGGAAACTAGTTTGACATCATTTGAACTTTGGGACATGGCGTGCTATCCTGCTGGAAGGAGCCATAAGAAGATGCACTGTGTTCATGAAGTCATGGACATGGTCAGCAACAATACTCAGGAAAGCTGTGGTGTTTTAACAATGCTCACTTGGTACTAAGGGGCTCAAAGAGTGCCAGGAGAATATCCTCGACACCATTACTACAAGGCAGGATGGATCCATGCTTTCATGGTGTGTTTATATCAAATTCTGATCATCTGAAAGCCGCAACAGAAACTGATATTTCTCAGACCAGCTGACATTTTTTTGATCTTCTATTGTCCAATGTTTGTGAGCCTGTAAAAGGTCTTAAATCACCTTTCCTCCCCATTTGGATGCTCAGTTTGAACTTTGTCTTGACTGTGTCTACATAGCTAAATGCTACATACATACATGCATACATATAGAGTTAAGGGTTATGGGCATTCAACCAATGCAGATGTGCTTGCATGCAATCCTCCAAGAAACCAAGGCACTAACGCGATGCTTGGACTCCTGGTTGGTGAAAAAGATTGCTTGAACAGGAAAGATAGCACCATGAAGTGGAAGAAGCTGAAAACCCCATCAAAAATGTAAAAAAAGAAGCATGCATGATAAGCAGAAAGAGTGTCAGCAGAGGATGGTTTTCATTGTTTTTAGCACTTAGTTTCACTGCAACTAAATTCTTTGTATACTGATATTATAAAAGGACAAACAACAGCACACAAACAAACAAACAAGCTGCCCACAGACCAGTTGTTCCTCATATTTTTGATACTGCCCCCTGGTGACAGTATACAGCTACAACCCGAAGAAAACAGTCTGCAAAGCTGAGTGTAGTACCTGACCTGAGGAGCCCTAGCAGCAAGTGCTCAGTCTCCTTTAATCTTTAAGTGTGAGGTGGGAACAGTCAGCAATGAATGCTAAAGAGTTCAACCTGAAAACTGCTGCCTGCATTGCCTGAAAACAACCAAAACAGTAAAGTTGAAGCTGGAAGTCTAAATAATGTAAAATCAAAATTGTTGCAGATTCTTTTACTAACAGTTTGTACAGATTACAGATCGTTTTCATGTTTCATGTTGATACTTTGTAGCTATACAAACAACAAATAAAGTGATAAAGATGACAATAAAACTTTGTTCCTTTTCTGCTTCTTCACAGCTGCCTGCAAATGGCCAGAAATCATGTGATCAACTTAACAAGTGATGAATATGTAGAGATATATTTTCTGTTTTTCACATTTATTATGGCCCATTAGCTCACCATGCTAAAGCAACACGTTAATTACTCTTTGTCTGTAACCATTTGCCTCATGACACACATGGACAGAGATGAGACAAAATGATAATTTTCTTGATAAATTACCTCTTTTTTTGCACCCATGATTAAAGGACTGAATAAAATGGTGACTTAGTGCACAAATTAATGAGTATGCAAGTGAACATGTGAGGGAGTGGTTGAAAAAATGGATCAGAGAGAGGGGACACGAGTGAATGGATGAGTAAGAGCCTGAGTTAATGCGGGCTGGATGAGTGGTTGCGCTAAAGAGGGTTTTAAGACTAAATGAGCCTCCACATGAATATTGAGACAAACAGAAGTTTCTAGCACAAAGACGCAACACTAATTGGATTCGTTTGAGTCCATTTGCTGTCAGGGAGATGAGGCATTCATCCCTTCGACCCCTCGCTCTTCATCCATCCACCTCTCCACAGCCATGCTCCTCTCCTGCCACCCACCAGTGATACCAACACAGCCTCGTCTCATAATGCCAGCGATTCTCATGACAACCACAACAATAGAAGTGCTTGAGACAAAACAGTGTGTGGGACAGTGGGACAGCTTAAGTACCTACGAGTCTCCCAGGTGGAGAAAAACAAACAACTTTGAGTGTTTTTGTTCTGGGAGCTCCTGCATAAATATGTGTGCTATTTTTGCCCTGCACAGAAACTCTGCCAGGTATGTTTTTTTTTTTAAGGCAATCTCTGAAAACACCACGTCTTGAAGAAAGTGATGTGTGCTTGGTCACAGATCGCAAGTAAACAAGCTTCACGTGAGCAGCAGCAGAGTGACGGCTGTGCTCTGATCAAACAGAAGGGAATCGGTGACTAACAGCTAACTCTGTTAGCCAGTAACATACAGTTAGGTCCATATGTTGTTGGAGAATGCACTTTTTGTACAACACCACAGTGGTTTTTAAATCAGATAATATGCAATTTTAGGTTTAATTCAAGGGGCTTAACAAAAGTTTGCATTACCTGTTTAAAAGTTACATTTTTATACACAGATCACCAACTGACTGACAAGCAGGTTCAGGCCCAGATGAGGCCCGTTCCTTTGTTATTCCATGACACATTAAGTAGATGAATTGATCTGGATCATCTGTCAAACATGGTGGAGGCAATGTCACGGCATGGGAAGATATGGCTGCCAGTGCAACCGGGTCACTTGAGGTTTACTGATGACGTGACTGCTGATAGAAGCAGCAGGATGTACTCTGACATGTACAGGACTATACTCTCA
Organism: Cichlasoma orientale; assembly: GCA_034780415.1. NCBI lineage: Eukaryota > Metazoa > Chordata > Actinopteri > Cichliformes > Cichlidae > Cichlasoma > Cichlasoma orientale. The sequence goes on along the minus strand of JAVDPK010001620.1, from coordinate 934,711 downwards.
GATTCAGACCAATGCTGCAAAACTGGCCGCACAGCGCTTCACTGTGCAAATGGATAATGAATCAAAGCAAACTGCAAACACAGCAGTTTCTCAGGCAAAGAAATGGGAAATTCTTCAATGGCCAAGTCGGTTTCCCAATTTCAACCCAACAGAGCATGTTTTTTAGTTACTGAAGACAAAACTGAAGGCAGAAAGACCCACAAACAAGCAGCTACTGAAGGTGGCTGCAGTAAAGGCATCTCAAGAGAGAAACCACAGTATCTGGTTCTAGACTTCAGGCAGTCATTGACTACAAAGGATTTTCATCCAAGTATTCTAAGCAATACTTATATTTATAATTATGTTAATTTGTCCAATAAATTTTGATCCTCTGAAAATATGAGACTGTGTATAAAAAGAGCTGTAATTCCTAAACGGTTAATGCAAAATATTTGGACCCCCCCCCCCCCTTGAATTAAAGCTGAAAATCTGCACTTCAATCACATCTGGGCTGTTTGATTAAAAATCCACTGTGGTCATATACAGAGGCAAAACAAACAAAATGTCCAAAAATGTATGGACCTTAATGTACTGGAAAATGTTCATATCATCTTTGAGGGTGGGGTTTATTTTGCAGCTCAGTGCGTTAAAATTCTGGAAACTTCTGACCATTAAACTGAATATATGTCTGAATAGATCTCATGAATTCCTGATGTTCTGGTATTTGCACCAAACCAGACCTTTGATGTTTTACAACACTTCTCTGGCGTCTATCTCAAAGGTGGTTTCCAGAAACCCAAAAGTCATTTTTTTAAATTCCCACGATCAGGAACTTTTAAATCAGTAAGTAGTAGGTGGATATCAGGGCTCAGACTTCTATTTCCATCTGCTGGCCACTGTTTATGATGGTCAGCATATAGACATTAAAATTATTATTATTATTATTATTATTATTATTATTATTATTAGCAGCATGCTGGCAGTTTTGAAGGTATTTCCTCATTTTGACTCAATGACAGCGACAGAGGAAAAACTCCGGGGATCACCAAAGTGAAACTGTGTGAAATGTAAACCTCATGGAGATGCAAGAGGAACAGTGACAGGATCACTGACCTCATTAGGATTTATCCACTGGGAGCTACAGTATGAGCCAATTCAATATACACTGTAATATGTAAATCTGGACCAAATTTGTGTGCCCACAGGTAAATGTTTATGCAACCACAGCTAAAACACAACTTCTCTTCCCAACACCTCAAAACAATCATTCAACATTTTCTCTTGCCTGTTGTTTATTGCACTGCACAATAATTCTGTTTAAGGCAAGAAGTTAGTGAATATCTACAAGAAGAGATTGTTTTTGAGCACTTTATTTAATCTTTCTGCCTACAGCAAGATCTCCAACAAAGACTCTTTGGCATCTGTGCAGGCTTCCCATCTTAAAGGTGTAATTGAATTTTGATCCATAGGGTATCAGTAAGTTTCTGAGGTCTCTCAGAAAGTGAGAATTTAAAGAATCATGTGACCAGACTTTTTGTAGAAGTGGTTATTTCTAGCTGTAATTTATAGTTGGTGGTACTTTTCTGTTCTGGGACCTCCCTAGCCTTCCATGTGCATAAGCCTGAGGCAGGAAGTGCAGCAACAATACTCCCCGGTGCAGAAAAGGGCAGACATCAGTGACAGCAGATATGAGATTGATGAAGTCAGACACAATGAAAAGGACAAGCTGGAACAGAGGGGGTTGCAAATCTTATTGCACAGTGATTTTCAGTTGCTTAAAGCAACTTAAGTAGCATATCCTATATGAGATTTGTCAGTTGGACGTATAGAAATGCATGCGGGCTGGCACTGAGATCAGCGGTTAGCAGCTCCTTGACCAGGACTGTGGGCTGAGCTTGACTTTGTGACCTGCCTGAATTAAGTTGCTGCTCAATTTAGTTGAAGCTTCTTTGCTCGGATCTTTTCTTGTACTTCTTACCTCATCTTGTCTTTAAGTACCTATGTATTTTATCGTTTTTTTGTATTTATGAGGCTCTTTGTAACTATTTTTGTTCTGCTTATTAAACAGCCTGGACATGACCCCTATTAAGACTTTTTTTTATTATTATTATTTCATTTACTGAATGAGGCAAGAATTGAATGGAATAAAAGCTAATGTAATCAGTAAAAATAAAGGATAAATTTTAGGTGACATCCACTGCACTCACCATCATACTTATCTGTGTGACAAATAACCCCAACAACAAAGCAAAAAGCTGCTGAATTGAAACAAACTGCCAGACTAAAACCAACCTTTGTGTCCAAGATCCAGATTTACTTACAGTGCCATGAAAAGGTATTTGCCCTCTTTCTGACTTAAGTTTTTTGCCACACTTACATTTTTAATATTAAATTGACTGCTTCTTATATTTAATTCAATTCAATTTTATTTATATAGCGCCAAATTTTATGCCAGATGTAACGGGACTCAAACCTTCCAGGAAATTCAACTTCTTTCTCATCAGTCCACAGAATAGTTCCCTAAAAAGTCTTGGGGATCATCAAGATGTTTTTTTGGCAAATGTGAAACGAGCCCTAGTGTTCTCGAGGCTGTGGCTACGGCTCAGGACGGAGTGGGTCATCTACTAATCGGAATGTCAGTGGTTTGATCCCTGGTTCCTAAAACCTGCATATCAGGTTTTAGGCAGGATACTTAGTCCTGAGTTGCACCCGATGCACAGTTTGGAGTGTGAGAGTTTGAATGTCAGGTTAAAATGCTTAGGCATAGAAAAAAGCACTAGTATGAATGTGGCTTCGTGAATTAAGCTTGTAGTAAGAAAGTGCTTTGAGTGCTCAAATAGAGTAGAAAAGCACTATATAAGTACCAGTCCATTTACTGTTTACTATTCTTTTTGGTCAGCAGTGACTTTTGCCCTGAAACTGTCCCATGGTTGCCATTGTTGCCCAGTCTCTTTCTTATTGTTGACCTTAACTGAGGTCAGCAGTTCTTTACATCACTATCAGCGAACTGTTTTGACTGGAGCTGGGATCTGGCTCCATAATGCCCTGACCCTCTCGTCTCCGTTTGATTATCATCTGTTCTCAGGTTACTTTATGGCATGATGTGTTGCTTTACTTTTTCACATGGTGCCAGTTAGGATTGGATAGCTTTTTTCCCTATTGAATTAAATCATTATTTACAAACTGCATTTTATGTTTACTTGGGTTATTTTTGTCTAATATTTAAATTTGGTTAAAATATCTGAAACATTTGTGACAAGTGTGACAAATATGGAAAAAACTGAGAAATCATGACGGGGCAAATACTTTTTCATAGAAAAATATATCAAGGTAAATGTTAATCCACTGGGGCTCCTACTGATAAACATGAGTGGAAATTTTCTACATTCTGCCAAAAGTTATTGGCAGTTTTTTGTTTTTTTTTACTAGTATGGAAAATACTGAATGTCTTGTCCAAGATTATTATTTAAGAGCTAAAACAATGCTGAAGTGAGGGAGCAGAATGCTAAACACTCACAAAGTATGATTTAGACTCCAAAGACATTCATAAACCAGAAAAAAAAACAGCTTTAGTTAATAGTCATAATGAACATGAGGATAAGGAAATTAAAAACATGGTGCACAAAGACTGGTGCTTTAAGCATAAAGGGTATTAGAAATGAAATTATCCACTATCAGATTAATTTGTGGTTGAAGTGACATCCCAGAAAGTGATTTTGTAGTCAGTCATCCTTTGTAAAGTAAAAATAGAAACTTTTTGTAGTTAAAAATTGTTGTGTGTCATTAATTAGTCCAACAATAGTCAATACAAGACAAGGCCACAGACTTGTTTATGGGCTAGTTAATGATGCAGCAGACTTAAATGTGTTATCTGGATAATTAATTTTTTAACAAGAAAGAATAATACTGGAGTAGTTATGCTGAAGAATCTGAACATTTTACTTACTAATAGCAGATAACACCAAGATTCAGGGGACTCTATTCAGTGCAACTTGTAAAGCAAGTACCTCGTGGATACCAAAAAACGAGAGGTTTGTGTAGTTTCTGAGACAAACTGATGATGAGCGATAGAAGATTTCTTCATGTAAGATAACCAAAGAGGAAGTAAAAAGGCCATGATGCAGCTTGCGGTTATTCTGGAGGAAAATGTCAGGAAAGTGAGAGCTTGTTTCCTCAGAGAGTGGTATGGGTCAATACAATAAACAACCTCTTTACAGTAGCAAGGGAAAAGCTTTCGATTACAGAGACACTCAGTGTTTTCTTACAGTGTAATGCTGTTTACTGATGCTGCGCCAATACAGCGGACATGATGTGAAGGTGGGGACCTAAAGGGTGATGATGTGGGATATAAGAGGGAGTTATTCTGTTATTAAAGGGGTGCATTAGCATTACCATCCTAGAGAGAAACGCATGCAGATTACAAAAGAGCATCCACCATTGATATTTTTTGTGAAGGGAATGGCTGCCGACACTGTTGAGCTCCTAACATCTACATGGACAAAGATATTGGGCTGCACCTCTTAGTCCTTGAATTCAGGTGTTTTCACCTCCATTGTCACAGGTATGTAATATTGAGCATCTAGCCATGAAGTGTGCCTTTATAAACATTTGTGAAAGAATGTAGAAAGTTGTTCAAAAGTGCTCACTAAATGAAATCTGTCTCATAATTTGTTCCCTTCCAGATATTCCGCAATCAACTCTAAGTGGTATTATTGTAAAATGGAAGCATTTAGGACCCACAGGAACTCAGCCAGGACGTGGAAGACCACGTAAAATTAGAGCGATGAGGAGCATAGCACGCAAAAGTCACCAACGCTTTAATGATTCAGTAACTGCGGCGATCCTGACCTCCTCTGGCATTAACATCAGCACAAAAACTGTGCATTGGGAGCTTCATGGTATGGGTTTCCATGGCTGAGCAGCTTCTGTAGGTGTATGTGTAGGTGGTCCAGCATTTTGTCCACATAGTGTATGCCTCTGATTTTAGCTCTAATCCCTCAAAAAATATCACTCAAAAAATGATATATGGTATAAAAAAAGAGCATCTTAGAGAGGCAGTGTTTTATGATACTTGCTTGAGAACATCAAGATAAGGTCTTCCAATTTTTCATATTTCAGTCTAGTATGTATTTATGAAGACAAAAAAAATGTTTAATTGTGCCCCAACTTGTAATGGTAAAGAATCATTCTGAAAAACTCACAGTTCTAAAATTCTGCATCTGGAATGATGCAAAAAGTCTTCTAAGTTAGGCCAGCCCCACCTCTGTTTAAAATTCTGACACAAATCAATCAATCAATCAATCAATCAATCAATCAATCAATCAATCAATCAATCAATCAATCAATCAATCAATCAACTGATGATCATATCTGTGC
>JAVDPK010001620.1:902194-927365 GCA_034780415.1 Cichlasoma orientale | reverse complement strand
GGGGGTGTGTGTGTGTGTGTGTGTGTGTGTGTGTGTGTGTGTGTGTGTGTGTGTGTGTGTGTGTGTGTGTGTGTGCGAAACAGATTCAGGTGTGCTCGGCTCCACGTCTGAATCCCATATCCTACTACAGACCGATTCCGGGGAGACTAAAAAGTGAAATCTCCCCTCTATAAATAGGGACGATCGGAGCCGGGTGCGGGGGCGCGCCTCGCAGTCCTTGTGTCGGTCAACGGTGAGATCTATTTTTAGAAACAGGCGCACTGCTTACCTCACGTGCAACTGGAGACCAGATTTGCAGGTTGCGCAATATTGGCTGGCGTTTGCGCGTGCGTCGAAATTATTCATGAGTGTCATTCATTAAAAAGACTTCACTATTCATTGAGGAGTTTGACGATCGTCACTGCAACTTTTAAACAGATCAAAGAGGAGAAAGCAGCGAGCCCAGTAGGAGACACACACGTCATTTATTAAGCAGTTAAATGGTAATAATAAGATATAAAAGTAATCGTGGAGGCATGCATGATGAATGGCTAGTGGTGTTTCGTGCAGCAGCCTCTAATTGCTTTCTGTGGGCAGTAGGATTGTCAATTTTATTCTTCAAATTCGCAATTTCTACATAATAATATCTGTTAATTAATATCTCAGAACCAAGCAGTGAACGTGTCCCACACAGACACATAAAATAACAGGCTCCGTTTCAGTGGATTTTCTATATTAAGAAAAAAACTCGCGTCTTAATATGAAATTGCAGCAAAGCCACGAGACATGGGGAAAATCCATGTCTAACAGACTAAATAAATAGATGCTACCGACAGATTTTGCGCAGTTTAATGCCGCGATGGCTGTTTCAGATGCTCGGAAAGGATTTCTGTGCATTAAACAGGAGACGGAGTGAAGCGGGATGACTGGGCGTGCTGCGTTCGCCTCTGCGGCGCAGCTGAACAGCACATCTCATCGATCTCACATTGTTTCAGATGTTGTCACCTAATGTGGTCAAAAATGAATCGCACCTAATGAGCACCTGCTGTGTTTGTCGACAGGTCCGGGGCAAACAGGCAACGGCGGGTATAGCCCATCTCAGGTGCCAGACATACAAACACAGAGACCTCTTTTCGTATTCAACCCAGTCTTCCCATCCCCCTACCCCCCTCCTTGCACCCCCTCCTCTTCCTCCCCCTCCAATACACCGGAGTCCGGTGACTCCGTTTACGTTTTACGCTTGCTCCGCCCCATACTCGGTTTTGTCCAAATCGGGCTTTTTGCGTCGCCGGAGCTCCCGATTTTAGCCCTACGTCATCACCGAGTAGAGGGAAGAGCTGACGTCGAGGAAGAGTCACCGAGAGGAGAGGGCACGGGAGAGGGAGGGGGAGAGTTTCACCAATGCTAACACTGATATGAGACATATCTATCCCCCTTGGCCCCCCCTTTCTTCTCCACCCCCCTCCCTCCGTTTTACGTCGGTGTTGGTGCGTTGGGAGCCCCCCTGCTCCGACGGAGTCCCAAGCTATATAAGTGACCGGCGAGCAGAGTCCCTCAACCAGATTTACGGGTTCCGGACTTCTGTGCGAGAGACGGCTACTACAGCCGCCGATTCACCTGCACTCCGAAAGGAGGGACAGACATCCAGCAGCCAGCCAGCATCCGAGCTGGACGCTGCGGCGGAGCTACAGCTGACGGAGTCAGGACAGGAGAAGGTTTTAAACCTATCTCTGGAAAGAAAATAGCTGAGATGAAAGTCCAATAACACACCTGTGAGCTTTTTCACTTTTACCAACTGTCTCGTTAGACATCTCGGAGACAGGGATCCGCCGAGGCACGACCTTAAACAACAACACTCCGCTCACAACTCTTCAACTTATATCAGGAGAAATTTCGATATTTCACCGCAGCTACCAGCCACAATGTACCGCTCAACCAAGGGAGCATCCAAGGCTCGACGGGACCAGATCAACGCCGAGATCCGGAACCTGAAGGACTTGTTGCCCATATCTGATGCAGATAAAGCGCGTCTCTCGTACCTGCACATCATGTCACTTGCCTGCATGTACACCAGAAAATCCGTCTACTTCACTCAAGGTAAGAATACATTTATATATATTTATATAAATAAATAAATAAATAAAAACGACCTGTTGATGAATCTCATGTTCTGCTGCATAGACAGACTGCATTTCTCACAGTGGCGGAATCAACAAGTGTTTCAGTGGCATCTCGGGAACTTGTGTTAATATAAATGTGATTTTGGGGTAAACTGTAGACTCTTGGTTCATTCATTTTACAAAAATAATCGTCATTGGAGCTGATAACAGCGTTAAATGGCAAATTGTAGCTCTCCGTGGTGCTGAAATGCCTTAGCATCCGGTGCTGCCTTGGCGCTCTCCGTGGTGCTGAAACATGCTGCGGCAACTGCTTTTACTATGCGGAGATCAGTCACACTGTGTTCTTTCTTTCTTATTAGATGCATTAACATGTCACCCCTTTTTGTTTCGTCCCTTCCCATCTTCTTGTTTCCCTAGAAGCAGGAACTGGTGTTAGTCTCGAGGAGGGCGCGGGGTTTCTGTCTTTTCACGAACTGTCGGAGTTGATGCAGGCGCTGCCGGGCTTTTTGATGCTGCTGACTGGAGAAGGGAAGCTTCTGTACCTGTCAGAGAGCGTCTCCGAGCACCTCGGACACTCCATGGTGAGTCTACACACGGTCGATGCCCTAATAGTTCAGCAACCCCGAGTTTGGGATTCATAACTAACGTGTTTGTGTGTGTGTTTTTTTTTTTTAATTTTTTGTTCCCAGGTGGATCTTGTGGCACAGGGAGACAGTGTGTATGATATCATCGATGCCTCAGACCACTTTATCATGAGGACCAACCTGTCAGCGACAACATCACTCGAGAGCGGTAAGATTAATGTTTAATTTTTTTTTCATCCACTTAATACAGACTCACAGCCAATCATGATGCTTAATACACCTCTCATTTTCTCCTCAGACCGTCTCTTCCGCTGTCGTTTCAACACCTCCAAGTCCGTGCGGAGGCAGAGTGCTGGAAACAAACTGGTTCTGATCCGAGCTCGCTGCCTCTCTCCCCCCTCCACTTCTCCTGCCGCTGGGTCTTACTGGACCTCCAACCCCGTCTGGGTATGCTTCTGCTCTCCTTTGGAGCCTCACCCGACCCGTTCCAGCCCCGGGGCAGAGAGGGAGTCCACCTCCACCCCACCGCTGGCCGAGTCCAATTTGTTCCTGGCCTGCTTCCACTCCCAGCATGGCCGGGACATGAGACTGCAGACAGCGCAGGGCAGGTGAGTTCAAACAAATAATATGCCATCTTCCACCTGTTGCTTTAATGTGAACTGTAATATGTTTATGAGATAAAGTGGTGATACATTGTCCTGCTAACACAACACCACCCACTCTCCCCCTGCAGTGTGAGCACCTATCTTGGCTTTGATGTGACAGCTTTAAGCTCCCGCTCCTGGTACAGCCTCCTCCACCCACAGGATCTGTCACATGCCTCTGCTCAGCATCGTAGCCTATGTAAGTGTACTCTTCACACATACTTACCAGTTACAACCAAACATGCCCACACACTTACACATATTGGGCGCACTGGCACATCCACACAGTGAAAATCACTATGATGATTAATAAGGTTACAAACTAACGCCAACTTGTGCTGCAACTGTTTTTCAACAGTAAGAGAAGGAGGAGAGGGCAGAGCTGAAATGGTGGTGCGTGTGCAGGCTCAAGATCAGTCATGGGTTTGGCTCTACATGGTGCTTCAGCTGCAGCCAGGTGAAATCCCCATCAGCAGCAACAATTACATCATCAGGTATTTACTAAACAAAACACCACTCATCAATTTTGAGATAAAAGGCTGATAAAGGTGGTCCAAAACCCATAACCTAACTCATCGGTTCTCCTCTGTTTATTCTTTTTCTCTCAGTGACTCCGAGGCTTGGTCAGTACGTCAGCAGCTCAGCTCAGAACAGACACAGCTGACCCTGGTCCTGAGTGCTGGTACCTCTCAGCAGGAGAGCCTGAGTCTCCAGTCACCAGAAACCCTTTCCAGCCCAGACCAGGTGTTCACCCCTGGCAGCAGCGGCTTGTCTGCCCAGTCCTTTGACTTCAGCACTGCTGGCTGCAGCGTGGGCTCCTCTGATGAACCCGGGAGCTCTGCTGCTGAGGCCATGCAGCTGGAGGGTGACCCTCGCTCCAGTATCTCCTCACTGGAGGAGGAAAGCTTCTTTCAGCAGCATCCTATTGAAACCCCCTCAGCTGCTTCCTCTCCCACTCCAGTCACTGTTGAAACAGTAGCAGACTTAGACTTTTTAACCCAGAACATTCTCCTGCCACCTTCCTTCCAGCTTGACCCTCCGCTGCCAGCTCTCCCACTGCCTCTCCCCCCTGTGCCCACCTCACAAGCTCAACAGACCAAGGAGTTTGTGTGCACTCCCCCCTACACCCCCCAGGTGGGTGGGGCTAGCTTCCCCTTTGGTGAACCCCTCTTCAGCTTCGACCCCACAGGCACTACTACTCCTCCACCCTCCGCCACGTCTGCCACCGCCACAACCTCCTTGGCCCCCTCAGCATCCTCCACGGCCCCACCAACTACTGCCTCCAGCCCCGCTCCTCCCACCACTCTCTCTACCAAACTTCCTCTTGCACTACCTACCCCATCTACCGAACTTCTCTTCCCCATCGAGCCCTGCAGTGTTTCTCTTTATGAGAAATTGCCCCCTACACCCGACAGCCCCGGAGATGGGGACTGCACAGTCATGACCCTGCCTGAAGTACGCGGTCCACTGTATGTAGATGTACCACTGGGGCCCCTCCAGTGCCCCCCAGAAGGCCTCCTCACTCCTGAGGCATCACCTGGTAAACAGCCCTGCCTCTCCTTTTTCTCCCTTGAGAGGGAGAAGGAGAGAGCAGAAATATCCCTCCTAGCTCAACACATCAGCTCTCTGGCAGAGGGATTCTACCTGGATCCACTCTTGTCCAAACTCTCTCCTCCCTCTGTATCACCCTCCTCCTCCCCTCCCTCGCCCTTCCTATCTCCAGCCATAGAAACTGCTGATTCAGTCCACATGCTGAAGGAGTTTTATCCCATCAAAGCATGGAGAGGTCTGGACATTCCCATCTTCCTCGATGATGATGATTCTCTGTTTGAAGAGAGCATCCTAGAAACCCTCCTCCAAGATGAATTTGCTCCTCCCCTGTCACCTGGCCTCTCCTCCCCATTGACCTCCCCTATGCCCAATCCCTCAAGCCCAACATCTCCTCAAACCCCAGTGTGCTGGCGCCAACCCTCCCAGTTTGAGGGAGTGGGCCATGTCTGTAGCGTCCAATCGGCGCAATGTAACTCCATGGCTGGGTGCGGGGCGACTGTGGCTGCTGAGGCCGGGGTGAAGGCGGAAGGGGAGGGGCTAGCGGAGGAAGCAATGGAGATTGAGGTGGTGTCATCTCCTGTGTCCTCTTGCTCCTCCATCCCAGCTTCCCCTCCCCTCATGCTCACTGTCTCCCCCAGCCCCACCACCTCCACGCCCATCGCCTCGCCCACGCCCGCCGTGTCTTGCACTCAGTCCCTCCTGGAGGAACTGGCCGTCCTGGAACCCATGTTTGGGGCAGGTGCCTCGATCGCCCCTGGCTTAGGGCAACAACCTGAGTTGTATCAACTCCAATGTCATCCATCATCACAGTGCTTCCACAAAGGTAAGAATCTTTCTTTTTTTTTATTTTAAATCTAAGATTTATTAAATGAGAAGAAAAAACAAAAAACTAAAATGCACTGCTAATTTTGTTTTTCTTTCTTTTCCTTTTTTTTGTCTTCCAGATGGGAGTGGAAGTGTTCCTCCGTTCTAAAATAAGTCTGTGACTTACTTCATTAAGTATGGCATATTGTCATATTTTGTGGAGACCCTTTTACTGAAAAGTAAAAAATATTTAAGTGTATAAATATACATAATGTATATACAACTTAAGGACTTTAACTCCTACATGTCTCCGAAGAACAAAGATTGGCTTTATATTTTTGTTCAGTCATTTATCTGTATACTACAACAAAACTGGTGCAAACATGATGGTGCAAAACTGCATGGACCCATAACTGACTGGGTTCTGAGTCCACGTGGTGTCTCAGCTTCTCTGTTCCACAAGCTTCAGATATGATCAGGCAGAGACACCTCTCTGAAGCGCTGTTTAACTTCCAGACGCGCATTTGTATTCACTCGTAGTGAAAAATCTGTTGTGAACAAAAAAGAACAATACACTTCTTGTTATTTCAAAAGACAGATGATCTATAGCACTTTTGCCTGACATGCAGCAACGCAAACCCAAATCTCAAATGTATTGAAAGTCAAATGTTTACAATTTCATTAAATCCTTAGGATGACCACTGTCATCAAAAGAAGAAAATTTTCTTGTTTAACATCTTCTTTCCAGTCTTCAGAGCTGGCGCAGTTGTTCCTCACAACCTTCAAGGCTACAACAAATCTCAAACAGTATTCACCTAAACCTGAGATACTTTGAGCTTTGAGTTTGCGACTTCAGACCTTTAACATTTCATATTTATCTCTCCATCTAAAATCTTGTGTATCAATGTGATGTGCAAACAAGGAAAAAAAAAAAGGAAAACATGTGAGGAGATCCTGGCATGTGAAGATCTCAATATTGTTGCCGGTGTCCATTGCTTTATGAGATGTAACACCAAACAGGAGATTGTCTGGAAGCTTGCCGGGGCTCTGATCATGCCACAAATCCACTGCTACTTTGTACTGTACATTAGACTCTGAATGTGAGCTCTTCAGGTCCCTCCTGGCCTGAGGGCAGTCGGCTGGATATTCTTGCAGCATCAATATTTGAAATGCTGGCAGCTTATAGCGGCTCCTTTGTGCCTGAAATGGCCCTGACCTGCTGAACTCTGAACTCTTTATCATGTCCATTCAACATGGACAGTTGCATCGTTGCTCCACTGGAGCGCGGTGCAGTGAGGCACAATTGACTATGTGAATGAGCGATTCTTCTTTTTTGAGAGGGGTTAGAATACAAAAGTTTTGTTTTAAAAAATGAAAATATGGACGGGGTGCTATTTCTATTCAGTTACCAAGCGACACGGGTTGAGAATGGTACAATTCCCATGGTGTCGACATGCTCACGTAGAGTTGTCTACGGTCAAGTAAAGGATTGATTCCTACGTTCTAGCTATTAAAGGCTAAGTTACTATACATGTGTAAAATTATATAATTGTATGTGTGATATTTGAAAAAAAAAAGATGTTAATGCATATGCATTATGTCTGTGGATGTAGGCATATGTTCTTTTCAGAAAGGTTGTACACATTTGTACATTTGTATGAAACAGTTATTGGTCTGTACATATAAGAAAGAGATTTTTATTGCATAAGATGGAATATATTCTAAACATCTTACTTACTGCAGAATGGACATTGTGGACCAGTGTTCTATTGTGATGCTTATAAGTGTATTTGGTTGTCATACAAATGCATTTATAATAAAGTGCACTTAATGCTGCTGATGCATTTGTGTCGTCATAGTCAAGCCTCCTGTTCCTCCCTCAGCCACATCATCATCATCATCATCATCATCATCATCATCACCACCACCATCATCATCATCCCACCATCCCTGCCTCTTCTCCTCCCTCCCCCTTCACTCTCTTCCATTTCTTCCCCTGGAGCGAGTTTCGCTCAGCAACAGCACTGACGCACACACATGACGAGACAGAATGAGACACTATCTGACTCACACTGACGCACACACTTGGCATCGAGGTTTTTGCATGTATGCTGGCACACACGGTTGGCCTCCCACTTATGATGATACACACACACACACAATAGTAGGCATATGACCCCCCCCCGCCACCCCTCTTTATAAATCACAGTAGCCCACATTCACTGATGTACCTGCGACTCTGTCAGCGCTCGGCGTGGTGTAAGACTCCATATATAGGCATTCCTGCTCAAGTACTCTGACTGAAACAGCCTCCCATCTATTCTCAGCCTCTATTCAGAAGGATCAGAGAGGGGAGGGCTGGAGAGAGAGGGAAGACAAAGAAGGAGTGAGTGGAGGCTAAAATTAGAGGTACAGTAAAGCGGGATATGGGACAAACTGTCACACAGTGGAAAAGGTGGACATAACCAAAAATGACAAAATTAAAAACAAAAAACATTTGTTGCCTTCTGTAAATTATAATAGATACAAGATTATATATATATTAGCAAATAGAGATGGATAGATATTCTTTCCTTCCAGGTCTCATTATTGGTGCCACAGAGCAGAAAAAAAGAATACTTTAATGTACATATTGAAGCAACGCCTTAATATCTACTCGCTCTCTGCAAGTGAACATTTTGTTCCACCAGTACCTGCTGCAGTGTTGCTGATGGAGGTGAGTGGAGAGGGTGCTGCACAGCTGACTGCTGCTATCTCCTGGCAAAGACAAGCACTGCAACAAGAAGAGCATATTGTGCAGTACAATATACTTTGGATGAAGCCATGCGAGGAGAAGCTAATGACGAGAGAACAGTTTTATATTTCACGTTAAATTAACCAAATTAAATTCCAGGTGTAACTTAGATGCAATCAACACTGTTCAAACTCGAATAAAGACACAGCTAATGTGAAACTGGATGATAAGGGCGGTCTCATCATCACAAGTTAAAGAATATGGTTGCATATTAATATCTTTGCGATAGCCACAGCATTAAAAACCCATTATTAAATTGTGTTGTTTCTCCTTGGGCAAAGCGAAGCCCTCTGTGGGGGGTTGTAGGTTTGAGGGTGGGGCCTCCACTGATCAGCCCTGTTTATCCCATGTTTGATTGGAGACTTATCTGGGGAGTTAGGAAGCTGCACCCCATCTGTTAGTGGTTTTAATTCTGTGGCTTATCAGTATATGATCAATGCATGTAAAGATCACATATACAAGCAATTAAACAAGCAATTACTTGTCTTCCAGCTGAAGCTAGTGATTGTAATTGTTGATAACTTCTTCAAGTTACCATTATGTCTACTTCTACCTGAGAATATACCAAATAGTACTTTTAATTATGTTAAGAGTTTGCTTTTGATCACACAGAATAGTGCAGAACAGGGATTAATTTAGGCCATCAAAACACATGAAATGAAATAAATTCATGACACTGGATAAAACATCCTGCCCCAATCTATCTACGACCGCAGTGTACCAACTCATCAGATCAGGGAAAGTTTTTCCAATCTTCTATTGTCCAGTTTTGGTGAACCCATGCAACCTGTAGCCTTAGTTTCCTTTTCTTAGCTACCTTCTGCTGCTGTAGCCCATCTGCTTCAAGGTTCAAGGTGTCGTGGGTTACCTTGATTGTAAAAAAATGGTTATTTAAGTTACTGTTGTCCAAACTGTCGTCCAAGCTCGATGACTTCTGGCATCAACAAGCAGTTCTCTGGGTGACAGAAGTGAGGCTCGCTGGATAGTTCCTCTTTTCTGGACCATTCTCTGTAAACCCCGGAGACGACTGTGTGAGAAAATCACAGGAGACCAGCAGTTTCCGAATTACTCAGACCAGAGTTCAAAGCCACTTAAATCACCTTTCCTCCCCATTCTGATGCTTGGTTTGAACTTTAGCAGATCTTTTTGACCATGTCTACATCCCTAAATGTACTGAGTTGCTGCCATGTGATTGGCTGATTAGATATTTGTGCTAATAAGGATAACAGGTGTACCTCATGAAGAGGCCATCATTTCTGTCTGGGAGTTATGCTCATTTGTCTTGAGTTGATAAAATAAAAATGAGGGTAAGTAAAAATAATTCAGGATATTTAAACCATAAATTAGTGAAAAAAAATGGTAAATGCAAATTGGCAAAGTCCAAAGTCATGTCTTTAAATATATTTTTATGTTCAATGAATAGTCATAACATTATAATCAACAACTACAAATAAAAGAAAATATGAGTAAATATTCCTCACACTTTACGAGCTGAATTATTATGATTTTTACTGAAATTATTTGACTGACGGTTGCACCTAATTAGCTTTGTCAGCACTAGTAGACCAAACACATTTAAACAAAGTTAAGTAGTTAAAACTAATTAATTTGAACAACAGAAGTTTGAAGAACGATAAGATTCCTCTGAAAGTCAATAATTCTCTCACTGCCCGAGGTCCTTGTGATTTTTGCAATAATTAATGTGCCGAACCCTTCAGATCCCTGATAGATGGCAAAAATATGTGAAATGTGCAGGAAACCATATGCACAACCTGTCAAGCACCCAAACTGCCTCCAGAAGTGTTAATAATAGATAATAACATCAAAGAGACTGAATATACAAATTCTTCCATGACAGAGCAATTACATTTTCATTAGCTGAGCTGGAAGGAAATTAATCACTCTGGGTCGTAAATATTTAGAAAATCTAAGTGGATGTTGTTGTCAAAATGTAGGCGATGCAAACGCGTAAAATGAAACCATTTGCTGTGAAGAGATTTCTTAATATTAGAAGTGAACGAGGACAAGGAAAGAGTGTCATTTAACACTTCATTTTATTAAGTTCAGACACACACACTTTTTTTTTTTGCATTAATGTATAAAATATGAATATAAAGAGAAATGCAGCGATGTTCCAGGTCTTCATTTCTTCTTGCCCGCTGAAGCTTCGGCTGCAGCCGCTGCTGCTGCAGCAGCGTCCGCTTTCAACTTCTCCTCTCGCTGCTCCAGGAAGACTTTGTACTCATCAGCTGACAGACTGAAAAGGAAGAGGAGAAGGAGGAGGAGAGAGAAGGAAGATTGGTGATGAGGACTGAGATACACCCTTAATTTTTAACTTGACAGGCGAAATTCTTCAGCTATCTGCAACATTAACTCCAACCACTTTTTGTTTTCAGTCCCCTGAATCAAAGAGCACCAGCTTCTCTCGGGGCTCACCAAAATGCAGCAGTGTTCAACAACCGTCCGGGGAAGATTTCATTGTACAAAAAGGCAGAGATACCAATTTCTCCACTGACAGTACTCTCAATAAATCAAAACGCACTGCAGCCACAAGACAAGTTAGGTTCTAAGCAAGGGGGAGAAACTGATTCTGGGAAAAATACAGCACTATTAACTGAAGTAGAAATGGAAGCAGCAGAAGCAGATGATAGTCCCTGAATACTAAACCAGATGGGAAAAAAAAATACATGAAATGCTGTGCACGTCATAAATGATACAGATCTGAAAGGATGGGAGAAAATGCAAAGCAAACAGGTTTGCGGTGCTTCATCTAAAAGCAATCCAAAGCAAAAGCAACACGTACAAACCCATAACATCCAATTTTGTTCTATATACTGTTTCTGCAGTCAGTATAAACTACATGCCATGCCTCGGTATGCTGCGTTTGGAATCGGTATATGGAAAAATAAACACAGCTAACAGTTTTATTCTAACAGAAACCTCTGCAGCCTGAGAATCAAACTTTCATCCCACACAGGAAACAAATTACTTCTCTCCAACGGTTTACCAGTTATTTTGTGTTGTCAGGGTTGTTTGTGAAGCTTTTTAATGACCATCCACATGTTTTTCTGTGGGCAGCTCCTCCTCCGCCTCTGCGAGCTACATTGTGGGTGAGCCCATTAAGAGCACATTTGAAAATCAAGGGTTTTTGGTATGCATACTAACTTTGAGCAGATTTTACTTTCATAGAGTAATCATAATACACACTCAGAACCTAACCTGAGAACCTCAACCCTTTAAAACCTGAAGTGAAAACAGGCCATTTTAACATGTTTCTGTTTGTGTAATAAACTACTAACACAACGTGCTCTCTTTATGTGATGAGTTTGTAATTACAATTTAAATAGGAAGTCTCAAACATGCAATCTCAGCTCAAGAAGTCAACTATCACACATGATTGTACATGTTTATTTCCCACTAAAAACCACCTCTGTGCATTTTTGGACATCAGTTCATCACAATAAACTGCTACACACACCCACACCATACAGTTAGTGTAATAAACCTCACATTGTCTTTCAACATTTTTTATTTCCACGAGGATTTTGAATCATTTGAAGACAGCTTTATTTTCAGGACTCAGAGGGTTAAATGACCGGCTGCCCCGTACTAAAAAATTAAGCTGACCACTCATCATTGCAGGTTTTCATACCTTACAGTGCTGTGGAAAAGTTCCTGATTTCTTTCATTTTTTTTTGGTGCATATTTGTCACACTTACATGATAGATAGAAATATAACTCCAGGAAGTACAAAGTGCAGTTTTTAAAATGATGATTTAATTTATTATGGGGAAAAAGCTATCAAACCTGCCTATGAAAAAATGATTGCCCCCAAAACCTAATAAATGGTTGCGCTGCCCTTTGACAGCAAGAACTGAAGTCAAGCGTTCGTGAAAACTGGCAATGAGTCTTTCATGTCGCTGTGGAGGAATTTTGGCCCACTCTTCTTTGCAGAATTGTTTCAATTCAGCCACACTGGAGGATTTTCAAGCATGAACGGCCTGTTTAAGGTTCCACCAAAGATTTAAATCCAGACTAGACCACCCCACAACCTTTGTTGTTGTTTTTTCTTTTTTTTGAGACATTCAGAGGTGGACTTGCTGTTGTGTTTCAGATCATTGTCCTGCTACATAATCCGAATGTGTTTGAGCTTCAGGGTGCAAACTGATGGCCGGACATTCTCCTTCAGGACTTTCTGGTAGAGAGCAGAATTCATGGTTCCATCAATCACAGCAAGCCGTCCAGGTCCTGAAGCAGCAGAGCGGCCTACCACACCACCACCACCACCTGTTGGTATGATGTTCTTTTTATGAAATGTTGTTAGTTTTATACCAGACGTAACGAGACTCAAACCTTCTAAAAAATAAAACTTTTGTCTCGTCAGTCCACAGAATATTTTCCTCAAAGTCTTGGGGGTCATTAAGATGTTTTTTTGCCAAATGTAAGATGAGCCTTTGTGTTGTTCTTGGTCAGCAGTGGGTTTCTCCTTTGAACTCTGACCATAACTGAGGCAAGTGAGGCCTGGAGTTCTTTAGATGTTGTTCTTGGTTCTTTTGTGACCTCCTGGATGAGTTGTCGATGCGCTCTTGGGAGTAATTTTGATAGGCCGGTCACTCCTGGGAAAATTCACCACTGTTCCAAGTTTTCTCCATTTGTGGATAATGGCTCTCACCGTGGAGTCTCAAAGCCATTTCTAAGGCTTTCTAAGCCATGGTGTTCTGCTTTTTGAGATCTTTTAGCCTGCTTCACTTTGTCAGACAGGTTCTATTTAAGTGGTTTCTTGATTCATCATGTCTGGCAGTAAATCAGGCCTGGGTGTGATGAAATTGAGATTCCCAAAGATTGTAGTTAATCACAGTTAATTCATGACTTAACGAGGCAGGCAATTACCGTTTCATACTGGGCCAGGTAGGTTTGGACAGATAAATGAAATCATCATTTAAAAACTGCATTTTGTATTTACTCAAGTTATCTTTGTCTACTAATAAAACTTATTTGATGACCTGAAACATTTAAGTGTGAAAAAAAGAGAAAAAAAAAAGAAATGTGAAAGGGGGCAAATAGCACTGTTTCTTATTATCTTCATAATCCCAGCAGCCAAATCACATCAGTCACAAACACTCAAACTAAAGGATTGTGAATCAGCGCTGAATGCTGGGTGTGATGTAGTAGACTGGTTGTAGATAATGCATAACAGTGTTAAGTATTCAAATGATAAGGCACTCCCCTGGAACTGCATTTTATTAGCAGGCTGTTCTTGCACATTTCTTTTCTAATTTATCTTAATGTAGCCTAATCGCGCAGTGCGCAGCTGCATTAGCTCGATACTCATTATTAAAGGACTAGAGGCTTTTACAGGTCTGTGCGGTGACTCATGTTGTATTGCAGGAAGATCTCAGGTGTTGTGTTTCAGTACCTCTAATATCAGAGTGAATCAAAGCACTCCAGGAACACCCCTGTGGTGGCAGTTTGGGGGCACAGCAGCGTCTACAAACGACATGTCAGCTGCCTCTGTGTGTATGACAGAGTCGGGGGCTCCATTCACTGGTCAGATTTACAGCATCCACAGGCTGTATAAAAAGATATTCACCTTGACGCTACCCACTGGCATGTGAATTCTGGTTTTAAAGCCTTGAGCTGAGCATCTTTATTTTTATGAATCCAGACGTCAAAAGTGAGGGATGGATCTGACTGAGAACCCGAGGAAACTGCACACTCATTCAGCAGCAACCTGTCAATCACCAGGTAAGTGAGCACTAGAGCATACCCTGCTTTATTGTCTATTTTTCTCTACAAGGGACTTTAAATTTACATTCTGCATTAAATAAAAATTCAAAGTATTGATTAAAACCATAAACGCCTTGCAGAAATTTACTAAGCTACTAAATCAAGCATGCACATTCCTGCGAGTGCACAGGTGGTTTTTTTTTTTTTTTTTTTTAAATTATCTTGAAAAGACAATTTTAACAAATACAGAACCTCTCTCTGGATTAATATGTTTGAGATGCATGTTTGGCTGCGTCTTCTCGCAAATGTGAAGATTAACTGGTGTTAATGTAACTGGATATAATCCTGGATTTCACATATTCTGTGTGTTCGAAGGCAAACGGGTAGCCTCGACGGAACCTTCCATTCTCTAGGTTTTGGAAACAGAAAGCAAACTCTCCTAAGCAGTTAAGATTATGCTCAGAGTCTGCAGTAGTTACTGCTGCTAGTGTCAAGATGTGGAGTTTGAACCATGGAGGCTTCCATTAGTGACCCCTGTCCACATCTACTGCAAATACTGAGCGCTGCTTCAGCGGTTTGATTCTCATGAGTATGACGAGCGGTGAACGACTGAGAGGACCGATGAACACCTATCGTGATAATGGAGCTGATGCTACAGTTTGAGAACGCAGAGATGAGAATGAACATCAATTGGAAGGAAAACAATTTCACATGACTCTCATTGGGGTTTTGATGATGTTACTGTAGCAGTTTGGTTTGGTTTGGTCTTACAAGACAGTATGATGTTGCTGTAATCCAGCTTACCTGCACGTTTCTCTATTTCGCCGCATCCTAGTATGTTATGATGTTGTGTTTAGCCGGCTGTTGGATTGCTGGGCTGGCTGTCAGGAGTTTTATAACGTTATAATGTTTTATATTGTGCATGCTATAAATAAAGTCCTACCGGCCCCACTGAGCAGTAGAGTTGTTTTCTCATGGACTGCTATATATTCCAAATTATTTTTGCAAACAGAGGAATCGTCCCCTTCTAGTCATTAGAAAGAAAGAAGGCTCATCTTCAAATTAGATGCCATGTTAAGGAAAAGTTTCCTAATTATGAAACTGTTCCAGCTAACCACCTTTTTTTTTTTTTAATGAGCGTTTGCTGCACCAAAGACTAATGATTTCTGGAGGGTGTGTGTCAGTGAACTTCCACCTCATGTCCAGACTGCTCTGCATCTGGGAATGGTGGTTGCCAAAAAAACTGATTCTTTTAACTCAGAAGTCCACCTTTTCACCTACCTTTGCACACTGGAGATGTTTTTTGTTATGCATCCATCCGTTCACCCACCCACCCACCCACCCACCCGTCCATCCTGCCTGAGAAACGGCTACCACATCCAAGGAAGGCAGGAGGCATGCAAATTACCCACTCCCGACTCAGGGAAGGTAGTGATGAAAAATAACAATACAGGACTTTTTGAGGCCCTGTAATTGGAATGAGGATACTTTATTTGTTATACAAATGGAAGAATTACCTGTGTGTAAACCAAACACTCCTGCTATATTACCTCTCACAAGCAATGAACTTTACTTAGTTCTTGGCCCAGCAAGGTATGGAATCCTGTTTATATATTTTGGCTGTTTTCTTATCCCACATGTTTTCACAATGTCAATACTGTCAGGATAGTGGGATCGTTTTAGTTCGCTCTGTATGTATTACTGTCTGACAGACTCTTGTTTGCTCTCTGTTTTGTGTTTGTTTATATTATGGTTAAAAATATATATTAAAAAAAAGAAAATGTAGGCATTTCTGCATCTGCTTCATATTCCAGGCCCAGAGGTTTTATACATAGGTTAATATGGAAGGACACCAGTTTGATCCTGACTCAAAAACCTAGAATGAGTTTTGGTGAAAAAGGGCTGATCTTTTCACTTCAGTTCTATGCTATCCTGTGCTTACTTTGCCACGCATCAGCGGCCGTGCACCGGCTTGTACCAGGAGGACGCATGGAGCAATCTAACAGCAAAGGGTCAGCACTCTGCCAACAGCTTTTCTTTGTATGTTTGCAGACATTTTTGACTTAACAGCAAACTGTGGTCAAGTGAGTTCCCAGAACAGAAAAGTTTGGATGAAGACTTAAATTCCCCTGCCTGCTTTTCTCGGTTACACTCACTCTTGTTCGGTGTAAAAATTGTTGGGAGTACTTCAGTGCAGTATAGTATGATAGCTCTGGAGTAAGGCAGCCAAAACCAAGGTATCAGTACCATATCGGAGCTGAAGCAGTTGCTCCCCTACAGCTCAATAAAATGAGATTTAGAAGTTCCCCAAGTACAAAACCAGGACTTACTCGCTGACAACCTTAATGCCCAGGGAGCGGGCTGAGCCGATGATGCTTTTCACCACCGTCTCAAGGGATGCGTTCCGCATTTTGAAGCATTCATCCTGAGCTTTCACCTGGGCGATTTCGTACACTGCTCTGACGGACACCATCCCCGCCATCTCGTGGCCTTCACACACACAAAACAGAGGGCAAAGTATGACTACAACAATGAAAAATTCAATACATGTATTCAAGAAAAGTTTGGCATGAAGCAGGACAAAGCGAGGGGAAATCTGTGTGTGCAGGTGAGTGTGTTGGTGTAGCAGGAGTCGGCTGAAGGTAGGTTGAAGCATAAAAGGTGAAAATCCATAATTCTCTTTCCCTAACACACCATGTTTGCCACTTCCCACCTCTGCCGCAGTTTTCCCCACATGTCATGAATTTAACATCAATCACGGCAAAGCTCAAATCTGAGTCCATGAAGAGACGTGTGTCCGTAACAGGATGTGCTCAGCAGGTGAAAACTTTAGTGAGAGCAGATACATGACTGAGGCAACACTTCTCACCTGTCTTACCCGCTCCTTTTGCAATGCCTGCTGCTTGTTTGAGGAAGTAAGACACCGTAGGCTGGCCAATCGTCAGGTCATATGTTCTGTCAGGCTGAGAGTGAAGAAGAGAGAATAATTGCAATTAAAACTCATGAAACCCTTGAAAGTGTAAATATATGAGAATTTTAAAGATGCATAACTATTACTGTAACCAATATTTTTAACATACTGAGGTCACGACCCAGCTGTAAGCAATGCTTTGATTTAATTCAAGTTTATTTTTATGGCACCAAACCACAACAAAATAAAGAGACTACAATAATACAGAGAAAACCCCAAATTTAGGAGGACTCCCTATGAGCAACCACTTGGCAACAGTGGGAAGGAAAAACGGCCTTTTAACAGGAAGAAACCTCCAGCAGAACCAGGCTCAGGGTGCGGCAGTCATCTGCCGCGACCGGTTGTGAGGTGAGGGGAGGGAGACAGGACAAAAGATAGACTGTGGAAGAGAGCCAGAGATCAATAATAGCTAATATTAAATGCAGAGTGGTGTATAAACACAGACGGTGAACAGAGGTGAGTGAAGAAGAAACACTCAGTGCATCATGGGAAGCCCCAGCAGCCTAGGCCTCTTGTAATGTAACTAAGGGAGGGTTCAGGGTCACCTGATCCAGCCCTAACTATAAGCTTGATCAGAAAGGAAAGTTTTGAGCCTCTCAAAAATAGAGAGTGTGTCTGTCTGTCTCTTGCGCCACAGAAGAGGGGCCTGAAAATGAAGGCTCTGCCTCCCATTTTAATTTGAAATATTTTAAGTACAGTGAGCTCACTGTCATGTTCAAGAGACCAGTATGAGATTATTTGAGTTTGTTATCCTGCTGGAAGCAGGTACACTGTGGTCATAGAGGGATGGACATGGTCAGCAGCAGTACTCACACAGGCTTTGCTGTTTGGTGCTAATGGGCCCAAAGCATGTCAAGAAAATATTGCCCCAAACCAGATGCCTTCAAGGTACGACTACTTGAATGGTTATTTGATGCGCTGTTGCCTTCCTATCAACTTGAAGCAGTCTGGCCATTCTCCTCTGACCTCTGGCATCAACAAGGCATTTTCACCCACAGAACTGCCACTCACTGGATATTTTTATTTCTTATATTTGTGTTAATGAGCAGCTGAATACAGCAGGTGTACCTAACAAAGTGGTCAGGACGTGTAGGTAGGTAGCCTGCCATCATCATTGTGAAGAGCAGAACAACTTAAGAAACTGGTTAAAAGATTCGTTTCATGCATTGGACTAAATTATTTTATGCATAATAATGGGAAGTGTTTTGAAATGGCCTCCTGGGTTTTTTCAAGCATCACCATCTAATTATTTTTTTTTTAAACCACAAAATGACTCGGTGAACCGAATGTGTGCTAATGCATCAGGAGCACAAATTAAATCTAATTGCAGCAGCTGAGCTAACATTCGCAGCAGCTCGTCGAGTCTAAAAACTCTGACTCATTCTGAAGCGAGATTTTGGGTGCGATCTCAGAAATAACTTTACCTTCCAGCATCTGCTTTAAAGTCGGCTCTGAAGCAGTCGCCACACATCACGAGATCAACTCTGGTGGAGAATTACAACATTCATCTAATTGGTTTGAATGAACAAACAGATTAACCTTCTAAACTCAGATAATTGAAAATGGCGGATAATCTTCAAACACAGTCTTGAGCCATTTAGATTCCCTGTACTGCTGAGTTTGCTGAAAGTCTTAACACAGCAATATAAAAACATAGCTTGGGTCCTACTTTTCTCAAGATTAGTACATTTCTGGGAATTCAACTTAAGGCAAATTAAATTGCAAAAAGTTAAAAAGCTATTATCATCACATGAGTAAAGCAAAGATAATCGCATATTAACTGGTCTTCCTCAGGGTCTGGAAGCAGTGTGCTTCATGTTTTTTGGGGGGAATTAACTCAGTATTAATCCTACCCAGTGGATTGGGAGAATTAGATTTTTTCCCCCATTCTGAGAGGCTTTATTTTATAAGTTTATATTCAAAGTTATGATGTCAATTACTACACCAAAAAATAAAGAAGTTTATCATGTTGTCGTTTTCTGTTATTGGATATAAGCATAGATTGTATTGAGAAGTTGGGTGCAGCCTCAGGCCAAGCAGGAGGCGGAGGCTCTGGTTACAAAAACAAGTGCAGATGTCTAAAAGTCGAAGGTAGTGGTTGAATAAAGATTTTTGCTTAAGACTTTTTCTGAGTGCCCATGAAGCGTCTGCAGCCATAATCAGACCTCTAAATACTAAGGAAAAGGTGCTTTAATCCTTCCTTTATTATCTCCTTTAGGACTGGATACAATGGATAATCGTTCATGAAAGGAAAGGGAATAATTACCATCCCACAATTCAGTGGAAAATGTATGAAAAGAAAATCAGTGTAACTGACTATTGATGCAGATAATGTGATGTTAATTAGTGATGCATTTTCCAATTCATGCCATAACCTGCTGGCATGTTTTGAACCTTTATCCCTCAGTCACATTAGAGTAAAAATAGGACGACAACCTCCCTGCAACTAGGACGAAAAAAACATTATATATATATATATATATATTTATTTATTTTTTGCAACTGGCCAACCAGGGGTAGAGCATGCAATACTCTTGACCTCAGGGTGACCACTTTCGATCACAAGGAGATTGCACAGGTCACCTGGTGGGAGCACACCTGGCCCTAAAAACATGTGGTCTGACTCAGACTGACTGGAATCACTCTCAGACAGATTGGTAAAGATTTGTAAATAACTGCCGTCTAATATATAAACACAGATTTTGAACACATTGCGATCAATCTGAATGTGTCTGCGCCAGTGAGCACAACTCTTCTGCAAGGCGTCTCTTTGCAGTAGGAGACTTGACTCAAATGGTTGCTGACTGCTTGTATTCTGGTTATATTCTTGTATCAAAGCAAGATTGCTGAGCGCCTGTCATTTTGCAGTTAAATTGCAGTCCTGCAGCAACTGCGGCACAACTTGTGGAGGAGTTTCTGAGACTGGACTCTGAATTTAAACAGTTAATGGGAATTTTTGCATATGTAGACGGCAACATATTTGCAATTTTGATTGTAATTTAATCACAGTAAATCGCCGTATTATCACAAACAGATGTCATATTTGCCAACTCGACCCCATCCAATCACAAACTGATAGCAGATTGACAGCAGGCTGACACTCTCTTATTGCCGCTTTTTCGGCATCTCGATGCACCAAAGTTGCTTTGATGACAGCAGGTGAATGAGTGGTGGCAGATCTGGGTCCCCATCTTCAAAGTAACCATTTCAATGGCAACGAGATCACAAGTTGGTCACAATAATTTTGGTCACGCTGCGATCTCCAACCACTGTTTGACTGTAGCAGTGTTAAACTTAGTTGAACTATGGAGTTCATGCTGCTGTAATAAAATCTCCTCCTAATGAAGTTGATGCCTTGAGTGAAGAATGCAAATTTATATTAAAAAATGTTCTAGAAATAAAGGTTTCATATAAATCAGTTTGCATTAGTTATGTCTTCAGTTAAAGCGCTGCTCTTCTATCAGTCTTTCAGATTATCATTAATTAATTTGACTTCAGTCGCAGAGAGCTTTAATAAAGGCGGGAGTAACACTGGATCAGCGGGAAGAGAAGATATGAGGAGACACACTTACCAATTCATATGAATGGGTGAGTATGCCCAAACTTTTGACTGGCACTGCATATAAATATATACACACACACATACACGTATATAGCAACCTTGGTAATAAAGTCTTTACTTTTCTCATTTATATGACCTGCACGAACCAAGACGGTAAGAACAGATTGTGTGAAGTATCTAAGATGAGTTTTTAATGATGATGATTAATGGACTGGTATTTAGATAGATTCGATTTCTACTCTTCCACCACACGTGTAAAGTTGATACATGTTCATACTATGCCTACACATACAGTATCTCACCCAAGGACATTCGATATGTGGACTGGAGGGAAATCAACTCACTGACCTTCTGATTAGTAGACGACCTGACTCATGCCAACAACATCTGCTGTCACATCATTAAGCAGTTGGATTCTCTTAACTTTCTCCCTCACACCTTTTTAACTTCATGACGTTTTCCATCAACGACAAGGAAAAGTGATTAGGCGATGACTGAGGAGGGAATTATATGGACTATTCAGCTGCAGCCTTAATGAAAATAACGACCCTACTCGCCTGCTTTATGACCTCAGCAAAAAGTTTCCTGACGAGTTTATGGCCTCTATGTCTAGTTTCAAGTCGTTTTTTAGTGCAGTATGATGTACGTTTGTAATTTATGATCCCTACCTTAATCACAAGGCAGCCATGATTTAGGGCAGGTTTACCTTGGGATTGACAAGTTGCTCCCATATGAGGGTGCAGTCCCTCAGTTGTTTATGTACACATCCAGCAGATACAAAGCATATTTATTGATTTGGAGACATGTTTCAGGGCACTTGAGGAGTTGGGAGTCTTTTTTTTAGCTCTAGTTTAGCTCCACCAGCTCCTCGGGGGAGTAGCTGACTTTCCAGCTACTAAATGCTCCACTATGTTCAGGAGATACTTGATAATACTGACAGTCTGCCGCCATTCAGTGGATTTTTCTGAGCTGTTTCACTGAACAGCCGCCTACTGTGGCATGAAATAACACCGATGAGACTGAATCAGAGCAGAAAAGGCCACTGACCAAAACAAAGAGCAGAGGAGAAGTGCAGTCAGGTATAATTTCTGTGTTTATTTATCATTATCCACAGCCTCTTTCACATCCCTTGTGTTATTTCATCTGGTTTTTTTACATTAACCAGACTCACTTAACTTTGAAGTAACCCTAACCATTTGCATGAGGCGTTTTCATTTTTCTGTCTGCTACGTGCGTGTTTAGCTGAGCGCTGCTGCACATCTGCTCCCCAGCCCCATGTGCTCACCCTCTCTGTCCTCCCCTCAGGACCAAAACAAAAATAATTTCTTCAGCCTCACTGAGTCATTCTGACCCTGCTTCTCCCCCCCCCATCCCATTCAGACTCATTCCCTGGTTGGATGCTTTTATTAGCTAAAATATGACAGCCAATGCAATCATTAAACCATCTTGGGAGAGTACGTCACATCATCTATTTTCTGTCACAAAAAAAACTTAAGCAAACATGAGATAATATAGTGAAGGCTGAGCTAAGAAGACACAACGGAGCAGGTGATTTGTCATCGGAGACACGTTATCTTGCACGATTTGACCTTTCGAGAGAGGGAACAGGATTTATCTCGGTTGTAAGAGTTCAATTAACTGTTGTTTCTGAAAAGAAAACACCTGCATGAAGATTCTTCTGATGAGCAAAACGAGAAAGTGAAAAATGCAAAGAGAGAATAAAGAGGGAACGAGAGCAAAGGAACAGTTAGTGGAGTTTAAAAGGGAGTTCAGCATTTTGGAAAATATGCCTATAGATGCACATTAGATGAAAGCTGAATATAATCTGGGCCTTGAAAATTCATTAGCTGACAGGATATATGTTGTCTCCTTGGACTGGAAACAAATTTAAATTGCAGTGGTTACTGATCCAGCCTCAGACTGTATATAAAGGATGGTAGCAGACACTGTTTGTTGTAAAGTCCCACTCTGAAGCCGTTTGAAAAAGAGTACCACTTACCTATGAACCAATACTAGTACTTGTTCCTGGAATTTGGTATTGCTTCCTTTTGTCTGTAATTTACTCATTTTGAAGTAATAAATTCAAAATTTTCTCTCACAAAAGAAGTCCATACTTCGCAGTTGAAACTTTGTGCTATTTATTCATTTACATGTGTTTGAGGTGTTTCCTCAGATTAGACATGTTGCCATGGCCAGTGTTGCATTTCGCACTACAAATGTTGCAGAGAACACCGTCTGCATTGGCTTTGCCATCACTCGTCGCAGAAGTGACATCACGCAGTCTCGCTCCGTCTTCCTCTAACTCGGATGTGCTCTGGTGCCAAAATTTGGCACTGTAAATCCGTACTCCATATTACTGACTCCATATTTGGTCAGTACCTTAAACACAACCCTACTTTTGAATGTTGCCATCTTGATTTTTTTTTTTTGAAAAGCAAGCATCACAAGTGAGGAGTGAATCTGACTGAGGCACAATGCTGTCAATCACAAGGCAGCCTCGCCCAAAAGCATGTCCTTCTTTACCATCCATTTCTACTTTAACTGTGACCATGATTCTCAAAATGACCCTCATGCTGTATGTTCAATAATGTTTTCAACTACTGCCTGAAACAATAAACCTGCTTAAAGAGGTCATAAATTAAGTAAAAAAGGTCATTTTCAAATAGACTTCTATACAATGACTTCTATTTGCATACAAGCAAGTCACCCCCTGCTGGTCATTAGAGAGAATGCAGGTTTGGCTTGCCAAAATTAATAAATACTTGGTGTCATCTTTTGTTACAAAGCTACTGTTTAACTCATGCCAACAACTTAACTTTATGCAAGTCTGTTTGGCGCTCTGGTGGTTCCAGATTGAAATATCTCACCAACTATAAGGAGAATCATTTTCACACATTCACGCCCCACTCGGTATGAACTGTAATAACTTGAACGATCTTCTGACTTTTCCTCAGGTCAAGACTTTAATTTGTGCAATGCTTGGCTTCAAACACCTGAAAGATTAATGGCATTCTCATCATCCTCAGCTGTAATTCAGCATGTAAGAGTTAAGCTTAAAGAGCTGCTGTGACTAAGAGCTGGTGGCGTGGCTTTTGAGGCTTTTTGTCTTTCTTTATGTCTGCAGAAATATGAAGCATCGCTTTTTTCAAACTTCAGACAGGGCCAGGGTAGCTGTTGCCCCCTGCCTCCAGCCCTTTTACTGAGCTAATTGCCTCCCAGCTTTCACACACAGACATGACAGCGGTATCGATCTTCTCATCTGACTCTCTGCAAGAAAAGTGAAAAAGTGGAATGTCTGAAAAAGTCAATTTGTTCCTTTAAAGTAAGATGAAAGGCACTGTGAGATGTGCTTAAAGCTACTGACAAGGCTGAGGTGAAAGCCCGCTGAGAAACATCCTCTCAGAGGCTGACACATGTTGCATGCACACACACATTGAACATTACACGCAGAATGCACACACAGTGCAGCTTCAACTGCAATGCTAAAAAAACCCCAGCAGATGGCACTGCACTGACAGACAGAAGCGGGCCCCAAGATGTGATGGCAGAGCTGTTGCTGGATATTGCATGTCAAAATAAATTCACGCCTTTGAAAGGATTAGGCTTTCCCTGCTTGCAAACCTCATTACGCAACACATTTAGAGAGCAGAGAGGACACAACACAAACGTTGGGGGGGGGTTTATGAAAAGTCAAATATGTTGTGTGAAATAAATATTACAAGCATGACACCTCTTTTTGGAGTAATTCACATCTCTTGCATGCACTTAATGCTTCTTGACTTCAGGTTCCTCTGGGTATTGCTTCATTAATGAATGCAAATGGAATGGCTTACTTCACCGGCAGAGTATGAATAATGGAAGTGCTGTGATAATGTTATGCAGCTAGTGGAATTAGCCACAATCGTGGTAGGGAGGGGTGCTAAGTGCTATGTGTAATGGGTCAGAGATGGGTTGGAGAGACCCACAGCGAGCTGCACAGACGCACCTTCACGTGGATCTTGATCGGGAGAGGGATGCCCTCCTTCAGCTCCTTGGTTTTCTCATTGAAGTCCTTGCAGAACTGCCCGATGGGGATTCCTTTCTGGAAAATGGAGGGGGGGAAAAGGGAGAACAGAAGGAAATAAACATGGAAAAATGGCAGAGGACTGCTTTAGAATGTATGAGCTTGTAAAAAAAAAAATAAAAATAAAAATTGAGCTCAGCATCACTTGTGTCACACTGTGCTGCTAGAATACAGATGCCTGTGCTGTCAGTCACTCAATCAATCAGAAACCTTCAGAGCTCTGACTACATTCACACGTGAGCAGCTCAGAGAGCAGCTGTGTGACACCATACACAATATATATGTATATATGGTGTGGAGAGTGTGTGTGTGTGTGTGTGTGTGTGTGTGTGTGTGTGTGTGTGTGTGTGTGTGTGTGTGTGTGTGTGTGTG
>JAVDPK010001620.1:863353-892790 GCA_034780415.1 Cichlasoma orientale | reverse complement strand
CCCCCCCCCCACACACACACACACTCACACTATCTCAAAACCCCTTTTTTACCCAGTGGAGTTCTTCAGCCCTATTCAATGATTCAGACAGCACCGAGGAGATGGCAGAGCTCCTGTTAGTCTTACAGTGGGGGAAGTGATGTGTCTTCCATCGGCAAGATATCAATACACATTTTTCACGGGCAGACTTTTCTCAGAGGCCACAATCATGCTGACAATCCCTCGCTCGATCACACTCAACTGTTGCTGTTAGGACACATCTGAGCTGGTAATGATTTTATATTATAATGCCATCGATCCGGTTGATGGGTTGACACCCAGGAGTGGTGCTGGGCAGATAACAGACAGTCCAGTGGCGTATGCTGTGCTTTTCAGCTAAATACGATAAAGAGACATTGGTTCGATTGCACTGTAAAGTCAATGATTATTTCTCACAATGAAATCAATACTGAGGTTTATGCTGTCTGTGGCTGAGATAGGAACTGTGACAAAATAACATGAAACCTCATTTTCAGCCAAATTAGCATTGCCTGCCTGCACTCACACAAATGCACAGTGTGTACACAAAGACACGAGACAAACGCATCTCTGAACAAATAACAAAAATATCAATATTCATCTGAAATGATAGGGGAATTTCGGATGATTAAAGGCTGCAGCACAGTATGAGAATAAACACGGCATGCTATGGAGACAAAGAAAAAGCTCTGACAGGGCACTTAGCTGCGCCTGAATGCAATTAATTAATAATGAATAAGCTGAGTAGAAAAAAAAAGAAGATCAGAAACAATAAACAGAAAAAAGTAACAGCTGAGAACTTGGAGGGAAAAAAAAAATCTCTGATCCCTGAAACAGCAGCAATGTTAGGACCTTTATGGAAAATGAAGACTATTTAATTCAAAGAGCTGCAGAGGGGGGAGAAAAAAAAACAATTTAATAGGCTTCCCAGCTTGAGCAGCCAGGGTGAATGTAGCTTTGGCCAAAGATGAAGGGTTCTCACTGCTTACTCTGCAGCTATTGTCTTTAACCATAGCAACCGGCATTAAATTATTTTACATGTTTGTTTTCAGGAAAAAAAAACAAAAAAAACAAGCATGTTCTTATCCTCCAGATTTGTCAGCTTTGCTGGAAACAGATGGCACCACGCACATCGATGTGAGCAGACTCTGAATTTTGTCTATGCAACAGATTTCCGACAGTGCATCTGTGTGTATTTCTCTTTCAGGCATGGTGCCTACGCCCCAGGTGTGCGTATCAACCCTGGTCACGGTGAGCACGATGGCAGTGGTGGACCTCTACTTGCTGGAGCAGAGCATGCTGGGAGCTCGGGGTCTTTCAGGACCTAGTGTGTGGCAATATGTGGCAGTGTTGCTGGGTGATTTGGGCTTCCTGCTCGCTCTGCGCTTTGTCTCAGCTGGCGTAGTGTCTGAGGCGCGTTCTCCACGTCGTGGATTTGCCAACGCCCTCTGGTTCCTGTTCCTGTCACTGCTCCAGCTCAAGCTCTTCTTCGTCTGCCACAATTACAGGCAGGAACGCCGGCCACCTGATCCTCTGGCCAGAAAGACCCTGACGTTGCTGCTGTCCATCTGTCTACCCTCCCTATTTCTCATCCTGACGGGAGCCGACCACATGACCCCGCAGCGCAGGAAGCAGGAGGTGCGGGGCCGGCTCCTGTGGGTGGTGGTTGACTTGCTGGATGTGCTGGACCTGCAGGCGGGGCTTTGGGAAGCCCAAGGAGGGTCTGCAGCAGGGACTGGAGGGATTGTAGAGCAGAGGCTGCCCATTTGGGCTGAGGGTCTGGTCTTCTTTTACTGCTATGCCCTCCTGCTGCTGCTGCCGTGCGTGGCCCTCACAGAATTGGGAGCCACTGGCCTGCCAGGACAGAGAGGACCCCGCAAGGAGGCTTTGTACCCTTGGCTCAGCTTGGTCACTATCAATATCTTCACCCTGGCCCTGAGGGGTGCAGGCATGCTGTGGTATAGGGACCCCCGCGTGTCCACTGTGTTTCTGGGGAAGAACCTGCTGGCTCTGGCTGTGAAGCTGAGCTCAGCCTGGGAGAGACATAAACAGGAGCGCGGTGCTGCAGGAGGTGGGACTGTGGCTGGAGCAGAACCAGGAGACTCGACCTTGCCAAACCAAGGTACAGAGCAGGGAGAGGGCCAGGCTCAGGGGAAAGCTCCTCCCTCTAATTATCACACGTTGTCTCGTTCTCAAAGCCACTCGCTCTCCCACGTCAGCTTGGAGCCCACAGCGACGCCTTTAGGACCCTCTTTCATCTCTCATGAACTTTAGAGAATCACTCTCAACATGCACGCATGCACAAAGGCATGCACAAACAACCGCGGTGAAAATTCGGAGTAGCCAAGCCGGTATCACATCCAAACAGATAAATGTACTGAATTTCAGTATAACAGCGGAGGATATAATGCAGAACTGTGGAAATGCATTTGGCAAGCTTGGCTTTGTGCACATTTTGTCGTGCTGAGAATAACCCAGAAAGCAGTGCTGTGATTTGTGGAAGCATATTTTTAAAAGTCAACACTGTGAACACATCTGTCAGATTGTAAAGACTATTTCAGAAACGAGTGTTGAAGTCTGCTATTGTTCATCGTGGTTTAATCTCAATTTAACTGTCATCACGTTTGTTGAAATGCATTTTGAGCTTTTTTTTTTTTTTTAAGAATTCTGATTTCTTGATAAATATCTGATGCCACTGATTTGTTGCATCTGTTTAGGGGTGAGGAACACAAATTTGTTGCACAAATTCATGAGGTTTCAGGGGGGAGAAAAAAAAAAAAAATCAGATTCAACTCTTCTGCCAAAAGACCATTAGATGCCAAAATACAGCTTGTGACCTTTCAGTGTACATTTTCTCACTTCACTTCACAGGGGACTTTTACAGAGAAAACTTTAATACACGGGAGTGATGATTCACTTTTTCCTTCAGTACCACAGAGCCAACATTCAAAAGCCATTTACCGCTAAAAACTCTTCACTGTGCTTCAGTATGTTAATGTAGAGTCTAACCTGAGGACCCTTTAAATCAAAGTCTAATCACGATCGCAGGTGATTCTACTTTCTTAGGGTTTTTTTTTATATGCCTGAAGAGGTAAAATTATACAGTTTTTCACAATATTGTAATAGGACGAGGAGCTCAGATTTTTTTTTTCCCCTTGTATTATATAATAGATTAAATTTTATCATGAGTTCCCAGATATATTGTGGCGAGTCCCTGCACCAAGGTTGTTCTATCCAAACACCGATTGATATTATGTAATAGTTTGTCTTGTCTGGAAGAAAATGTTAATGAGAGGAATCAGTCACTTTGTCATTTAGTTGGAGTGAAAACCTGCAGACTCATGGGCATCATGGTTGAACATCTCTAAACTGTGGTTATAATTTTATGACATTTTATCTAACTTAAATGCACATCAGTTAAGTAGACTTTACTTTAATAACTGGCAAATATACAAATGTGCCAACATTTGCTGTTTAAATCATCCAGCAACAATTTTACAACAACACAAATGCGCACAAGTCAAGTTGCCAGCGACAGAAGACACTGTTTGCATTAATGCAGTATTTCAGCGGCTGGGCTCAAAGGTGGGCAACAAGCATTTTGCGTCATCTTTGTGTACTGTACAGCTCTATTTTACTAAATTGTTTACTAAGACTGAATACCAATGTAAGTAATCCCTTTAGAGTTTCAAAATGCATTTAAAACTCGTGTTTTTTGTGATCTCTACTCATCCCAAAGTGTCGGTCATTTAAAAAAGAAAAGACAAAAAAAAAAAAAAGTCCCGCCACCTATCCAACCCTAAAATATCTTTTTTCACTTCAGATAAAAAGAGTGAACTTTTTAATTCCACTTCAATAACGGATGAATCCTTTCATTCACAAATGTATCAAAAATGTTGGGAACCAATGGAAGTGTGGTCAAGCGCGGCAGGCATAAAGCATGTACAGTACAGTCAAGTGCCTTGCTTCCTCATGGTGCAACGAGCCTCTGGGTTGTCGTACACAATATGTGTACCATGTGGAACTTGGACATATGCCATGTGTATACTGTGACGTTATTCCACAGCTGTTTTCAGCTACACCTCCAGGACAGACTGCAAACTAATAAAGTATTTCATAGTCGCCTAGTGTTGACAGTTCATTGGCTATTATAAAGAGGCATTATTGGCAGAAAATCTCACACACACACACACAGACAAACAGAAGGAGTCGGTCCAAATTATTCAAGTCCAAGAGGCCTTAGAGGCAAATAACTACCTCCTCCTTGCAAAACCTCCACTATATTAAAGTCTATCAGCTCTCGTTGTGCAGTCACAGGAAATTGCATGTTTTTATGTTTTCCTCATGCTGAAGTGGTTAAGTGAATGGAAGCCTCCCCAAATGTTCTCGGCAGAAAAGCACGCTCTTTGCTCCACGGAGCGGCACACTGACGAAAGGCCGTCATTTATCACAATTACGCCAGCGGCCCCATCAGCTCGGATCCTCTCGCAGTAATCCTTGAGTGTGCTGTTGTGTTGTCTGCCGTTAATGCTGAAAGAGGGAGAAGTCTTGATGTGACGGGGTGCGCAAGTCAAGAGTTGTAGTAAGTGCATGTGATGTTTTTCAGAGGGAACTGGCTCTTTGCTCACAGCGACTATGAATGCACCCATCAGCCTGTCCTCTGACTTTAATGGTCCTATTAATTGAAATTGTGGCCATTCGTCAAAATGCAAGTGCTCATTCTCGCTGCTTTATGCATGATTCACAGGCTATATTTACAGGATGTATTAAGACTAATGTACATGCTTCAACACAGAAAGAAATCCATTTAAAGTTTCTGTGGGGAATTTTTCTCCAGTTCTGAGACTTTTAAGGAAAAACCACAGAGGGATATCCAGTGTAGTCGACAGCATCCAACTCTTGCCTACCCTCTTTCTTTCATCTCCCTCCTACTTTGCCCACTCTACATTTCAAACACATGCATTCTGGATGCAGTCCCTGTTGGGCTACTCTTCATATTTCTATTATACTAAAAGCAGGGGCTACATAGGCAGCTACCTCTGCAAATGACTACCTCCTAGAATTTGTTACACCTGTTAGACTCTGAATACAATGCTCAGCAGTTTCCCTCAGCTCTCACCAACTCCCATAACCTGCTCCTGAAGAAAGGCGCTTGAGCTGCTCACCTATTTTCATTCTTCTTTTGCCACTCTCTCTGGTGCTCCTCATTCTTCCCTTCCACTCGCCTGTGCTAATTTCACTCTAGCCTGTAATTATTCTCATGTACCAGAGCTGTCAGTTTTCTTCTTTTTTTGTGTTGTATTCCTTCTTTTATTTTTCTCGTTTGTTTAAATTTGCCCTGCAGCCGACAGGCAGCCTACCTCTCTGCACTTCCACTGTCAAGAGTGGTTAGTCAGAGACAAGGGAGAAAAAAAAAAGCTGAGGGGGAGAGGCTGGCTAAGATTAAAGGACCGGGGCTAGTGCCTAAAGCAGAGTGGCTGCTGACTGCCATTTATTTAGCGTTTGCTACACACACACACACACACACACACACACACACAGTGAGCTTGATGGAACAAGAGAACAGACAGAGACAAATACAACACGGTGCCCCGACAACAATGACATCTCAAACAGTCCAGAAGGAGGCACCTTTAGACAAACATATGGCTTTGTTTTGCTTGGTTGAGCACTTGGTTGCAACCCATCTCACCTCATTACCCCTGACGTGGTGACAGCTACAGTATGCCTACGAGCTCACGCCCACCTTTTCTGGCAAAAAGGAGACACATTTAACAGACAGATGTCTAAATCATTCATCAGAGCACGCACACCATCAGCAATGCAGCTTTTGGAGAGAACTTCAAAGTATAGTCTAACAGAAAGAAATGATGCAAAAGAATCTGAGATTCTTATGATATGCAATGCAATAGTGGAGACAAACGCATACTAATACAGGTCTCAGAAGTTAAGGTGACATTTACGTAATGCTGCAATTAAACGATTAAATTATATAAATGATTAAAATGAACAAGGACTGAAATCACTCCATCACTTAACAGAAAGTTAAATACTAATCTCTTTGAGCATTTAAAAATCATTAATTGAGGCAAATTAAGGATTTATGTTTAACTGATGGATGCCAATTTACTGATAATTCCACCTTATTAAATTTGAGGATTTGCTGCAGATCTCCGTTTGACAGAATACTGAATTAAAAGTGTAGGAAGAAAATGTTGGAAAAATAATAGCAGTACCTTACTCTAAATATGCAAATATGACTATCATGCTTTTAAAGTATGAGCATCAATTAAGCATTAAAATCAACTTAAGTGTAATTTATGCAGGATAGTCTGTTTCACAATAACTTATTATTAAATTATACTTATTGCTGCATCTGTGTGTAATCATTCATCTGTATCGCAGCTGTTACAAATGGGGATCATTTACGACTTTATAATTTGCTAGTCAGACTAAACCAAGTAATGCATCATGATTAATTTTTACTTTTTATAAGCAGAGCTGCTCAGACCACCCTCCTCAGCCACCACCTCTAGGTCTACAGAGGGGATACCGGGGCATTCCCAAGCCAGCCGAGGGACATAATCTGTGCAGCGAGTGCCCGGCCTCACCGGGGTCTTCTCCCAGTTGGACATGACTGAAATACCTCATTTGGAAGTGTCCAGGAGGCATCCTAGACAGATATTTAAACCACCTAAGCTGACTCATTCCGATTTGGAGCAGCAGCAGCTCTACTTTGAGCTCCTCATCCTATCACATTCTTTATTAAATACCCTGAATCTGCAAAGAAAGTAAAGCTGTCAAAAAAACGCAGAGGAATAAAAAGTGTTAGAACTGTGAAATGAAGAGGAGTAGAAATAAAATGGAATTTGTCAAAAGTACAATTTACTCGTCACTATACTTTGGTACAGTACTACAGTGAGTACATTTATTTGGCTACTACTAAAACCAATCACAGTATGGGCATGGGTCTGATATTTAAAAAAAAAAAATCTGCCAATTGGTAAATGTTATATAGGGTGCTCTATTTAAGTTGCTTTAGTCTACCCAGGACCTCTGCAAGTGGCTTTGCAACCCACCCGTTTCTTAGTTCCACCCTCGTGTGTGTTTGACCTTACTGATGCCATAGCGCGTTATGTGCTATGGCCTTATTGTTGCTGCTTTCCCCTCTTCTGGCTTTCTACTCATGTTTGTGAAAAGGTGGGGAACAGAGTCAAATACAAATTACCACAGATGGAAATAACAACCTTCCCTTTAACTACAGAGGTCCTGTCAAAAAGGCAGTTTAGTCCCTTAAGCCCCAGACTATCTTTTTAAAAAAATTTCCACCTAAAAAACATCGCCAGATTTGTTCAGTAACAGTTCTAGAACTGAAAGGCAAACATGGACAACCTAGGGCTATTTGGATAAAAGGCACTTGGGAGAATTCTGAAATATAGTCAGTCGTCTTGTCCTCATCCCAAGTCCATAATGACATTTAGAGAACTTCAGAAAAAATTGCCTTTTATTTGGGTTTAATCAAAACTGTAAATTAGGAAAAAATAGCAGACTTCTAGGAATGAATGAATCCCACTTCCTCAAAGGGCCTCTTGAGGGCGGTTCCAAACGCATGTAAATTGCTACAGGGACTTTAACTTTTTTTTGGTCTGCACAGATAATTTTCCTGTTTATGGCGAGTGTAAAGGGGTGAATGTAAATAAAATTCTCTTGTTTAAATTGCATTAACACCTAAAGATATACACACACACTACATGCTTTATTAGATACACTTGTTCAACTGCTCATTAATGTAAATATCCAATCAGCCAATCACATGGCAGCACCTCAATGCATTTGAACATGTAGACATGGTCAAGACAACCCGCTGAAGTTCAAACTGAGCATCAGAATGGGGCAGAAAGGTGATTTAAGTGACTCTGAACATGGCATGGTTGTTGGTGCCAGACGGGCTGGTCTGAGTATTTCAGAAACTGCTGGTCTCCTGGGATTTTCCCGCACAACCATCTCTAGGGCTTACAGAGAATGGTCTGAAAAAGAAAACTATCCAGTGAGCATAAGTTCTCTGGATGAAAATGCCTTGTAGAGGTCAGATGAGAACGGTCAGATCGCCTTGAGCTCACAGGAAGGCAACAGTAACACAAATAACCACTTGTTACAGCCAAGGTATGCGGAACAGCCTCTCTGAACATACAACAAGTTGAACCTTGAAGCAGATGCGCTACAGCAGCAGACCACACCACGTGCCAGTCCTATCAGCTAAGAACAGGAAACTGAGGCTGCAATTCACACAGGCCCAGCAAAATAGAAAACGTAGGCTAGGCTGATGAGTCTCAATTTCTGATTCTAGATTTTCTCATTTTCAATGGGCGAGACTAGAGGACTGTGATGTTCTGTACTTCAGGTAAGTAGATTTTGCTTTAAGTCTGTTTTTTACTAGCCAAAATTAGTACCCCATTTAATATCATGGAGAATTCCAGATGCACCTTGTTAGCCAGGTAGGTTGCACTAGCATTAGCTGATAAGTTTCCAGGTCAACCCTATTGTCTAAATATAGTTCAAGGCTTTAAAACAATCCAAAAACCCATCAATGGCATCGATTGACATCATGTTCATCTATTCATTTTCTTTCGCCTATATAATTCAGGGTCATGGGGGGCTGGAGGCTATCGCAGCTCTCATAAGGTGAGAGGCGAAGTCAATTAAAGAGTTAATACAAAGAGACAGACAACCATTCACACCTATGGCCAATCTATAATCACATGCATGCTAGTTAACCTAGCATGCATTTCTTTGGACAGGCAGACACAGGGAGAACATGCAAACTCCACACAAAAAGGCCCCTGCCAGAGGACTTGAACCCAGGACCCTCTTGCTGCGAAGGTCCCTGCACCAAAGTGCCACCGCCAAAACACTTCACATTCTATAAGATCAATTTATTGATATATATATATATATATATAAATATATATATATATAGTCCTAAACAGAACTACATTTGTCTTAATGTTGCAGCTACTGCGTGTTTACGCTGCAAGCTTGAAATGTGGATGCTAAAAAGCAGGCTTCAAACATAAAACCAAGTGTAGTGTAAGAAAGTGAGAAAATCTCAAACTAATCACATAAAATAGACTCAGTGGAGTATTGCATGCATTATTTAACATGTTTCTTGCTCAAACAGAATATTCTGACAAGACACAGCGAGGAACAAGTGTTCAAAGGTGAAACAGGCCATACAAACAAAGACAGGCAGTGAAGAAGAAACTGCATACTTCGTGAGGCTGGTAAAGAAACCACTATTCTTAGTTTCTGTGCCAGTGTGAGGTGTCAGAAATCCAAGCTTCTTTAAAGCGATCAAATTTGAACCATAACATCTCTGGGAAAGGAAACAGTGCTTTCAGGGGGAAGAAAACCTTAAAATAAAAAAATAAATAATTTTTTTTTCTCCCACAGATGCAGATACATCAGCACTCGTGTTACTCTGACATGAAGATGTCAGGGATGAGGAGGATTGTTCATAAATTCATGATTGCTATTGTTTGAGTCTTTATGTGTGCCAGTAAAAATATGTCAACTGCCAGTCACAAACATTGATCTTTCTATTAAAAAACAAGAGGGTTTTCAAATCAAATGTTTAAAGTGTATAATGTCTCTGTTGCAGAAAATTAGGCAGGAAACTGTACAAATTCATTTTCAATTAACCTTTGAAGTTCCCAAAGCTCCAAACGTGCCAGATGTAAAATCTCAGTGACCTTTAGAGTTGAGTGACAGAGCGAGTTTCTTAATTCTCAGCTTTTGCTCGGGGGAATTCAGCCTAGCTAAAGGGGGAGGACGCATTAAATGTGATCAGTAAAAATCTTAAAATCAATTATACATCTAACTGGTAAACAGCAAAGAGAAGATAAAACTGGGTTTTTACAGTCTCTTCATATGGTGGTAGTTAAATTTTGGCTTCTATATTTTTGAGCAGGATTAAAAGATGGTAGATGAAAACATAAATCCTGTGGCTCCAGGGCGTAGTGGTTAACACATGTTCAAGACTGGGAGGAGACACAAACTCTTCCTCGGGGGGTCACAAGCGAGAGTACTCCTTGTACCACTCCCAAGCCCAGATAAATGGGAGAGCTGTGTCAAAAAAAAGACATCTGGTGCAAAATCTCTGTCAAGTCAAATATATGGATCCAGCCACTTCGGCAACCCCTTGGACAATAAGGAAGCAGCTGAAAGCGCTCTCACTCTCATAGATCCACCACTCGCTTTATTTTTGGACAGAAAGCGTATGGCTGTTTTTTTTGTATTTTTATAGGAAGAATCATTACTATACAGACATATTTTCTTAAATCTGTATTAACATGATCTGTAAACATGATGTGTTCTCAGCTCCGAGGTTTATAAATCAAACTTTTAAGCAAACAGTTGCTTATTTACACATCCCACAGACAAGGACATAGATTCATTTGGAGTTGCAGTTTTTAAAAATCCAATATTCCTTCTGGCCATTCTGTTGTACACCCCTAAAAAGTTCACAAGCTAGCTGCCAACTGTGTCCATTTGGTGCTGAGGAGGCAGTGTGCAGAACTGTTTTTTAAAATCAATTATGGGACTGTAAACACCACTATGAGAGCAGTAAAACTAAATCAAGGCCAGAAACAATTACTTTAACAATGCCGAGTTTCTCTGTGGAGCTGAGAAGCCCTGCAGTCAAGTACAAGTTTTCTTCCACTTAGTCATGTGAGCTGTTATTGCAGGCTTAAGGCAGTCCTTCCCTTTGATTTCTAAAACTGAATAAATGAAAAACTCACTAGACTGTACTGAAGGAAAAACTATGTCATCGGCATAGAAACAATACAGATACTTTCAGAAATGGAGCGACATTTAGAAAGAAAGAGGAAGATTCGAGGGGAGCTGGAGGAGTGAAAGAGGTTGGATTACTCTGAATAGAGCCACTCGTGATAAGGCTGCAGAAAGATTAGTCAAATAAGTGACCAGTAATTAATGGCAGAGCCAAAAAGCCATAAATTATTGTGCCAATATTATTGGCGAATACTGGCCAAACAGTCTCATCAGCTACTTCATTAGGTACCTACTACAGTAACTACTACAATACAAATACCTAATAACAAGAGAGCAACTAATTGTATTGAAGCATGCAGGCACTGTCACGACAACCCGCTGCAGTTCAAACTGTGCATCAGAATTATGG
Source organism: Cichlasoma orientale (assembly GCA_034780415.1). Taxonomy (NCBI): domain Eukaryota; kingdom Metazoa; phylum Chordata; class Actinopteri; order Cichliformes; family Cichlidae; genus Cichlasoma; species Cichlasoma orientale. Next base: position 881,572 of record JAVDPK010001620.1, on the reverse strand, counting down.
AGAAAAGGTGATTTAAGTGACTTTGAACGTGGCATGGTTGTTGGTGCCAGACTGGCCGGTCTGAGTATTTCAGAAACTGCTGATTTTCCCACACAACCATCTCTAGGGCCTACAGAGAATGGGCCATAAAAGAAAAAATATCCAGTGAACCGCAGACTGCTTCAAGACGACAGGACGGTAACTCAAATAACCACTTGTTACAACAGATAACAGATCAACCCTTGAAGCTACAGCAGCAGATGACCGCACTGGGTGACACTCCTGCTAACTAAGAACAGGAAACCGAGGCTACAGTTCACAAGGGCTCACCACTACTAGACAACAGAAAGCTGGAAAATCATCGCCTGGTCTGATGAGTCTTGATTTCAGGTTCAAAATTGGCATAAACAGCATGAAAGCATGGATCCATGGAGTATTGTTGCCGACCATGTCCATCCCTCCATGACCACAGTGTACCCATCTTTTGATGGCTGCTTTGAGCAGAATAACACACCATGTCAGAAAGTTCAAATCATCTCAGACTGGTTTCTTGAACATGACAGTGCGTTCACTGTACTCAAATGGCCTCCACAGTCACCACACATCAATCCAATAGAGCACCTTTGGGACGTGGTGGAACAGGGGATTCACATAATGGATGTGCAGCCGACAAATCCGCAGCAACTGTGTGATGCCATCATGTCAGCGTGGACCAAAATCTCTGAGGAATGTTTCAGCACTGTGTAGAATCAATGCCACAAAGAATGAAGGCAGCTCTGGAGGCAATAGGGCCTTATTGTTTATTGTGTTAAGAGAAAATATTTTTCATAGGTCATTTTAAACTTTTTCCTCTAACAAAGAGGGGTTTAAAGCTCCAAATCTAAGTCCAGGTCTGTCATGGAGATCAGGTTCATTTAAGTTTATGATTTTATCTTTTTGTGATGCTGTTCAGTCGGTGACAGTAGAGAACATCACTGAACAGAAGAGCTAAAGTAATGGTGCAGCTATTGATGATGTCATCTAAGAGAAATAAGATATATTCAAACAATTTAACTTATAAATCTATATTTCTTGATATTTTTCATCATGTGGAGCTCCCTTTTCTGGCAGTTTTGTACATTTTTCCATTCTCCTGTCTGAGTGTCGTCATTAAGCCAGAGAGATGGATTAGCTGTGAGAATTGATTTGGTTTCCAAGTGTGCAACGGCATCGAGGGCTGATGAGTACTGTCCATTAAGGAGGCTAACTGGACCATTTGTATGTAGAGAATGAGCCATTGGGCTGCTTTCTTTCTGTCTTGCAGAGGACAATTAAACTTTAATTCCTCAATGACCATTAAAGCTGCAGCCGATAGAACCTTTTATGGCATAAAATAAAATCTAAATTTTACAAGAAATTTTTAAAGCAACGCAATTCTGTGATCAGAAACAAAGAGGAGGTTAATTAACAGAGAACCAGCAGCGAATGGCTAAGTTAATTCAGCCTCAGCTATTCTTATACACTCGCTCCACTTTGATCGCTTCTCATTGCTTGAGGACTGCTGACTTATTTTATTATTGTACCAGCCAATTCATAAATTTTTCTAGTTGGAATTGGCATCGGCGGGGAAAAAAAAAGTTGTAGAGGTGCATCCCTGAGCAATAAAAAACAAGACTACCTCAGCTGTCTCTGTGGAGCAATTGAAGCAGAAAGAAGTACACAAGAATTTAAGACAAAACCTTCGCAGGTTCAATCCCTTTTCATCAGCTGGCTTGTAAAGAGTGAGGCTAATGTATATGGACAGCTGCTGCTGTGGGTGGACGTCTCAGTGTGTTTGGCCTGGAAACTGTGAGAAAATAGTTGCAGACTGAGGCAGTGTGTGGCACCCACCTGCACAATAGAGATGTGCGACTAGAATAAGAATGGGAATATGAATAGGGAGGAGAAGGAGGTGGAGGTGGGGGTGTAGGATGAGGTGACTAAGGGAAGAGAGGCAACTATGTGATTGGCAAAGCGAAAATAGGAAAGGATCAGGTTGCTTCGCGGTTAATGAGAGCTGTGTTCAGAAGGTCAGTTGATAAAATGAAGCACTGCTCCTTCAATTAAGTTAATACTCGTGATTACTCAGCGCGAACAGATGGAACAAGAAGTGAAATCAGGAGTAATTTTACCTGTCCCAGAATGGGGCCTAGTGGAGGTCCGGGGGCAGCTTGTCCTGACCTCACTATAGCCCGGATTACATTGCCTGCGTCCAATTTCTTCACAGCTTTGGCTGCTTTGGAGATCTTTGACATCCTGGTCTGTCTGGAAAGCCTTAAATCTGCCTTCAAGTCAGCTGAGAATCCATCCACTGAAAATTCACAAGAAAAACAAACAAATTAGGCTTTCGAGCATATACAACACCAACAAATCATTCACACGCCAGGCTCATTAAAACATCATACACCCAAGTCGATACGAATACCCACAGGCAAAACCCGAGCCTTTCCATTCTGCAGCGGGCGAGTAATTAAAAAAATCTTTGCCTTCGATCGGCTCAGTTAGAGCCACTTTCCTGGAGGTGTTTGCAGTGTGGATCAGGAGCTGAGTGAGATGCTTGCCACGTTGAAGAGCCTAAGAACTAGCAGGATTTAAACTTCTCTCTGAAAAAAAAAAAAATCATGGAGTGCATGCCAAAACGCCTCCATCGCCTCAGTTCTGTTTGAGATGTGCTGAGACTTAACTGTCTGTGCTCCGTCAAAGCTTCCCCTGGATCAGTAGAGGTCAAGGATAGAAGAGGGATGTGTATTAATAAAAATACACGGAGAAGGGGTGGAAGTGTCACCCCCCATGTAAGAACACAAAGAGGTGTCGGCTCTTTTCATCCCACCTTAAAATGCATTTGACAAATTAGGAGTCAATTAGTGGAGTGGGAAGAATGGCCTGAACTCCTGGCCTTTCTCTGGGGAAGCAGAAGACATAAAAGGAGTCCTATAATCCCCTGCTGGAATAAAAGTGATAGTGACACAGCTGTAAAAAAAAAAAAAAAAAAAAAGTAGAAGAAGAAGAAGAAGAAGAAGAAGGAAAAAAGATCAATGACTGGAGCCAAGGGACAAATACAAGTTTTAAAGTTGAGCCTTGTGATTAGGGGAACCCTGCATTCAATAAAAATAAGTACTTGAGGGGAGGGAAGGGGTCCAGCAATGATTCATTGTAGGCAACAGAGGGTATCCAATTAGATCAACAGAGGAGACCGTACCAGAAAGATATATGGGACCTCATGCTGCTTCAGAGGAGCAAACAGTGGGAAGCTACGCCCAAGAAAAGTTGTGATTCTATGTGGATTGCTGATTATCCAGCAGCCGTTAAAGTGCAGCCACTGTGAGGCAATATTTGTAAGGGCATTAAGGTTATACGCATGCTGCAGAAAGAGTCCCGAATAGAATCCATTTAGTCTGGATTCCCTGAATAGCTGTCTTTACAATGTAACTCACATACACTGCTACTTTTCTGAGGTCAATTTCACAGTACTCACCTAATGTGCTCAGCTACTTCATTGTAGAAAATTGTTGGCAGTCAGATCAATTTTGGAGGCAGTTAAAAATGCAGAGAACCAGTATGCATTAAATCTGAAGTGAGAAAAGCCACTTCTGTTATCAAACAATGACTCATGAAAAACTCATGAAGGCTTAACTGGCAAGCTAAGCTACATCACTAAAACGCCACAAAACAATAACTGACCGATAAAATGACATACTGCACATCCAGCTTGACAGTGTGTGGGGGGGGGGGGGGGGATGCTGTTCCTAAACAGTTAGGGCCAGCATCACATGTTGGGTTTAATTCCAATTTGGAGCAAAGGGAATAACGCTTCTGCGAGTGGGGAAATGACAACGTCACGCTTTAATGCACCGCAACTCCAATCTCTCGAGTATGAATAATAAAACTGCAGTTCCCTCGCAAAATGAAATCACTCATCACAAGGCCAAGCAGTGAACGCCGGAGAAGAATTGACCTACATAAGGCAACGCAACTGCACTGACTGTGCGTTTCATGCAGCACAATTTACATTAGACTCAAGGAATGAAGCTGCATTAACAGTGCAGCAGCAGGAAAACATGCTTCAAGGCTGTATGAAAAGCCTCAATCAGAGCTGGCTTAATGTTTTTGCTGTGAATAATCAAATCAAAGCCAAAGTAATCTGAAAGGAAAAGACACAATTTTGAGCTGCTCTTTAGGCTGAATATTACATTCCTACGGCAATTACTGGCAACGGCTTCGTTGATAACAAGGAGCAGACAGAAAGAGCAATTTGTTTGGGCCGTGTAGAGCTACTGCGTGAAAGCACTTTGTTAAAACATGCTTGATAAATGACGGGCTGCTAATCCAGCATTTAAATTACCGCCCAATAGAAGGACTTGAGGTGAGCTATAATAGAGCAAAAACCAAAGCAAATCTGGGCCAAAGTCAAATTAATATCTCAGCCTCAAAGGTATTCCCTGTGGATTCGGAAACAAGTCCCTAATCATCAGCTCGTGCAGTTGTGGTTAATAAATCTACGGTGACGACTAAAATCCAAACTCTGAAAATAATATTTCCAAGAAAATCTGGAACTTTTAGAGCTCCCCTGTTGCCTGTCGAATAAACTATCAAAAAACAACAACAACAACAACAAAAAACATCTTTGACAGAAGTAAACACGTCAATAAAAGTGAGCATGCTGTAGAAAAATTCCACCTGTCATAATAACATGTAGGTCTACACTGACTGTTTTTAAAAGATCATCTGAAACCAGACTCTCATATTATATCACCTGCCCATTATTATGCCTGTGAAATTTCTAAAGGCTGCCACAGAGCAGTATCAGCAGCTTCTGTTGTGTGTTTCAGCATAATTAAAAGTGACTCCATTTCAAGGGTAAAGCTGACTTTGATTAAAGAAATTAATCAGTTTGGTATTAAAAATGTGGGCTTAATTGCACCGGAGAAGCCCACCGCTGTTTGTTGTTTAGGCTATTAGGTTCTCTTTAGTCTTAATTAGGAGGCAAGCCAAACTGTAGTCAACATCAATGAGGAATCTAAATCTGTTATTTATTTACAAGTGAAGGTTACGGGTATTGATTTTCTATAAAATGACAGTCTTGAAAAATGGACAAAATGGTCTCGAAGCAGCCCGTTTAGTTTGAAAGTGAATGCTCAATATAAGCTGCACGGACGTTGTATCGGCTTGGAGGAAATTGTGTATTTTTTTTTCTTACTATTAATCTTCTCTCTATATCTTTAAAATCTTCTAGTTGCATTCTGATAAAATAAAAGCTGAGCAGTAATTAATTTCTCAGTGGGATCTGGCTTTGTACCTGCAACAACACCTAATCAAGAGCGGTTCAATAACCTTTGTTGCACATTATCTGCCTTCCTGTCTTCATATCTCTGCAAAATTAAAGCTAAGGAATAAAAAAAGGTGAAGAAAATAAACTGAACCATTTCCCAGCTACACAGATTCTGTTTCAAGACGACGCGAAGAATAAGTCTTTTTTTTTTAATCTTATCAAAGGAGCACTGCAACGTAGATTCAAGTGTAACTGTGTGTTAACATAAAAATTGTTCCTCACTGAAGGCTTTTCCCCCATTTCATTTCCATCAGAGCACCTTTATGCAGTTGGTTTATTATTCTCAACAGCTATTCCCTCTGTAGGCCTGCGGGAACTCATGCACACCAGACTACAGCTTTTATTAATGACTTGTGCTTGCCAAGGTTTAGTACTAACTAGAGCCTGACCAATGCTGGATTTTTGAGGCAGGTGCTGGTAGCAATTTGTTATGAAAGCTAAATATTGGCCAATATTCATATAAATATAAATATATTTCACTGTGGTGGTACTTAAGAGACTTAACGATGATGAGGAGCAACCATTACTCCTAACAAAGCTGTTTCACTTCATCAAATTTCTGTTCCAGTGATTTTACAACCCGGTGCAGGTCACAGAGTCAAGACTCCAGCTTGGCCCTTTCAGATTTTATGAACATTTTACCGATTCAGTTGTTGATTTACTTGCGTGCACTGGGTCACTGTTGCATCAGCGAACCTCTCCAAAGATTCAGACCACGGACTGCTGCTCTGGCATTCTCCTGTAAAATTTCTAAACATAATTTTAAATTCCTTTTTTCCTTAAAAATGCTACTCATCCCGATCATGCATCACAGCTGGCACAGGGATTTGGTGTTACAGTGCCAGAGTTCAACTTTTCTCTCAACTGTTCACTGTGGTGCATATTATTCAAACTTGGTGGCTCCTACACGCTGTAAGATTTCAGCAAATTTATAAATTCTTTGCAATCCACACTGTGTGACATGGATCTAATAAAGCTGGGCAAGACATCAGATTTGATGAATGTAAACTGTGTGATGATAATACCTCAGGGCTATGATGCACAGCGGCAATGCCTCCACTATTTATTTCCATGCTACTTCCCCCTTGGCACAGCCATGATAACAGCTGGAGGAAATGTCACACAAACAAGGGCTGTGGTCGAGTAATCCCGTGTCTTTTCCTAATCCCGTTTTCTTGACCTTAATACAACAGATCATGAAGCCTAGCAAAGATGTTAAACTCAAAGATTATGGAAAAGAACTACAGTGCTCTGACCGCGCTGTCGGCAATATAAAAAGTGCACATTACAGCCCTATTTCCGCAAATGTTGGGATCGTGCGTAAAAACAGGCATGACTCTGACATAGAAATCACTGCATGGGCTCAAGAACACTTTCAGATATCATGGTCTGTGAACACAGGTCACTGTGCCAAGAAGCAATATTGTCTTCATTGGGTCAAAGCTCATTTAAAATGGACAGAGGCAAAGTGGAAAACCGTTCTGTGGTCAGACAAATTAAAATTTGAATAATAAATGTTCTATTGTGAATAAAATATGGGTTTATACGCTTTATTTATGTGGGTTTTATTTATATTTTTACACAGTGTTCCAAGATTTTCAGAAATGGGTCTGTAGGTACTTTTCCTCATGAGTTCTTATGTCGTTTTTTGAAGGCTATATAAATGAGTACAACCTGGTGAAAAACATATTATCACCTAGATTTTCAAAGGAATACATATAAAGTGAAATGAAATGCTCATAACTGTAAGATTAGTTCCTCATTCTGTCCACTCATATCTTTTCCCACTGAGCCATTGTAATTCCTGCCTTTCCTAAGGCTTTTGTGACTCAAGTCAAATGATTTAATAATAATCTTAAAAGCTAGCAACAGAGCAGCACTGGCACTGGGGACACAACTAATGCAAACTGAACCTTAAATTCACTTTGATAATTTTAGTGTAGCTCAAAATCTTTATTTGTAGAAGCTCAAAAAAAAGCAAGCAAATCTAATTTCTTCACACAAAACAACAAATTCTTGCATTACAGATTTTATCACAATACTGTGTTCACTCTATGCAGTCCTGTGAAAAACATAGGAATTAAAAGGATAAGTAGCATCCAGGTGCTTCTAATCAAATGCACTTGATTAACTGACCATCAGTTTTGGAGTATTCAGGTATACATGAACACAATGCCACAATCTTCCTTGGAGTCTAAGTCCCAGAAAATTCAACCCAAGGTCAGAACATGCAATGCTTACAGAAACTGCAAAAAAACCCAAGAACTACATCTGAGACTCTAGAAGTCTCAGCTAGCATGTTAAATATTAAAGTTCATGACAGTACAGTTATCAAAAGACCAAACAAGTATGGAGCGCTGCCAAGAGAAAGAGTCTTCTCTCTAAAAGGAACATGGGGGCACGGCTTAAGTTTGCAAAGTTGCAAATGCACAAACCACAAGACTTCTGGAATAATGTCGTTTGGCCTCATGAGACCAAATGGAGATGTTTGGCCATGATGCACAGCAAATCAGCACAAGCGCCGCATACCAACTGCCAAGAATGGCGCTGGAGAGGTGGTGATTTTGCTTGTTTTGCAGTCACCTCAGCACCTTGAAATCATCGAGTCAGCCATGAACGCCACTGTATGACAATTCTAGAGTCAAATGTGAGACCATCTGTCTGACAGCTAAAGCTTGGCCAAAATTGGGTCATGCAACAAGACAATGATCCCAAGCACAGCAGCAACAGAAAGACTGAAAAAGAAAAATAATCAAGGTGTTGCAGACATCAACCGACCTGAAATGCTGTGGTGGGACTTTAAGAGAGCTGTGCATAAATTAATTAAAACAAGTTATTGCTGCTAAAGGTGGTTCTACAAGCTAGTGAATCATGAGTTTTTCCATCAGAGCCCTGCGAAACCTTCATTTCCTGACTGCATTTCATCTCTACATTTAACTTAACCTGTTAAAGGTTCAAAACATATCAAGTTATCACTTGAAATGGAAAATAAACTATTAATTAACATTTTTTAGTGGGATGGTATTTTCTCCTTATTTTTCATAAAAGGAAAGAGTGAGACTTTCAAAGTTTGCTTTGAAACTTTCACTGAGTGATGTTTGACCACCATTTCCAAAACCCAGCCAAAGATATCGCCACATTTCTTTGACGCTGATCGTCTTTCACCAAAACAGTCCAAAATCTGCTGAGAATTGTATACCTGGTTTAAGACTCTATGCTTAATTCAGTCACTAAGGTTAAATTATGGCTGATGAGAAACTTGTATGTAAACGTCCTGCTCTCATATATTATTTATAAAATAGAGTGGCATGGCACCGCTTTGGAGGAATTCCATTAAATTGTGTACAGATGTTGATGGTGCCCAGATAATGAAGTCTTTGATGATCCTCTGACTTTTCCTGAGGCTGACATTTGTGGTTTTGAGAGAAATGTCGTGACAACTATTGGATGGATTGCCTTGACATTTGGTACAAATATCCATTATGCCCACAGGAAAAATCCTAAAGACTTTTGATCTCCTGACTTTTGATGTAGTGCCATGAGGAGGTCAAAACTTTGTACTTCATGAAACATTACATCTATCAGACACTCTGCCACAAAAGTTGGTGATCCCTTGCCTTTCCTGCGTGTTTTTGAGGCGACATTTGAGGTTTTGAGTGAAACGTCGTGCTGAATACTGACTGGATTGCCATGAAAACTGGTACATTCTCTTAACACAATTAATTGTGTTACCTCTGGTATTCCCTTAATATTTCCAGTACTTTAATTATGGAGTAAATACCAGGAAATTAAAGACATTCACATCACCCTCAGCTATACAGCTCATTTGGGTATTTTTGCATGCTAGACCACTAATTAAAATGATAAAAATTATACCTGCTAAACAGCATCTATTAAGATCTTTTACCAGCATTTAAGCATCGTCATTATCAGCGGAGGATTTTATCAATGTCATGAGCCTTATTTTCTAACTAGCAGAGCCCTTTTTTCTAGTTTTTCCTTTGACTTGATTTGCTGCCGTTTCTCATGTGTTTTGATAACATGGTATCTGCAGCTTAGCTGATAACACACAGCCCTAATTAGGAGGATTGTAGTTTAGCAGATTACAATGCGTGATCCATTACTTGATATTTCCTGTCCTGAGTGTCTAATTTTTTCATACCCTGACAGGAACTGAAGTATTCTTATTCTCTCACCAGTCAGCCTTAAGAGAAAAACTGTTTCTGTTTCCATGTCTTTAAAGAGATAAAACCTGCCAGAGTCTTTTTCCAAGCAGAAACCATGATTAGTATTCTTTGAAATTCCAAATAAAAAGGACCAAGTTCATTCTTATCTTCTAGACAGACTTAAAAACACCTCTGACATTTTGTTTTATTCAACTCTTAGTTTGGCAGTCCATCTAGTGGCAGCAATCACCTTTACATTTCATATAAGAGAAATTCGCAATGAGTTTTTGGTTACATGTGCACGTGACTTCTAAGATAACCACTGTCACCACTACACGGCCCTACTGCCAAACATTTGATTGCATATTTAAGATAAACAGGAGGGAAAAACCCTGGAGACAAGCTGAGGTCCCTGGATACTACTAGAAAAAAAGCACAGGCATATTATAATAGCAATTTTTATGCTTCTGCTCATCTATGCAGAAAAGTCTGAATAGCATTAGAGCCATAATAAATGACTAGTGTCCTTGAATTTAATAAAAAAAATTTAAAAAAAAGACAAAATATCTGTTAACAGCAACATAAACTGCATGGGAAGGTCCTGCATAGCAGGAAGCAGGAAACTCTTGGATACACTATCTGTTTAGATGGCACCATGCTATGAATTAGGAGCTGCAGATTAACTGTAATCAATGAGCTTAATGCAGTGACCAAACAGAACAAATGTACTGGGCTGTGATCATTCACTGAGCCACACAAGATGCTCTCAATAGGATTAAGAGATAACGTCAGATATAAAGTTATAGAGAGCCAGTCATATGCCAATGCTGTTCCACTACATTAGTATTCATCCCATCAAACTCCGGCCCTGGAGCTATTGATTGCTGAATGCCAAGTGCTAAAGGCCAGTCAAATAAAAAGAAGAACTCAAGAAGAGTCTGAATGATCCCTCAAGACTGAAAAAGGGAACCTGCACCGCCTGGTTTAACCCAAATCTGAACCTGCAGGTCTCACCTCTCTGAGCTCTTGGGTTTGCATTTCAGAAATAAACAACTCATTACTTCCATTTCAGTAATAAATCAATTTTACAGCAAATATTCTTATATAAAACCAAATCTCATTATAAGGCTACAAATATATGCTGAATACAGGCTGAAAGTGCAGACTTCCAGCTTGAATTGAAGGGGTTCAACATGAATATTGCATTAACTGTTGTGGAATTACAGCAGTCCACTTGTTTTTGTGGGGCTGAAATGTAACCAGACAATTCCCTCATAAGATTTTTCATCAAAAGATGTGGACTATTTCTTCATTATTTATTCATAAATTAAGCATGTAAACAGTCTGGAGCCGAGTTGTATTTGGAAACTGTGGCTGCAAACGCACAAATGACAGCTCATGCAAGTGATACAGGCAATCCTTAGGCTGCAATAACAACACAAATCAAACACGCAGGAACATCAGCACTTTGGTTCATTCTGGTGAACTCAGCAGCATAAAGTGTGGAGAACAGTGGTTGATTATCACGGGATCCTTTCCATGATTTTAAAAAAAGAAATAAAGAAAAACCCACAACTAGCCGAGTGAAGAGGAGTTTCCAGCAGGCAGACATATTCAGTCATAATGTAAAGATTACTACATCAACTGGATCACAGGGGAAGTGATGCATGGATGTGTGTGGCTTACAATAGCACACGGTCACCAGTTTTTATTGATGATGTGGCAGGAGACAGAAGGATGGATTCTGAAGTGAGCAGTTACCCAACAGCAGCAAAGATGCCTGGATGGTGCCTCATAGCACAGACTAAGAAAGCTACTAAAGGGTTTCTGAAGGTCAGAATTTCTGCCATGGCTGAGTGATTTACCTCATCACAACCCGACCCAGCATGACTTACTGATGAGAAACTCAAAGCAGAAATACCCATGAAAACAGATGCAGTAAAAGCCTGGCAAAGCACCACAAAGAAGAAAACCTTGTCTTTGGTGATGTCCGTGGGTTTCTGACTGCAGTCAATATGTGCAAAGGAATCCTCTCAAAATATTAAACAAACATTTTATTTATAAATATTTTTTATTTTTCCAGTTGCTTTTGAGTGCCCGAAAATATAAAAATGCCTGTTATTCCTCAATATCACTAAAATTTTCTTTAACTGCTTTCTTACTTAATAATTAACAGCTAAAAAAGCAATTATGACTGCATCTATTATATATATATGGACATAACTGTGTATACTCATTTTAAATTCAGTCATGTGTAGTAATGACCCCCATACCCCCCCAAAAGGCAACATTTCAGCTTGTTTCTATGTGTTTTTCTTTGTGTGACAGAGCTATAGGCACCACCAGGGTTGAAAAACAAAGCCAACACAGATTTGACAAACACTGCAATCTGGAAGCCCACCGCTTGAGGCTGCAACCTGTTGACAAAGCCAGTTAGCCATTTTAAAATTTCATTAACTACAAAACTATTTGAGCTAGGTCCTTCAAATGTTTTGAGTAAATATTTGGTACTGTGACTCTATGAATATGGAGAACATAGAATGATGGATGCTAGAAGCCCCTAAAATTTTTTTAGATGTCTGATTGTTTGACAGCAGTTATGGAGACCTGTAGAAACCACAATTTTGCAGGTCGGGGATTGATATTTTATTTACTACTTCTTTTAAACGAGGCACATGATATTCTTGAAAACAGGCCAAATCAGATGAGTGGTTTCAAAGATATTAAAACTTGAATACGGAAAATAACACATTTTCATCCAACTTCAGTGTGACATTCCCCAGGTATGACACCATGTACCAAATCCAAATTAACCTTGTTAGAAAGAGCAGGTCTGTTAATATTATATCCAAAATTTCTGATGGTGTTCTCTCCCATTTTCACAAGATTAATTTTTGATGAATTTTACACATATTTATGAAAGGCAGCCAAATCTGCTGCCTGAGCTCGAACATCCGAGTATTCTGGGGACTTCAAGCATTCAGTCTTTGTTAACTTATTCATAGTGTCACAGTACCAGATATTTACCCTAAAACATTTGAAAGATCAAATTTTCTACATAGTCAAATTTTAAAATGGGGCCCAAAACATCTAAAAAACACCCCGACCTTTATCTCTTGAAATATCTTTTACTAGAAAGCTTATGCCAGCAGTGACCTGCTATTTTACATAAATCCCATTAAGAGGTGTATCTTTCCCCGAGACTTTTATCAGGCTATTCTGAGATGGTCGGGTTTGAGGCATTTGCTGAACTGACAATTTTGCATTTCATCCCACCAGATATGGTTGTGTTTTTAAAAATTTTTTTAGCATTACGCAACTTTTCCAGCATCTTGTTGCCCTTTTCCAAACCTTCTGACATGTGTTGCTGCCATGAATGCTCTGTTGATATGGTGCTCTCTTGTTTCCACAAGATAAAGTCTCCAGCAAAGACACATGGTTTCCCAGTTTGGTGTGAAAGAACCCGACTGGTCTGCACAAAGGCCTAAACTCTGCTCCATCCACCACCTTCAGGAATGGACTGGAACATTAACTGTGCATGAATAACGCCTTGTAGCCCACAACAGTATCCTACCTCACTGGTGCTCATTAGGCTTAAATCTATCCAATGTAATAAGATGTTCAGGTATTGTAAACTGGCCACACAGTTGACAACCTGCGAACCTGATGAGTAGCCACCATGCAAAAAGAGAAAGCAGCACTTTTCTGCATTGTTTCAATGATATTATTTAACGTCAGGGAAGTCGAATACTAAAGTAGCACATGCCCATCACCGCAGCTCGGATTCAAACCAGGACCTTGTACTTGAATAGTGATGACTCCCAGCCCCAAAACACTCTGCATGTATTATCTCTGCTTGCCTGTGATCAAATCCCAGGGAGGCAGTTTTCTTTACTGGCTCTTCTGAATTACATTTCCCTCGCCCCATCATCCTCGACTGGCAAGACAGAATGTGTTACAAACTGCTTGTACTTGGAATAAATCTAGAAAAGTAACAAACAACAACAATGACGAATCAGCAGCAGAGCTGGTACTTGAGAAATATATTAATAAAAGAGAAAACAGCACAGACTTTGCATTATTTTCTGATATATTTTGCAGTCGGGGAGCTTGTTTTATATTTTATGGCTACACCACAGTCATTTTTTTTTTCCCTGGTATCAAAGCACGACGCACATCAAAACCACCGACTGGTGTCTTAAAAAGCACACTAGAGTTAGATCACATGCTCAGCAACAACTAATATCTTCGAATTCGCAACAGGATATTGTAAGATTAAGAGCCAGGATACCTGATTTGTGTGGCCTCATTAGATTTCCTCATGTTGTGGACGACACAACGCAAAAAAAAAAGCAACACGAGAAGAGGAAGAGGAGGGAGAGCAGTGCAGCCACACATCTCGATAATTACACACACAGGAGAAACGTCTCAGCCATCTCTGGGTGACATGTGGATACACACGGCTCTGACATTATAAAATTCATTCTTCAGATTTACAGCTCAGAAACTGCAAGCCAAGTGTGACAGCAGCCAGAATGTGACAGTAAACAGTCTGAACTCTGAAGCCATCTGCCCCTCTGGGTCTGAGCTCCCGCTGCAGCTGGACCTCACAGTCACAGCACTGAGGAAGGATCATTAATATATAACAGCAGAGGCGGGTGGATGCTTAGTGACCTCGAAAATGGAGACCAGAATTAGCAGAGATCGATTACCTATAAGGAACCGGCAGTTACTGCTGATCCTGACCACATAATGGTCATATATTACATAAAATAAGAGAACAGGCTCATCGCTGGTGTCTTTAATCTCAAGCAGCAGAAAGCTGAGTTTCACTTTACTTTGCAATTTAAAAAAGAATCCCTTTAAGTTCAGCGCAATTATGTTTTAAATTCAGGAAAACGGCAACACAGTAGCACTCTAATATAAAGCAGCAGGTTCCAAGCAGCTAAGGAAAGAGAAAGAACTAAACTCAGCCACATAAAATTCTTTTTCATCTTATATTTTTCTGCATGAAAAACTATTAAATTGTTAAAAAAAAAAAACTGTAAATGATAAAAAAATAATATCCTCTATGGCCGTACAGCTCTTAGAGGTGTGATGAGCTGATTTAAACCTCTGATACAATGGATCAAAAAGTCTTTAAAAGCTTTTCATGGCCTGATAATTCTGGGCTGCAGTAAAGTTCAGTCCTAACAGGACTGAATGTTTGGCCTGGTGAAAAGCAGACATCTTATCATTAACTGGTAAGTCGTTATGCTAAGATATGATTTTGGAATTGTGCATCCAAACATCAGGAGGAGTGAAGATAGTGAAAATAAAAAAAATACAGAACTTTAAACACCACCTAATAATGTATTAACTTGTCAACCAGAGTTATAATTAACAGTTAATTGCAGCTCGGGGTCGCCACAGCGAGTAGCTCAGCATGTCTGATTTGGCAGAGTTTTTACACCGGATGCCCTTCTTGAAGCAACTCCAAAGGTTCCTGTCTCCTCCCGGGACCTTTAACTTGTTAGAGGAATGTGTAAACGACTACACTATGGAGCCACTAGAAGTTAATCACAGCACAGTGCTGTATTAATTGCTGGAAAGAAGCCGTGGTTATCTATTTATTATATTCGTGTGTGCATTCCCTTTTCAAAAGCTGGCTGAGAACTCATGGACTGAGTTGGAAATGATTCAGAAACAAGCAGGCTTTGATTCTCATTTGATTACAGTCTGTAAATGTAACACTAAATCTGGACAGACACTCCTGATAAAGTATTGTATTATTCAAATCGCACTCTCTTATTTATGCAGAGTTTAAGGGGAATCCACTGTAAGCAACATCTGTGGTATGAATCTTGGCCAGAGGACTTTCCTGTTTCTCTCTACACCCCCTGGTGAGACATTAAGCCACTCTAGGAGAATAATACTCTGCAAAACTAAGTTAAACATCTATGATTTATGTAGGGAAAATTCAATAAAAGAGTTGGGCAAAGCTATTGTGCAAACTTTTGCTTCCAGAAAATGTAACTTGGATCCTTCTTTACTGTTAACAACTCATATATTTTGTGGGATGGCGGCATGAATATTTGAAGAGGGGCATGCCAGAAAAAGGTTTGAGAACCACTTATCTAAAACACTGAAGGACTATCTTGTTAATTGATATGACAGACAGTGGTATGGCACCAAAAGCAAACATTTCCAAATTATCAGTTTGTGTCCAGGGATGTGGTGGGATGAGCAGCATGGGGTGGTCCTTTCTGGTGCCCCTCCATAAATGCATTGGATTAGAGTACTATTCAGGACCCATAACAGCCACCAAATTGGTTGTGTTACTATTCATACCAGTGCTGAGGGCCCAGGTACTCACCACAGAATTTTCCTGAAAAATAGGTCTTGCACCTCAGAGAAGTAGGAGAAGCTGAGCAGAAGTCAAACACAGTCTCATCTTTCTTTTTTAGTGGCTGCAGCATCTCAACGAGGGTTCAGAACTAACACGATCGTGCACTCGCGTAGTCCACCCAGCTGCAGCAGTCGCGCGAGGTTACAAAAATTAACTGGTGCACAACCAGTAGATGCGACATCACTTCTGGTGTGCGCCGCCATTCGCAAGGACAGCAATGGCGAGTATAATGGGCCCTTTAATATTAGAATACCCAACTCTATGGGATGATAGCCTGAATAGGACCAGTGGTGAAATGTGACTTTACTGAAGTACAGTTTTAATGTACTTGTACTGGTTTGTACTCCGGAGCATTTATTGTAAGTTTCTTCATATTTTGCAAATCTAGAAAAATATAATGCTTTATCCTTATAGATACAGCTACCCTGCAGGATTTAGATAATTGCAATAATTTCCACCTGCAACACAGTGATACACATATTTTTTTTTTTTAAAAATCAATAATAATAATAATATCTCTAAAACTTTTTTCTGTTACTTAAGATTAAAACCTTTGTGGCTCCATGGTGTAGTGGTCAACACACAAATGCCTTACATGCAAAAGACTCCCAGTCGGAGACCAGGAGGACACACAAACCGAGCCTCAGGGGCTCACAAACTATTGTACTCTCATGTAGTGTCGGCTCCAGGCACGAATAAATGGAAGAGGATCTGGCATAAAAACGGAGCCTTACTAAATCTATTGGAAAATAAGGCCAAAAGCACCATAAGTAATATTAAGACTTTACCTGGAGTAAAGGGACTAAATTCTTGTTTCTCCATTTTGCAGAAACAGTTATTCAATCAAATATTATTACATTTTCAGTGCAATCTGTGTTGCAAACAATGTATTTACACTGGGCCCTCATGTCTTTTCTTGGTTCCCCTGGGCCACCCCACTGACAAACTTCCAGAAACTTCCCCAGTTTGTGAACTTCATAAACTGAGCCTCCATCAAAGACTCAAAACGCGCACAGTGAAACCTCTGAAGTAGAAAGCAAAGCAAAAAACAAAGTGTTCAGACGTTGTTCACAATGCTCTAAGTAAGAAACGCAGTATTTCCAAGGACCTTCATCTGGATATGGCAGCTTCTTTAGATAGCGGTTTATCCTGTAGTGCTGCCACTTAATAAAAAGGCAGCTGATACAGATAACGGGGGGGGAAATGGCTTTCATTGATTTACAGGATCTACTTTTGATAAGTGATGTGTCCACAGATGGTAAAATGAGCGCATGCTTTAGCATCAGCGGGAGCTTTTAAGTATTTTAGACTCCATCCTTTCATTTTATTTAATCAAACAACGCGATGAAGAGCAGATGTAAGCCCGAAAAGCCAGAAATGAACGTGACGCAGAGCAGCAGCAGCAGCACTTTGTGACCAGTCAAAACCTACACGCGCCTATCAAGCACCGTCTCCTTCAGCTTCCACACAAACTGCATTAAACCTTATTAACAGATCAAACGGCGCCGTGCTAAGCCCAAACGAAACGACACAAGCCTCAACGTTACCTTACCTGTCCCTTGTCCTGCACCTTCACGCTGTCAGCAGCATCCTTCAGGGCGCAGACATCTTGGATTATTGAACACAGCGGACTGTTTGCTGCTGCTCATCACGGCGCTGCCACCTGCTGTACGGGAGGAGCAGCTGCAACAACTGGGGCAACAGGAAAGAGGGTCTTGCTCAAGGACACTTCAGCACGATTAAAGTCGAGGGGCAATTTATTGCACATCCAGCATTAGGTGATAAGTGGTTGTTGATGCCGAAGCTTTTACTTTTTAATTTAGTCTTACTGTCAAACAAAGTATCAACATTTTGAGTCCCTCTTAGATGCAAAGAGATGTGTGTTGTGTGGGAAAATCCTGGTAGATCAGCATTCTCTGAAATACTCAAGATGAAATCACGATGTAGCAGAGGAAATGCTACCCTTAAACACGGCTGGCTCGCCCTCGTTTCGTGGTTGTCATTTTTATGTTGAGGCAGCAGGGGTGCTGCAGGTGTTGTGCCAAAAAGTGATCGATTGTATTTAAACGGCTGTAAATGACCTGTTGACCTATAATCTGTGAAACATGTCAAACATATCTGTCATCATCATGATATCAGGTCATTTTGAGTGAGAAACAGCATTTCCATCACAAGGTAGAAGCTGCACTCAGTTTTTGGCAAAGTAACTTATATATAATCAAGGTAAAAACTGTCATTGACAATAAAAATGTCCTTTTAAACAGAAATCTGGCTCAGAAGGCTGCAGAAATCACAACAAATATAACATCACAGCTCTATAAAGATATTTGAAGTGGCCA
>JAVDPK010001620.1:832752-863253 GCA_034780415.1 Cichlasoma orientale | reverse complement strand
TTAAGTAATCAGTAAAGTAACTAAGTTACTTTTTAAAGGAGTAATCAGTAGTCGGACTACTTTTTCAAGGTAACTATACCAACACTGCCTGTGGTCATAAAGGGATGGACATGGTCAGCAACAATACTCAGATAGGCTCTTGCATTTCAACAGCGGGCAATTGGTGCCAGGGGCCCAAGGTGTGCCAAGATAATATCCTCCACACCATTACACCACCACCACAACCAGCCTCTTTATACAAGGGAGGATGGATCCATGCTTTCATGTTGTTTACACCAAATTCTGACCCTACCATTCAAATGTTCCAGTAGAAATTGAGACTCATTGGACCAGGCAACGTTTTTCCAATCTTCTACTGTCCAATTTCGGTGAGCCTCAGATTTCTGTTCCTAGCTGACAGGAGTGGCACCTGGTGTTATCTTCTGCTGCTGCTGTAGCCCATCTGTTTCAAGGTTCGATTTGTGTGTTCAGAGATGCTCTTGTGTATACCTTGATTGCAACAAGTGGTTATTTACGGTTACTGTTGTCTTCCCATCAGCTTGGAAGTCTGGCCATTCTCCTCTAACCTCTATTTTCACCCCGAGAGCTGTCGCTCGCTGGATATTTCCTCTTTCTCAGACCATCCTCTGTAAACTCCAGAGATGGTTGCGTGGGGAAAATCCCAAGAGATCAGCAGTTTCTGAAATACTCAGACCAGCCCGTCTGCCACCCACAACTTATGCCACATTCAAAGCCACTTAAATCATCATTCTGGTGCTCAGTTTAAACTTCTCATTAGATATATTGAGTTGCTGCCATGTGATTGGCTGTTTAGATATTTGTTTAATGAGCAGTTGAACAGGTGTACCTAATAAAGTGCCCATGAATATATATTTCAGTCATTATTTCCCCAAATCCATCATTTACTGCATTTCTGCCCCTTATATTTATCCAGTGTCTGAATATGGCCTACATTTTAGTCGACTGGAGTGGCCTCAAAATCCACTGACGCGGGTATGATCCCACTGCAAGACGATCTTCAGTTTTCTTAACTGTCATTTAGAGGAGCAAGACCATTTTGACCCTTAACCAAAGCAAATGAATAAAGGCTGAATCAGGATATGGTGTGGCAAAGGATTCACCTGCATATTTATCATGAGATTATGTAGACTTCCTGTTGATCACCCGAGGCTGATAATAGGATTAAGATTTAACGGTTTCCTTCTGGAAGTGACGGTTTGGTTCGGTGTGGTGTTGCTACCTGACTCGAGTAAGAGAATAAAAAAAAAAAAAAAAAAATGTTAACGCTGTTAAACTGTCGGGACCAGAATAATCCTGTAGTTACGGTTACATTTTTATAATAAAATTGTACAAATAAGGACAGCATCTGAATACATAAGGGCTTTTTCTGGAGCTGAAAAATAACTTTATGTTTTTTTAATCTAAACTGGCCTAATTTTTTTAGACCAAATCATTACTGTATCAAACATACGGTTCAATCTAAAAAGTGTAATCGTCAAACGTATGTGATCGTAGCTGACTGGGAAAAGAAAAAAAAAAGTAAAGGTGACTGCATGTTAAGTTATTTTAATCCAGTGAATTTATAACCGTAATTATTTTCATACACCTCACACTTCACTAACGCGATTTCCCTTAGAGGATTAACCCATTTAAACTGCATGAATCATCTTTTACTCCGGTTCTGCTTCAAAGAAAATGCGCTGCTGGCATCTGAAACCAATTTAGAGCTCACATTTACTGCAGTTTGAGTCTAAATTTAACTTAAACACATAAAGACAGAGATATCCTTTATTAAAATTTTTTATTTGAATTAATTCACAGCTGCATAATTCCAAGTTTCCAATGACAGCAGTACTGGCAGCATTAAGACACATTTAGGTGATTTTAAGTTGTGAAATATTGTTTTCATACAAATGCAAATTTAAAAAAAATTTAAAAAAACAAAATCAAACCATACAGAAATGCTCAAGGTGAAAACATTAAATCATGAAATATGTAAATATAATGTGTAGGTCACTTTCTTCTTGAGGTCAACAATAAGAGTGGATCCCACAAACTTTTCTGATTTCAAACAAGCCATAATTTATTAAACTAACATGTGCAGATGTACAAAAGCTGTTCACAATACCAAAATTTCATAGTAGTTTTGAGGTAAAAAAAAAATAAATAAAGATAAGGCTGCTACAAGTGGTCACCAAATTTTTAAGGCACTTTAAAATGATTAATAAATAATTGGATAGTTTAAAAACAGGCAGATCACAGATCAGCTGCTGGAATTGGTCACTTTTCGCAGAGCAGCAGCACTTAGGGGAAACTCACCGGAAAGAAATTGTCTCAATAGGAATGACAGGAGCATCTGTTATGAGAGTGGAGGCGAGTGAAAGAGAAAGATGTGTGTGAAATATGCAGTGAAAGGTGAGAATCAGATACAATAAATGAGGTGTGCTGCAAAAGGAAGTGTTGATACTCACATAGACCAGGGTTTTGTTTTCCTCTCTGTCCTGGAAAAGATTGAAAACAGACTCCATGTCGGTCTTCTTCAGGATCAGAGCATTTGAATCTATAGTGAGAATATTAAAAACCAACTTCAGATGAATTATCAACTCCCAAATCAACTGCTGTACTGCAGAAAGGCCTCACATACATTTGGCATTGATGAGGTTATGCGCTTGATTCCTGGTCTCGTCCTTCTCCTCAGCGGTACGAGGGGGAGGAGGTGTTGCTGGCGGAGACTCCGGCCACTGTTTGTTAAGCAGAATGTCGATGTACGCGGCCATCTGTGCCTCTGTTGGGTTCACCTTGTTTAGGAAGGAGTTCACTTTGCTGGAGAGGAATGTGCAAAAATCATGAGTCATTCATGGACCAGAATGCAACAAATATTTGACCTCTGAGGAGTGCGTTAGGGACACACTTACTTTTTCAAGATGGGCATAAAAGGTTTCAAAACAGCATCAAAGATATTTATGACGAAGGAGTTTCCTGTAAAGATAAAAAGAGTATTAGCTTTGTTTTAAAGAACACCTGAAAGTAGCACTATGATGCATGATTGAGCTCGTCACAAATTGCCATAACTTGCTACTAAAGGGCTGAAAAACATCCAAGCAATCAGATACAGCAACATTGCTTATTAAAACTGTCATTAGCTCACTCAGTGCTACACTTTGGTACAGTACTACACAAAGTGCCAAATACATGCGTTTCCAATTTGGTGCAGCTTCTGGAAGTTAGTGAAGGTGGCTGAGGTCCTAAAATTACGACTAAATCAAGCTGCAGCTGCACAGATGGGCGTCTGAACAACATGTGGTGTACCACCACCATAACGCCCTGAGGCAAATCTGTAATTTGTAGGTTTAAACTATAAAAATAAAATTGGCTTGTCAATTCTCTCAAAGTGCCTCAGACCGTCAAATTGTAAAAAGATAAACCAGGTATCAAAACATATTGATGAACAGATGTACTATATTACCACAGCTTTTACCATAAAGAATAACATTTTTCTACTTTTGAGCTTGTTTCAGTTTATTTCAGTACAGAGGAAAAAAGGGGGGCTTTTCATGGGTGTGAAGTTTGCCTGAGGTTTGTAATTCATCACAGTGAACATCAAGGCTGCACCTTTGTTTGAGAATTCTTGTGACCTGCACAATGTTTAATCTTCACTTTCAATGCAAAAAAGGTTTTTATTTTGAAGAACATCTTTGGTGAATATAATGCAGCCTGGCTGCCAGCTGTCAGCTCTTCATTGTGTCAGTGAATGAATGCACCATCCCTGGGTTTTTAAAAAAACAAGCCACAATCTTATCTTTAAAAAAATACCCCACGACAGTTCATACAGACCAAGTATTCACTACAAAGGATGAACTCTCTCAGTCAAGTTTCAAGTCTCTGTAGGTTAATTTTCTCCTTATACTAAAATGAACCAAAGCAGCTGTTTGCCTAGTCTTTAGAGAAATGCATTAATCAATATAAAAAGCTACAATGTGCTTTGAAAATGTTGAGTGGAGTATACACGACAATACAAAGTGACTTTAAACTCTAAAACAAACCAGATATTTCCTTCAGTAGATCAAATATGGCTTTGGTCGCCTCCACCGGTTCCCTGTTGACTTGGCCCTTCAGTGCCTGGGGGTCCTCCCCTCCCTGCAGTGTAGCCTGTGTCTCCTTTCCTTTAGTCTTGTTCAGTCCGCCAGACATCTTAAAACATGTTTTCTCCTTTTTATTGGACCTCTCCTGCTGCGAGCCTGATTCAGACAGGTCTTCGTCACTGCTGGTTTTTGTTGAGGCCAGAGACTCGTGCGGTTTATGTCGGCCAAGTCCTTTGAAGAACATTCTAACCTGAGAGGTTAAGGCATTATCAGAGTCCTCCGTTTTGTCTTGGGAACTGTTTTCATTTGAAGACGTGGTGTTGGCAGAAGGCTGTGGATTAATTTCAGATTCCTCGGGCAGCTCTAAAGGGGAATCATACTGGGAGATAACAATAGATGGAATAGTTTGACTGGTAACATCAGAGGCACTCTGGTTCTCCAAAGATTGAGGTGATGATTCTAAATGTGGAGATGACGCGTTTCCTTCTGGAGTTCCGGGCTGTAGGCTCAAGTTCTGCAAAGTAAACAAAACAATCACTTTGAGAAGGCTGTCCCCGAGGCACTGGCCTTTTTGGTACAGAGCAACAGAGTTGAAACTAAATAAATCCATATGTTGGGTCACTAAGAAAATTTTAAAGGGGTATTCCATCAACTCTGCACAATGGTTACTTGTTACAAGAAGTGCTATAAGATCATTTCTGTGGCTCTAGAGGAAATCCGGGCCTGATGGTGTATCAGTTTTTCTCAGCACCTCAACTTCTCACTCACACACACTCACACATACACTCACACATACACACACACAAACTTTTGAAATGTGCTCTTGCATAACATGAGTTTCGTGACTTTATGCACTTTGTAGCTTAACAGAGGAAGCGGTGACACATTACTTAAAGCAAATATTGCATATGCAGAGGTGTTTTGAAACTGGATGTGACAAAAGGGGCAGATCTCAGTGTGAAACCCGGTTAGTCAGAGAGCACAATTCTCCTTTGTCGAATGACCAAAGTTTACAAAATGGACTTTGTTTTATTCAACATGACACAAAACTTGTGTTTACAGAAAGTTCAAGTCCAAGAGCCCCCCCCCCCCAAAGATTTCTATAGGATTGGAAATCAGGTATTGCTCCCTGATGGTCATTAAAAAGAATGCAGATTTGAGGGACTTCTTTTCAGACCCAGAAGCTATGACCATTTTTTTTGTACCATCTGTGGTCATTTCCCATAAACGTGTAAAATGTTCAACTTTACAAGAAATGTTTTGGCAACAGATTTGGTCTCTAGCCATTTTTTCCCTTTGTGAACTATACTCAAGCTTAGGCCTGAGTTCAATACTGAAGATCTGAAATCACTCATCTGCCCACTTTCCCAGGTGATAGGCTGCTTCTCTATTTTACGTCACTCCCACTTTCCCACACTGTCAAACCCAATGCTGACTTCATCACTTCTAGTCCAATCATCTTTCAGCCTGCCTTCCATGAGCCAATCAGCCTCCGCTCAGTGTGCTTGTCTGTCATTCTCCCTTCCAGACTCATTCAGGCAGCTCACCACCTCCCCTTCACCACCCAAGAGCTCCTTCCAAGCCTCCAACTTGGTCTCCACCACCACCATCATCTAGACTCTGGGGATCCTGCCCTAACTCCTATCCCTACTGGGATTGCCTTCTGCTTCAATGGGCCATCGGAGTCTAATCACCAAATAACTAATTGTATTTCTTATCAATAAATCATGTTCAATTTCTCCTGAACTGGGGGTTAATTTTCATGTAACTCCATCCAGCCATTCTCTTGTCTAAATCAGGGCCACAGGGAAGCTAGAGTCTATCCCAGCTGTCATAAGATGAGAGGAAGGGTACACCCTCAACAGGTCACCAGTCTAATCACAGAGCTAACAGAGAGAAACAACCATAGGTTTCACACCTATGGTCAATAACATTATGACCCCTGACTGGTGAAGTGAATAAGACTGATTATCTCATCATTGGTGCACCTGTTAGTGGGTGGGATATTAGGCAACAAGAGAACATTTTATCTTTAAAGCTGATGTGTTAGAAACAGGAATAATGAGCAAGCGTGAGAACTTGAGTGAGTTTGACGAGGGCCAACTTGAGATGGCTAGATGAATGGGTCAGAGCATCTCCAAAACTGCAGCTCTTGTGGGGTGTTCCCAGTCTGCAGTGGTCAGTATCTATTAAAATTGGTCCGAGGAAGGAACAGTGGTAAACCAGCGACAGGGTCATGAGCAG
The DNA here is from genome assembly GCA_034780415.1 of Cichlasoma orientale. Taxonomy (NCBI): domain Eukaryota; kingdom Metazoa; phylum Chordata; class Actinopteri; order Cichliformes; family Cichlidae; genus Cichlasoma; species Cichlasoma orientale. Next base: position 856,927 of record JAVDPK010001620.1, on the reverse strand, counting down.
CCTCATTGATGCACATGGTGAGCGAAGGCTAGCTCGTGTGGTTCGATCCAACAGATGAGCTACTGAAGCCCAAATTACAAAAAAAAAGTTCATGCTGGTTCTGATAGAAAGGTGTTAGAATACACAGCGCATCACAGTTTGTTGTGTATAAGGCTGCATAGTCGCAGACCAGAACTGGACCACGGCGCGAAGAAGGTGGCTTGGTCTGATGAATTGCATTTTCTTTTACATCACGTGGATGGCCGGGTACATACATCTGCAGTTGTAGACATCAGAGTAATTTACAGCCGTCTGAATGTGCATCTGCTCAGTGAAAAAGGAAATCTAATATGGCACAAACCATGAAATGATGTTTTAAAAGGTTATTCAGCTGGTGTTTTAGTAAAAACTATTTTCCCCTTGTAGCCAGAGGTTGCAAGTATTAACATCACTGATAACAAAAAGGTACCGTTGCTAAATCAATAAATAAGCAGCACACTTGATTGTGTTGCACTGTTCTTAACTGTTGCTAAAGCCTCCCAGAGATTTAATGTTCTGCACTGAGGTTGCAATTCAAACGCCTCCTTAAATATCTTTAAAAGGCAGAGAAAGTAGAATTTAGTAATTTCACACCACAAGAGGGACCCCACCAATCACCCTACAACTCCCACAGCACTCTCTCACAGCCTGGGTCTTATTCACCGACTTTGCTGATTTGTTTCATTGGCTCTAATAAAGTTTTGTCACAATAAATGTTGAACGCAGCAGCACTCGCCCCAGCAAGTCCAACAGAAAAGACACAAGTAGGCTAAGAGTTTATCCAAGTTATCCAAACTACTTTATTTAGTAAAAATCAAAGTGAACACTGTTTCTAATAATCCCTAACTGCACAGGAAATCAGTGTGTACGTCTGTGTTTACACCAGAAATCAAGTCAGTGTTAACCAGGAAGTCCCTCTATAAACTGAGGAACTGACAATTTGTGTAATAATTTTTCCATTCGCCTTTGTTCTCCCTCTAATGGCAGGTTTAGACTACACAATATTTTTGTTAGGTTAGTTATTGGGGTGGCTGTAGCTCAGGAGGTACTGGTCGGAAAGGTGGGTGCTTCAATTCCTGGCTGCTCAAGTCTGCATGCCAAAGTATCCTTGGGCAAGATCCAGAAGTGTTCACTGAAGTGTGAATGTTGGCTAGAATGCACTTCGGTGTAGAAACAAGTGCTTGTCTGAGTGGGTGTATAAAGCACTTTGAGTGCTCGAGTAGAAAAGCGCTATATAAGAACCAGTCCACGCCTCATGTCCTGTGACAGCTGGGATAGGCTGCAGCCTATGCTGTTGGCCTTTTTTTTTTTTTATTCATTTCTTTTATAGGACATGAGGTGTCCCAGATGTGACATAGGTGTCCATTTAACCATGATGCACTACACAGTGTATCAGCTTCTGGGCACAATCAATCAGATGTGTGCAGAAGCTGATGTGGTATATTCCACAAGTCTGACTGCTTCTGTGCTCTCATCCCATCAGACAATTTTTCAGCATTATCAGATTTCAGAAATCTTGATGAAAGATTTTATTATTACCAAAAGCACAAAAGGCAAAACTCTGTTAACTCACAAACAGTCAACAATGTCAACTTGATGAAAAGCACCAGCAAAACATTACCTCCTCTTCTTCGCTGCTGGGAGTGAGGAAATAAGCCAAGCTGCTGAGAAAGCCCCACACGCCTTCGTAACGTTCCTCTTCATTCAACAGTTTGTCAAGCGGGCAGAAGAGCTGAAAAACTGGCTGAGTGTGGCCGATGAGATTATCGGAAACCAGCTCCTGAAAAGAAAATTGACACAATGTTGAGACATAAAGCCTTGCAGGTTTTATCTATAAACAAATCTGAGCCTTCTGGTGTCTCTCACCTGTAGGAACTGCTCCACTGATACTCTAGCTGCTTCTTTAACTTCATCGCTGGCTTCCACCTCCTCCAGCTCCAAGATTGTGGGCAGGCTGGTGGAGTCCTGGATAATGACAAGAGGACAAAAATGTGTTCTGATACTTTAAAAGCATCAAGATTTAAAAATTCCAGGTCAACCCCACTGAAAATGTTTTCTATAAAAGTGCAATTAAATGTTATGGCTGTAATTAAAGCAGGGATTTATTATTCATTTCCCTGGCATCAACTAATTAAAGGACAGTAAGAAATAAACTGCTCTTCTCTAAACTAAAAAGAAAATCCTGACAATAGACACTATAATGTCTGTTTATTGGAAATCATCTGTTAATCTGTCCAATATAAATCAACAACACTGTCGGTATACTCGTGGGACAAAGCTGAATTTTCTTTTAGTGGGTTAGAAACGTTTCATTTCTTTATATTAGTTTAAACGTGACATTTTAGGGTTTTGGACTCTGGTTGACACAGTGAAACATTTTAAATGTGTAAAACAACTTTAATTTTTGAGGAAATTAAACACCAACCAACCACAAAACTAAAGCTGACCTAAAAGACAAAGCAGTGTCTGGCTTAGAACACGAACCCATTTCCTCACCACTGCATCATGTGGTCATCAAATCTGTCTGAACTCCTCGTACACGATCAGGAGCTGAGCAACCACACCTGGCACACAGATCATATTAGGTCCTTATCTATATCACATATGACATTGTCATGTTGCCTAGACCCATCTGTACCATATATGCACCTTAGAAAAGCATCTTATTTTAATGTCACTGCAGTAAGATTTCATTTTTATACATAAATCTTCAGTTATGAATGATATATGAAACCTAGTAACCACTACATAACTGACTAAAGTCACAGAACAAACAATATTGTAGCATGGGCATACACTAGTTAACATAATTGAAAACATTCCTCCATGTTTTCATGCTGACATTTCAGCTGGAAACACCTTGTAATGAATACAGACTGAAAATGCAAGAGTGGCATTTCAAAACAGATTACTCATTCCTGGAAACTGCAGCCTCAATTGTACTGCTACCAAGAAATTAATGTGTTCACAGCAGCTCCACCCCAATGCTATTATGCTCTATCATGAGACAACACTGTTATATTTGCAATGTAAAATTAAACAATATAAAACATAACGACCTCTTTTACTTTGTTTTACAATGTGCCTAATTTTTTTAAATACTGTAATATATCCAGCGGCAGTGGTACACCTGATCTTCTATCCTAGGCACACTACCAGTAAAGTCTTTCTGTTCTATTCCATGTCCACACATACACTGAGTCAGAATCCATCTTATGTAAACAAAAAAAAAAAAAAAAAGTGCATTTTAAAGTTGATCTGAATTTAACATGAAGTTTCACTGACATCTTCCCAAGTTGCAGTGTTTTTGGTACAAGAGTGAAACTTTTCAGAGCCAATATACAGAGAAAGAATGACTCAAAATAGTTGGAAGTTTTATTGGGAATGACAAAACCTGTCCTATAGACATTTGATTTGAGGACACAGCTGCCCTTATCAGTCACTCTGACAAGTACTTTAAAAAGCCTTCACCAGACAGACATTAATTGAAATGGTGATTGGCATCATCTCACTTCTGTATCATTATCTCATTTAGTTTGCCTTCTTGCAATTTGCACATGACCATCCATCCATCTTCAGTCTCTCACAGCCACACCTAGCCTAACAAGCATGTCTTTGGACTGTGGGAAGAGGCCTGAGTACCCAGAGGGAAACCACTCATGCACATGGCGAACATTTACAAAACATGCCTGAGCCAGCCAGAAGCCTTGCACCAGGAACCTTCTTGCTCTGAAGTGACAGTGCTAAACACTGCTTCACAGCGCCTCCCCGGATGCGAAGTCAATGACTCAGATAATCATTCAATTCACAGAGGATCAAGCCAATAATTGAATACATTCAACAAGACTATCAGAATCTCCCTGAACACAGTTCAGCTTAGTGAAAAGGGGGCAAAGCAAAGCCGATGACAAGCAAGTCTAATGAGACACTGTTGTTTTTCCACTTTCACAAAAATTAAAAAAAAAAAAAAATCTATATCAAAAACATTTAATAATTTTATTTTAAATGCAGCAAACTCTTAATCAATGGCTTTAACTGAATAATATCAGAGAAGAATGAATTTCAACTAAGACTTTATTTTATTCTATTTATGCACTACACTCACTGTCCACTCCACTACGTACACCAGTTCAAATGCTCGTTAACACAAATATCTCAGCGCAACTCAGTGCATTTTGGGGATGTAGACGTGATCAAGAAAAGCTGCTGAAGTATAAAGAAAGCATCAGAATGGAGAAGAAAGGTTGTTGGGGCTGGTCTGAGTACTTCAGAAACTGCTGATCTACTGGGATTTTCCCACACAACCATCACTAGGTTTTAGAGAAAAGAGAAAATATCCAGTGAGCGGCAGTTCTCTGGGCAAAAATGCCTTGTTGATGTCAGAGGAGAATGGCCAGACTGCTTCCAGATGTTAGGACGGCAAAGGTAACTCAAATAAACACTTGTTGCAACCAAGGTATGCAGAAGAGCATCTCTGAATGCACAACACATTGAACCTTGAAGCAGATGGGTTGCAGCAGCATAAGGCCACACTGGGTCTACAGTTCCCACGGGCTCACCAAACTTAACACCAAGAATAAAAGATTAGTCTCAATTTCTACTGTGGATCTGAGGGTCAGAATTTGGTGTAAACAACAAGAAAACATGGATCCATCCTGCCTTGTACCAGGCTGGTGGTGGTGATTTCTTGACACACTTTGGGGCCCCTTAATACAAGCTGACTATGTTCACCCCTTTATGACCACAGTGTACCCATCTTCTGATTGCTGCTTCTAGCAGATAACACACCATATCACAAGGTTCAACTCTTAAACTGGTTTCTTGAACCTAACAATGCGTTCATTTTACTCAAATGGCCTCCAAAATCATCAGATATCAAGCCAATAAAGCACCTTTGGAATGTGGTGGAACGGGAGATTCATATCACAGATGTGCAGCCAAGTGCAGTAACTGTGTGATGCTATCATGTCAATATGGACCAAAATCTCTGAGGAACGTTTCCTGCAGCTTGTTAAATCTGGGCCACGAAGAATTAAGGCAGGTCTAAAGGGGATCTAATCAGTACTAACCCTCGTACTTCATAAGGTATATTATATAAACAAAGACTTAAAAAGAAACAACTCAGTTTTATCATTTGATGGGGTAAACTAGTCTGTGGTGCTGTTGAACTTTACTGTTCTGTAACATGAAACTATTAGTGCTTTAAATGTGTTTGTGTCACACATGAACTTTAAGAGCTCTATATCCCGAGCCTGTCAAAAATAATCAGAGTGGAATAAAATGATATTTTTATGAAAGAGGATGACGTCATTATTTTCACACTGTAGGATCGCTTGCAGGACAGCTGTAATAGAGTGCATTAATTTAAGATGTAAAGTGGTGTAAAATGTGCATATCAGAAGTAAATAAACCGAGTAAGCGAGAAAACTGGGAAAAAGGAAAAACACAAAACAAAGCTTCCATTCTGCCCATTACCTGCCATCTGTTGCGGAAATGTACAATATCCATGTAGGTCTTCTTGATGTCCCATTGGAGGTTCTCAGGGCTGTCTTTTTCCTCCAGGTGAACAGTGAAGATTAGCTCCTCATCCTCCCAGTCAGCCTACAATACAGTTTAAAAAAATCCAGCTCAAACATTAACTTGTCACCCAAGGACAGTGTACTTGCTATTACAAGGCCTCAGCAGACAGATAACAAGCCTTGAGGACTTTCCACACCATCACTGATATTTATAACTCACATTTGGGATGCTGACAGCCCAGCGGCCAACGCGCCACATCTCATAGGACAACTTGAATTCTATCATGTCCTCCTGGACAGCTGTCAGGTAGTCCTCCATATCATCGTCTCCCTAATGGTGTTTGGCCAAAAGCAGTAATAAATCTGTCACGTTTGGCAAATTATTGTCTTCATTTTATAACACTGCATTATGTGAAGCAGCCCCACCCTATCAGAGTGTTCTCCCTCCTGGCTATAAACGGAGCCCTCCCTGCTACTGCCACTTTCCTCGCTGGACACGTCTCCCGAATACGCCATACTCCTCAACAACCGCTCCTGCTCCATCTTTTTCTTGGATTTCCTGGGCTTCATCTTGTCCACAAACTTTGACCATCCTTCCTTAAACTTGCTGCCTGAAACAGAAAAACAAACATTACATCCAGAGACTCACATTTTTTTCCCCCACCTTTATACTAAAGTAATTTCTTTTCCAAGTATGTACCTTTGTATTTGCATATAACAACAATGAACTAACTTGATGCTGAACACCGCTTTGGCTTAAAATAGGCATATACTTGCATTGTGTGGAAGTGTAGTAACAGTACGTGGTGAGAATGTGTGAGATAAAGTATTCACAAAACATAACGCATGCTCAGTTGGGCATAGCAGCAGCACAAGCATGATCAGCCTTTCAATTTTATGATCTATGTGATAGCAGAACAATTAAGAGTCCCCTCAGACTTGAATAATTGTCAGCGATTATAACAGATGAGTGTTTATGATTCAACCATTGGTGAAAATATGTATATTTATCATATCACAAGGTTCATTATTCTGACATAATCAATTCTTATTAAGTCATCATTACTGTTGGACTGATCAGAGTTGCATAAAGACAGGGCAGGAATTATTTGGCATTCAGCTTGCTGTTTGTAATTAACTGTCTGGACACACAAACTAGATAAACAGGGGACTAATTCTGCAAAGGAAGGCTGGTAAAAGGAAATCATCATGTCACATAGCTCATAACATATTCATCAAACAGTTGTAGTACAAGACATTGCACAAGCACGGTCATCTATCCTCCACCCACCACCCACTCCATCTGCCTTTTTCCTCAAGCGCTCCATGTTTAAAATGTTTTCTTGCTGGAAAACGGATAAAACCAGAAACCACATGTACCATTTTCCACAGTTTCAGATTGAATAAGCTGCAATAGCTCGATCACTAAACGCACCTCTCCTTTTACTCTTGGTCCTGGTGCTGGCTGAAATCCCTGTTCCATGCAAGCCCCTGCCGGGGGGAGGGGGGGGGGGGGTAGAAAAAAAAAGAAAACAGCCAAACAAATCCAGGTCAATTCCAATTTCAGACGCAGAAGGTGGCAGTTACAGTCATTGCTTTGAGGCTCACTACAGTTCAGTCAAGTCAGTGGGGTGCAAAAGATGACAGCCACTCACACGTCACTCTCTTCCCCCTCGCCTTTGCTCTCCTGTGAAGCCAGAGAGGTTTTTTCTGGGTCCGATCCACAGAGCTCCTCCACGGAGCTTTTAGGTGTCACAATGGCGAGCTGGCTCACCACCAGCTGGTTCAGATTATCGGGGTCAGACAGCCATGAAACCAAGTGTCCTAATCCTGAGAAAACAGCCAACATTAGTGCACAGTCCCGTTTGAATCACTAATATAGCTGCATTATCAGTAATTATGGCACCAACAGTTAAATGAATGATTAAACATACTGGGAAATACAATTATTTTCTTTTTTGGTGAGAAGCTTGAAATCACTGTCATCCCTCTGAATAAGTATAACTCAACGTCCACCTCCTGGTTAGCTGTTAGCGTAACCCAGGTTAAAAATGAATAAGCAGCAAGCTGATCTCAAACCGCTCTCTAAATCTTCAATATCTGGCAAGGTCACATCATCCTCACCTCATTCCTGTCTAGCTGGCTGGCGAGTTGCTTCTAGGAAAAAGGAGTGAATGAACAGCATTCTCAACCTCTCCAGTCAGCTGTGAGTTATGTGTGCCACAGTCAGACTACATTTTTTGCTAAGCAGCTCTCACGAGAGTAGCAACTGTCACAGCTTGCTGGCGACACTCCAGTTAGCACTGCAATAACCCGGTACCACAGGACTCCCACGCAGGCATTTAAGACAACTATCTTTACATATTATATGTAAATGGACTTAGAGTGTTTTTTTGTTCTAATCCTGTATGAATTTTGCTGTATTTATTTTAGGGGTTTTTGTTCCAAAGTAGCCTTGATTAAAGGAGTTTTCATTTCAAATATAACTTTGCTTTTTCTCATTATGAGAACTTGTTGTAAGACAAAAACAAATCATTTATATGTTAATGAATCTGCTTTTGTGGTTTGAAAACCTTCAGTGTGTTTTGTGTTTGATGGGGAGCTACCACTGAGCTACCCATGAATACTAAAAACCTGGATTAAACAAACTAAACCAACCAACTTTTTAAACTATGTAGTAGGAATTCGTTTTTGGGTTGTTCTTTTTTTTTTTTTTACTTTTCTTGCCACTTGGAAGTGTTAAACTCTAGATTTCTATCCACCCATTTTCTTAACTTGCTCAGTTTAAGGTTGCATGGGTACAGGGTACATCCTGGACAGGTCACTAGTCTGTCCCAGGCTTTGGACACTCAATTAAAATCTGGACTCTAGAAACTACAAAGACAGGAGAAGAATTAAAAGGCCCATCTTTGTGTTTTCTATTAATTGCATTTTTGTGGAAAAAGCAATTATTGCAATATATCTCAGAGCTCGATTGTGTGTCATTCTTGGCTTTATACTGGACCTCTAGATCATCATTTTCAGTGTAGGTTCAACTCCAAAATGTTAAATAATAAATTCCACTTCCTACCACAACTGGAGAATAAGCAGGAGCAAAATCAGCCAGCAATCATATTTTGGCTTTGATAGGTTTGAGGAATTCCATTTTAGCTATAAGGACCATATGGTGGGACCATATAGCAGAATCCAGCCACCCTGGCTTTGTCCTTGAGTACTGACCACCTTTATTCTTTAACACAGTCTGAACTCTCTTGGGCAGCTTTTTTCAAATTTCTTTAAGTGGTCTTCAGGAATAGTTCTCAGGGTTCTTGAAGGACATTCAAAGCTCGTCTTTGGCTGTTGGCTGCCTATTGTTCTGTCTGGCAAGATGATCCCACACTGCTTCAATAATGTTGAGGTCTGAGCTCTGGGGAGGCCAATCCATGACTGATAGCATTCCATTATGTTTTTCTATCCAGGTATGCTTTTACTACATTGGCAGGTATGTTTGGGATCATTGCTATGCTGAAAAAATTAATCTGTTGCTAATCAGATGCTTTCCAAATGGCATCGCATGGTGGATCAAAATTTGACATGTTTCTGCGTTGATAATTTCAGCAATTTGTTTTCAGCTTTCTCTGTGGACTTTGCATGTTCTCCCCGTGTCTGCGTGGATCCTCACTGGGTACTCCTGCTTCCTCCCACAGTCCAAAGACATGCACTTAATCTTTTCAGGGTAGTGGGGGGGCTGGAGCCTATCCCAGCTGCCATAGGGCAAGAGGCAGGGTACACCCTGGATAGATCATCGGTCAAAATGGCCAACAGAAAAGCAACCACTGACACACCCCTGTCATTGAGCACTTCAGATTTAACAGATATGCAAGACACAACATGCTCAGGCACAGCCTAGGCATTTCCTGCAGTTTATAACCGCCCCTAGTTGCAGCTTTATAGCTAAGACGGCGTTCTCATAAAACTCATAAGAGAAAATTTATGTATTTCCCCAAATTTTACATGTTTAAAAGGTGTCACATCAACTTCTTTGTAAAATTAATAACTGTAACTGATAAAAGAAATGACTGGAGTACATGAGTATACAAATTTTTACTATGAAAGAACAGCTACAAATAATGTTGCCAACTACTCCAAACTTTCAGTTCTGCATCTATGAGCATTTGCCAGAAATGATCTCTTTCTTACCACCAAGCAGCAGAGCAGAATGGACGTGCATATAATTTTTTAACTACAGCTGTAAAAATCACTCATTGTCACCGAGCAACACGCGTAATTGCCAAAACCTACCCCACAGCAAGTCTCTCCGGATGAAGCATTTCATCTGTTACTATAAAAATGACAAAACCCTAAGGGGGGATTGGCAGATCACTGCAGAAGGAGCCTTCTTTTTATGTAACCTAAGATTCATGTCTAAGCTCTACAATGCCACTGACAATAAGGGATTACATACAACTCACACTCCTCAAAGAATTCATGGGAGGCTTAGTCCTTATATAAGACTGTTGCTACAGTGATGATTTGATGCTTCCTTACCCTTTAAGGCAATGATCTCATTTAAGGCACAGCGGTTGACTTCTTGGCCCCAGAGAGATTTGGGGAAAAGGTTGCGTACCAGAGCATCAGAAAACTCTCTGAGAACTGTAATCTCCTCTTCTCTGGAGCTGAACAAGAGCTGTCTGAAACAGAAAGCAAAAGAATGGGAAAAGCAACTATGAGTAAGCTCCTGATGTTCATCACCGCACATCTGGAAAGTATGTGTTCTTAATCTTAATTCTGGTGTGACACACTACTCTTTAAACTCCATGCGCCTTAGGAAACTCCAAGGTACAGCAAACAGATTATTCATGGCTGATAAAATAATTACTGGAGGTATTTATAGAGTTCTGACACATTACTGAGTGCAAAGAGTAACCAAAGCTGCAACAGCATAAATTCTGAATCCTATTAAATGAAAGTGTAGTTTCACCTGTCAGACTGCTTCGCATTATGCAAGTGCTGGGTCAAAATCCGAATGAAGCCCACGACTGTGTGGGAGACATCAAAGTCTTTGGCCCTCTCAATGATGCGGTCGATTACAAAGTCAAACTCCCTGCTGAGCACCTTGTGCAGAGGCTGCTTCTCACACGGCTCGGGGACGGTATACCACGGCAGAACCAGCTGAGCGTAGGCGCATTTAAACACTGTGAGGACAGCCAGCACAACGCAAGTCAGTCACAAAGGAAAATTACATTCACACTGTGCTCCCATACTCACCTCCTGCGCATCAAATTCAAGGACTGCATTTTTTAGTAAAATTCAAGCTCAAACTTCTGAACAACTTTGAGGTCCAGAATTATTTATTTCAAAACCTGGCACACATCTCCGTGACAGGATTTTGAAGACTAGGCCATCTGGAGTTCATCTATCCATCTGTGAATTCGATGAGCAAGTTTTTTTTTTTTTTTTTTTTGCACATTAACACAGTTTCGGTTACATATCAGAAACAAGCTGAGAAAAATCAAACACAAGTGTTGATGTGGGGCTCTCATAAAAAGCTCTCAGTATTTTCAGGGATTTTTTTCTTCAGAACTGCCTGAATTCTTCGTGGTATGGATTCAACAAGGTGCTGAACAACATTGCTCAGAAATTTTGGTTCATATTGACGTGATAGCATCACACAGTAGCTGCAGATTTGTCGACTGCACATCCATGACGTGACTCCTCCACTCCACCAGATCCCAAAGGTGCTCTGTTGGATTGAGATCTGGTGACTGCGGAGGCCATTTAAGTACAGCAAATTCATTTTCATGTTCAAAAAACTTGTTTGAGCTGCTTTGTGACATGGTGCATTATCCTGCTGGAAGCAGCCATCAGATGATGGGCACACTAGTTATAAAGGCACGGAATTAATACAATGCTCAGTTGGCATTACAGTACATAAAGTATGCCAAGAAAATATCCTGTATCTATTAGGGTTTTTCAAATGACAGACAGCTCATTTGCGTGTGTAATTGAAAAAAAGAACAAACAGCTAAAGTATCTTAAAAAAAAAAAAAAAAAAAAATACCACAGGTCTTTAGGGCCCGTAGAAACCTGAGAGACAAGAGGAAATACAAATTTTAAAAGGCTCAAAGGAACTGGGCTCATCACAGACCAATTATCACCACAATGGATGCACAAAAGAGTAAAAACAACTGCTTTATGGAAACCTTCATCTTATTACAGTCAGTGATATACAGAATCCCATCTGCTGAGGGTGTTATTCAGCTTTTTCTTCCTTTAAAGCCTCTCCCTACTCTGTAATATGAGCTACAGCAGTGTCTATGCAAAACTGTTCTTTCCATCTGCGTCAAGGCAAAATAGAAAGTATAACCTGCTGGCAAAACAGCCTGAAGTCAGGAAGAGAAGCCTGACTCACTTCAGTCCTCATGTACTCCTACCCTGCAATGATAAGTTCCCCAACAAACTAAGTGTGAAAGACATGCTTCACCTTGCTGTAAAGACTTCTTCACATGTGGGTACTGAGACACCTGTGGCTCAGCTCCATCCGGTGTATCTCCATCAGTCAAGCCTTGGACAACAGATTTCTGGAAAACAACGCTATGAATTAAGGGAAGTAAAAACTGTAGTATCAGTTAGTGCAAGACTCTAAAAACAAGTTTTTCAGGCCTCAGTTTAAAAAAAAAAAAAAAAGGCAACAAGTGGATATGCTTTTTCATTTTTTTTCTTAATTCAGAGCTCGAGTATGAGTGGAAACACGGGTGATGACTTTCATTACACCCTGATGTGGGCTTTAAATAAAGTTACGGCCAACAACCCAGATCTCATTTGCTACCGCATGCAAGGGTGAAAGGTTGCTGAAAGTTCAATCAGGTGATTCTGAAACGCGTCTCACGCTCACATTTTAAATCATTAACTCGCGAAATGATAAAAACACTTTTGATTTTGTGTTCACACAAACAACTGTTTCTCGTAACAAAACACAAAATGCATGGAGTACCTCAACTGTAATATCCTTCGTCTCTTCGTCTGTTTGCGTGCCGCGGTCTCGCCAGCTGACTGCAGACACCAGCGGGGTGGAAAGGTAAAAAATGAAACATAAAAAGTACTGTGCCAGTGTGCGTCCGCAGTCTGAGCAATACCAAACCAAGCCAAGGATTATGGCGACGGAGAAGCGACAGAGATACATTTTCCTCTTTCTTTTTCCCCCCGTTAAAACAGGCTCATTTTGCTCGTATCTCTGACTTCGAGCTTAAGTGTGTTGCATTCAGACAGAGTAGGCTTATTCGTCCACATCTTTATCCCTGTTAAGAATGGACGGTTTCCGCTCAGCAGCAGCTCGCGCGGCGGTAAATGCAAACTTTATTGAACTTGTTTAAAGCGGAGCTGTGATTGGCCGGAGGCAGGCCCCGCGCGCCAGCTATTAATTGTACGAGGGTGCCATCTGCAGGTGACACCTTTACCTGACAGCGAGGTTGCAATGATGGGACTACATTCAACATGATCTTTAAGTACCATTTGTTCCAGAAGTATTACCAAAAACACAACTTAAACACGAAAATAATAACTGACTGATGATGATTTCCTCCTGAGGTCATTAAAGTGTAAAATCATATCTCATCTATAATCTTTTATCATCCTTGTTTGGCTGGTGGATCTGAAGCTGCAAATTGTCCAGTAAACCAGTGCTCCAGTAAATATAAATGGTAGTTGAACATAAAAACTGTTTCATAAGTTTAATAAAAGTACTCAAATATTATTCATAAAAAGTACTTTAATCATGCGAAACAGGGGTGGGTTGGGCCAGATGACAAACATTATTGACACTATTGACAAACATTAATTTTATCTCTTCATAAGCTTATTGCTACAGTCCCAGTTTGACATTTGGCCCCTTGGGAAAATTACTAGAGTAATTTACTAGAGTAAAGGTCCCTGTTTATCACAATAAGTACTTTATTATGTCTTGTGGCTAAAATTGAAGGATAAAATAGAATTACTGTGTTAGCTGGTTGAGGAGAAAATATTTTTAACTGTGTTTTAAATCTGACCTTTGGGAATAAAGGGGTAAGAATTTATTATGTTAAGGTTGTTGTTCAGCCATCCATTTTCTTATGCAATTCAAGGTGACAAACGTGCATCAGGTGAGAAGTGCGGGGGGTACACCCTGGATAGGTCACTGGTCTATTGGCTTACACAGAGAGACAGACAACCTGAGGGCCAATTTAGAACCACCAATTAACTTAACAGGCTGGGCTGGATTATCCAATGGGGCATACTGGGCACATGCCCAGGGGTCCATGTACAGCCAGGGGCCCGTCAACATTGTAGTCTCTTATATGTTAGATCTTAAAACCACATATGTAGAATACAGTAGTCTATATTTTACCTGCCCCTCTCATCACTATACTGCTGAGACTAGTAGTCTCCTTTCTGCCTTTTTAAAAATAAATAAATAAATAAATAATGAAAACATTGCAGTTAACTTTAAAGTTGCTGAGATGTTCAATATTATGACAAGCAAGTGGAGGTTAGCTGCAGCAACCGCTCACAGTCACAGTGGAGTTATGACCTGAAGTTTTGGTTGGAACTAAATGAAAGGAGCGAGGCGGCCCTCACCATCAGTGGAGGTCTGCTGCACCTCACAACTGAAGAAGAAATTATCCAGGGAATATTTCTGTTTCACTTGCATTCTTCTTCTTCTTCTTTTCTTTTTCTTATTAGTAGCAGTTGTAGTAGTAGTATATTTATTTGACAAGTAAAAAAAAAGTCTATACCTTTTATAAATGGACACATTCCAAAATTCAGAGAGCTTGCCCTCCGGGTTTTGCACAGGGACCTGTAACTTCATGACGCAAGCATGTTCACATGCATGTCTTTGGACTGTGACCCGGGGTGAACATGCAAACTCCACAAAGGCCCCAGCCGACCAGTGGATTCAAACCCAGGACTTCTTTACTGTGAGGCGACTACTACATCACTGTGCTGCCTCAATAATTGTGCATTTAATGTTTTCTATAGATAATGAAGGAATATTTCTTCCAGATTGACTTGAATTACTTTATCCCTTTTAACATCATTAATAATGTTTAAAAATGATGCTCCATGGTTTTCATTTGCTTTTGATTTAAGACCACAAGGTGGCACAATCATTGCTATCTATGTCTGGCAAAAGATCATTTCTAAATGCAGGTGAAGAAGCCAACAATTATGAAATATGCTGAAAACCTTCAAACTACAAAAGGACATTCAGTGGACAAAAAAATTACCCACATAATACATTTTAAATGTACCAGAATGGGTCGTATAATAATATACATTAAAGCCATTATTATATCCTCCCTGGAGCATGCGCTAACATTGCTAGGAGTCTTTGTTTTTTTTGTAAGATCATGTGATAGATACGGGTAGATAAGACAGCTACGAGCGGAAAGCTCTGAGGTCATGACCCCGTGACGTAATTTGGTCTAACAGCTGAAATTACGCAACAGCCCGGCTGACAGAAGTTTATCGTCACCCGGAGTAAAGGGCAGTAAAGGGTCGCTTCAGTGATCCGTAGACCTGCATGTGGGTACTGACTGTAAAGTGTAGTTTGAGTGCCCTCAGCAGCAGTAGGGAATATAACTGTGTACTTTTACATAAGCACAGCATTTTACACAGTATTCTTTTTTTCTTCAAATGTACAAGTTCTTTACATTTTAGAAGGAAATACTGCATTTTTTAAGCACTGCATATTTTTGATGGTTATAGTTAACAAATTAAAGTGCATTTAAAAAATGTGATGAGCTTAAATATCAGTAAAGTGCTAAAACTGACACATTAATGCCTCAGTGTTAGTTAAAACAGAGAAAACACTCAAGATGCACTTTTTCTGGATATTTGATCATGCTATACTTCAGGTAATATTTTAAAATGTTTATTTTTTATGTGCATTTTTTGGCTTTTACACTGTGGTAGTGCAACGTTTACTTAAAAAGTTCTACAAGTGTGTAGGAGCAGCGCGTGTTTCTGTTTGTAATACTGTTGAAATACAGTTTCAGCAGAAAGGTACCAAAAATAATGAGAAGAAGCTATATTTGGCTACTCCCTTATTTACTAGGGGCTGCCACAGTGGGTAGCTCTGTATGTTTGATTTAGCAGAATTTTTACACCGGACACCCTTCCTGACGCAAACCTAAATGGATTTGTGTTTCTTCCTGGGATTGAATCTTTCTTGGGTCATTCACTTGTTAGGCAAATGTGTAAACCACCACACTATGGAGCCACTCCTAACAAATACTGAGAAATGGTGATAAATTCAAGTCCACAACAAAATACATCTATTTTTATGACTGAGGAAATGTGCGGAGCACTTGTTCGACTTCAAGGAGCTGTGGCATATCTTAAGCTGTACAGACAGTGAGTAAAAGGTTGTGATCCCTGTTAAAGCTGTAATGGGACAGTTGTAAAGTGAGGCCTGCTGAATGAAGGATTAACTATGGGCTACCTGCTGAGAACGGCTTTTAAGATCGGACTGGTGAAAACAGCATTAAAACTAATTTCTCTGGGTAAGAGGTCGAGTCCGAGACTTTGTGAATCACTGAAAGCGAGATTAGTCCAGCTGAGTAAATCATGTAATCTGTAAGTGCTGCTAAAAAGAGTCCGTGTCCTCCACTCAGGATCAATCTGGGTTAAGTGTCCAAGTCGCAGTCATTGTGTCTCGTCAAGATTAATTTGATTAGTTCTGCTTGTTATTTTGGAAGTAAGTGATTAGGTTTGAGGGCATATCAATGGATCAAAGAGTGGAAAACACTACAGTTCTGTCTCCAGTGACAGAATTAAACTTCTGATGAACTTTAAGAGCTGCACATGGTTCAAAGACTGTAATATTCTCATTCACTTGTATTAAAGCAGCAGCGACTTCAGACTTATGGAGGATTTCTGGGGTGTTAACAGTCCACATCACAGAGAGATTTTGCTGCCACTAATACAGAACCTGGGTTACAGACTTTTTTTCCCCCCCAAGTTTTTACTAGTAACATTTGTCAAATATCCTCCATAAATGGAGAGATGATGTTCAGAGAGGGGAGCAGTTCTATTATGTGTGAATAAAGACAACTGATTAAAGCTGCCAAGTGTCCCCATGATCTCATGCCCAGCATGTGCTGGGATGCCACCGTTTGATCACAGGCTTCTTAAACACACACTTCTCTAAACTTCTCGGATGTCAAGCTAAGTTTGAATTAAATTAAAAAGACTCCACAACTCCCCCATATTTGGGCAGACGGCACAAAGACAGCAGCTGAATTTTACAGAATGGCCTGCCCACCCTGATTAGCTGGACCAGTTAGTACACAGTGTCCTCTCCTACACTTGTACACAAGCGACAATCATGTGCCTCTTTACGCATGCCAGGATCATGTGTCAGGAGGAATTTATGACACCCCCTTTAAATACACATCAATACAAGCTGTACACTCCCCTAGAAACCATCTACACTGTGCTGTTTGCGTTTTAATAACCAGCTTGAATGCAGAGATCTGCTTTAACACACTTTCATTTCACCTTGAGATCACTGCAGCGTGATAGTAAATAACTTGTGTGTCAAACTGGTAAAAGGTCAAATAGCTCAAGGTCAGCGTCCTCAGCCACACCAGTTGGGAGTCAGAAGAGGCTTGGCAGGAGATAAAAGTATATTTAGAAGGTTGGAATAATCCACCTTACAACAGGTAATCCTGGAGGAAGTCACTTGTGCAAATGTTCTGCTTAAATATCAATAAATGCACAGGAGACTGTTAAAGCTAATGACTTTCTGCATATCATTTTTCTGCGAGCACGTCTCAGCTAAAATATTGTCAGTAGGTCAACGTTCACAGTTGATTTTGGCGACCCCCCAACTACAACCTGCAGCTCTAAGATTACATTTCACACAAGAGGCAGGCCAAATATCTTCCACAAACGTCATGGCTGAGGATACATGCAGCCAGGAAACTCAGTCACACTCTGTCGTGTACACTTGGATGTCATTACACTTCAAAAGCAGGCAGGAGGTTCACTCTGTAGGTTGCCTTTATTTCTTGTTTACTGGCAAGGTTCCTGTGTTCAGGGAATGACATTCTGGTGAAAGGCAAAACAAAAAAAGAAAAGAGATGGGCCAAGAGAAGAGTGCATAACATATTCTCCCGGTACAACTAGTAGAAAATACTAGTTGGTCCCTATAAATATATCTCAGCATTTAAGTCCTTTCAAATGTACAAGATATGTTACAGTTAAACTTCACAACATGAACAGTGAATACAAAAACATCTTAGATGTATTTCTTAAGCTCGTCATATAAGACAAGCACAAAGGCACCACCCATGCCTCTGAGCACGTTAGACCAGGCTCCCTTGAAGAAGGCCTTGCCACCCTCATCCCGAGCAATTTTCCTCCAGCAGTCAAGGGTGCCCGTGTACATGATGTCAGCTGAGGGGGGAAGAGACAGAATTACAGAGATGTTACGACCTCATTTAAGTTAGACAGTGGAAAAACAAACAGGAAGTTCCACTTTGACTTTGTGCATGTTTCATTTTTTACCTCCTTTACGTCCAGACTGCATCATCATACGACGGCGAACAGTGTCGAAGGGGTAGGACACAACACCGGCGACGGCAGTCACAGTCTGAGCAATCATCCAGCTCACTACAATGTGTGTGTTCTTGGGGTCAGGAAGCATGCCTGTAAGAGAAACGTGTCAGTAAGATTAAAAGGCAAGTAAGCCTGCTGTGCAGAGAGACATCAATCTTTGCAACGTCTCACAACGAACACTCACCCTTTGCGGTGTCGTAGACGCCAAAGTAAGCAGCTCTGTAGATGATAATGCCCTGTACTGAAACATTGAAACCCTGGTAGAGACCTTTGAGGCCATCAGACCTGAAGATCTTCACCAAGCAGTCGCCCAGACCTTTGAACTCACGCTCGTGGCCTCCTTTGCCGACGTCAGCGGCAAGACGTGTTCTGGCGAAGTCGAGGGGGTAGACAAAGCAGAGTGAGGTAGCTCCGGCGGCACCGCCAGATGCCAAGTTACCCGCAAAGTATCTCCAGAACTGTGTGTGCTTGTCCACGCCATCGAGGAAAATCTTCTTGTACCTGTCCTTGAAAGCAAAGTTGAGGGCCTGAGTGGGGAAGTATCGGATGACGTTGGCCAGATTCCCTCGCCAGAAAGAGAGGAAGCCCTGCTCTTTAGGGATACGAACGACACAGTCGATGATGCCCTTGTACTGCTTGTCGACCGCAATCTGTTTGCTGGCATGTTGTACCTGTAAACAAAGCAGAGACATTGCGGTACATCAGAGGCAGTAAAGTGAACATCTTATTCTGTTTCCTCTTCAAGCTTTCACCTCCTGAAATGGACAAACTCTGAGATTCCTGTTATCGTAATGAGTCAGCCACATTTCCCTTCTTGTGCAGTACGGCAACCCTTTCATTCAACAGTTCACAGCCCCGCCCCCTGCTACTGCTGCTGCTACTGCTGCTGCTGATCTCAGGCCCAATGCAGCAGTGAAGCGCCATGGTGCAAACCTTGCTGTGACCTTGGCTGCTTAATGTCAAGCCAAACTAATCACCTGTCATGACAGAAGAGTACTTTTAAACACCGCAGTAGAACCAGATCTTCACATTTGCCTGTTATAACGGTGCATTTGTATGCTTGGCCAGGCTGCACGCATTCAGGCCGGCGTATTACGTAACAAGTCTGATTATTCTCATTCCTCATCTGTGCCTGCACCAAACTCTGACAGAGCCGCTCCAATTTACTATTTTTAGCTCACTTTCTACCCCTGACAATCCAGCATATTTCTATTATTAGATTTTTATTATATGCCACTTGCACATGCATCTTAACAATTTCCCCTCCGTACAAAAAACAAAACAACAACAACAAAAAGCTGCAACTGACCAACGTCAGTATTCAACATGCAACATCCGACTCACATCTATAATTACAGTGTCATTAGGATGTCAGGTGTTTGCACAGGGATATAAACAGTTATCACTCACCTGGAGAAGAAGCTTGACTCTCTCGATGGGAGCTACAGCTGTTTTAGAGATAGCAGCGGCAATACCACCAGCCAAGAAGTCCTTGGCGAAGGAAATAGCTTGTTCACTCATCTTCAGATGCTATCAGCCGGCGTCCAGCTACTTGGTTGGTGGGGTTGAAATGGCCGAATCCTACCTAGAACTGAGGGGATTTAAGGGGACTGAACGCGAGAAAAAACGTGAACTTCGATTCTCATTTGCGATTGGCCGGCTCTGTGAGTAGTGGGCGGCGCTAAGCGATGACCTTCCATTCGGATTTGGAGCTTTCCCGTGTCACTCAGACAAATTGAAGCACGAGATTTGTCCCACATGAGAAAAAGTTTATAAATTACTTAACTTTTGAAGGGTCGACTAAGTCACAGAAGCTGAACAGAAGCGAGAGGCACTGTCATGGTTTTAAACTATTGTGATTATTATTTAAATTAAGCTCAAGGTCGTGTCAAATGTCACTCTGGAGCAGATGAGGCCTTACAGCTATGGTAGGTAAAGGTCATCCCAGCTGTTAATGTCCTCTGGCTGCCACTCAGTTGCCCACGTGAGCTTACGTGATACAATCACCTGACTGATTTCACTCTGAACCTGAGCACACAAACCTTTAAACCTAATAATTTTGGCTAAAACAAATTATCACTACATACAAGACAGATCTTCAAGTAAAATAATCAAAGTGAAAGTGCAGAAGTACACCAGTAAAAGTATTCAGCTTTAAAACTAAAATGTTCCCAGTTTATTTTAATCATATAATAATGCATCATGTATTTCTGAACCTGCAAAGTAACTTGTAGGAGTAAATTAAACAGTACATGATTTGCCTTGGGGATTGTAAAGTATAAAGTAGCAGAAAATGGAAATAATCTTGTACAAGTACCTTAAATGAGGTGCATCAGTAAATGTTCTTAGTAACTTTAAACAACTGAAAACAGGTCGGACTGCTGACAGACAACTTAAGGACAAAGCCACTGAACAGGAATGCGGGTTTCAGCAAACAGGAGGTTAAATCAATGTCCTCACCTTCAGAATAAGAAAAGGAATCATTCTAACCTTATAAGGGCCATTCTACCAAAGTGGTTCAAATTGCAGTCGCATAATTAAAAACACATTTTAAAAAC
This sequence comes from Cichlasoma orientale, assembly GCA_034780415.1. Taxonomy (NCBI): domain Eukaryota; kingdom Metazoa; phylum Chordata; class Actinopteri; order Cichliformes; family Cichlidae; genus Cichlasoma; species Cichlasoma orientale. The sequence goes on along the minus strand of JAVDPK010001620.1, from coordinate 836,253 downwards.
AATTAAATATTCAGAACCTCAATATTTATTAATGTTATGTTCTGTTTAATCTCAAATCATTAGTTCACATAGTATTAAATTAAATCCTCTCTCAAATGTGCATAGTGAGGAGAGAAGTATTACTGTTTTTGAGTAATTGTGTTGCAAAGTCTGAAAATCAGAGTGGTAGTAACCTGATTGTTTCTTGTTTCTATTTTATCATGTATTTTCCTAGTAAAAGATAAAACATAAAAGTTTCAGGAAACACGCTGTGGCAGGCAGGCAGGTTTGAGGACCCCAGTGCAGGACTGAACTTTTACATCAGCTTTTATTGGCTGGAACTCAGGATAGAGCTGGACGGGGCCAGCAACCAGCAAACAGGCAGCGCACACAGAGGGCAGGAACTGACAACAAGGACGAGACGAGGAGCAAAGGGAACACAGACAATATATACACACTAGGTAATCAAGGAGAGTCAATCAAGGAGTCAGGAAATATAACACAAGCAGTCACCATGAACTAAATCAAACCAGAACCCAAGGCTACCAAGAAACAAACTAAGAACCACAATACAGAAACATTACAAAAACCCTGGGTCCTAGACCCACATAAAGAAAAAAGAAATCGTGGGACAGAGCGAACAAGGGGGCACATGGAACGACTAAGAAATGACCCAGTAAAATACCAGTCTATATACTCCAAAACCACAAGACGTTGAGCCATGAAATTTGGCACATGTATTCTTTATTCTTCAAAGATGTGCAACACGATATTCATGTTCCTGGATGTGTAGTACACATTGTACACTTTGGCTGTATTTATCTGAAGTGGAGAGTAAACAACATGGATGAGTTCAGGCTGCTAATGCTATGATAATATATGCTAATGAGATGCAGCTTATTTCTCATGCCTGACTGGCTTAGCCTAATCATGTCATCATACTGTGCTGTGTTATTGGCTATACCTACTTGACCATTATTGACTGAAATGGTGAAAGTGGGGATTCCCCATAACTAGCAAGTGACATAGGTCACTGAACAGCTGGCAGTAGCTAGATAGAAGTTCAACAGACCAAGGACCCCAAACTTCTAGGTAAAGAGCCAGTCAGCTTTTAGTAACATCAGTTCTAGGCTGCAGCCTTATTGATTAGCCTGTGAGGCCAACTTCTGATTGGCTGAGCATTGTCTATCATGTTGGTCATAGAAGACCCATGGCCATAAATAGTGCAGACTCTGATTACTTATTGAGCCATGGGGTGGCTGTAGCTCAGGAGGTAGAGCAGGTCATCTGCTAGTCGTGAAGGTTGGTGGTTTGATCCCCGGCTGCTCCAGTCTGCATGCCAAAGTATCCTTGGGTAAGATACTGAACACCAAGTTGCTCTGTGATGTGTTCATTTGTGTGTGAATGTGAGATAGAAAGCACTTAGGTGTAGGAAAAAAAAGTGCTTGTATGAATGAGTGTGAATGAAGACAACTACACACTAAACATTACTTTCCACGCTTTGCCCCCCGCCCCTTGTTCTCCCTCCTGCGTAGACCGTGGGCATGTACTTATTTATATAACACAAGTTCAAATGGACCATTACTGGAGCCACATAACAAGAAATTATTACCAAAGTATAAGTGAATGATACCTTTATTGTGTTGGCAGTAAGGCTGTTCCACAGTGAAAGGACGTCGTTGTTTCTAACGACCTGTATGGACGTCAACTCCTCCAACATAGAGAAGACGGGGTCTCTGTGCCTGGAAACAGAATGAAAAGCAAAATAAGAATCAGTGAATCAGTGTTTAAGGTGCCTATTAACTGATAACTGGGAAGGTCAGAGGACATAATGTCATGAAAATTTGTTAGATTTCATTCATTTGTTATTTATCTGCAGAGGTTGTGCAGTAAATGTAACAGGATAGTCAGAGGATCATTTAGGATTCATTAAGTGTAAAATATCGTCATACTTTAGGAGAGGCCACCATAGTGCTGCTAAAGATTCTGAGAATAACTATTAGAAGTAGGCTGTCATGTTTCATTGGTAATATAGTTTCATAACTCATGAGACTAATAAGACTCTTCAAAGAGCTCCACCTGTAGAGGACGCACAAAGCCAGTCTGCAAGTTAAACTATACATGGCTTAAATCATTACCCTAAGCCTCAGCAAACATGTTCAGCTATTTTCCCATTCTCGGTTCTCTGTCCTGAATTAATGTTTAACTCAAAGTGGTTTAACACACTCCAGCTGAATAACTAAATGAAGCGATTATGCAGCAGTGTTCTTTAAAGTGAGTGACGTTGGTGCAATGCTTCAGCAGACTGGAAACACACGCCGGCTGTCTGATAGTTCCTGGCTATCTTTAGAGAACATATCTATAGCTTCTGCAGACCTGGGACACATTCACATTCCCAGCTGCTGTTGAACCTTGGTCTGCTGAACTTATCTAATAATAGGCAGATAAAACCGGATGTAGAATCCTGTCCTTTGCAGTGCCATTGTTCCCCATGTGTCCTTTCTAACATACAGAAAACCTGATTTAAAGGCAGCACGGTGCAGACCAGCCTAACCCTCTGTAATCATAATATCTTAAACCATATACAGGAAAAATATCCTGCCTTTACATTTAAGTGAATGCCCCCTAATGTAATTCTGATATTCCCTTTCCAAACTCAAACTCTTTGAGCGGTTTAGAAGGTCAGCCTGTATTTAGACACACACCTGCTGCCCTCTTATGGACTGAGTATAGTAATACAGCCAGAATGCAGGAGCATCTACCCTGCATTATGAACCCATTGTGTTCACAATAATTTCCCAATTATTCAGTCAGTAGCAGATAGATATGAAGAACAAAATGGTAATTTAATTAAAAGACCCAACGCAATGTGTGCAGCATTCACTATGCAGCTGTATACACTAAATTTGTTGCAATGTGCATACAAACCCAAGACAGTGAGAGAAAATCCCCTGCAGAGGGCGATCAGCCCTTTTTTTCTTGTAGATCTTTGACAAGATGTGAGCTACACCAATGTACCGGTATGTGGGCTGCCTGCGGTTGTAACGATCAGCCTGGTTTCTGCTACTTCCAGAGGGTACGTGGCCAGAGCAGCAACAACACTGGCCAGTCCACCTGCAAATATGGCCCAGTTCATCCATGTGAAGGTGGACTATCCTGCACACAGAGGAAGGAAACAGGCAACAAAAATTCATTTTAGACTAGAATAAAACTCATCATACAAAAACACATAACAAGGTCCAAGTGTTTGTTCACTACATAGAAAGCCGCCTCGTTTATTAATGCCTTGTGTCAGTATTTAGAATACATATGCAAATAACTTTAAGTGTATTCAGGGGAGTCAGGCAGGCTCTGCTGTTTAGAAATCTCTTTAGACATTTACTGTAAGTATCATTTTTCAGAGCACTTCCAGGAAGCCTGCAACAGAAGAGCATGCAAATAACTAAATTGAATCTGTGTGTGTGTGTGTGTGTGTGTGTGTGTGTGTGTGTGTGTGTGTGTGTGTGTGTGTGTGTGTGTGTG